>CM062814.1:713300105-713702605 GCA_031772625.1 Pinus tabuliformis | reverse complement strand
AAAATACTAGAGATGGGACTTCATCCAAGGGAAAGGATGAAGAAAATTTTGCTTTGGTTGGAAAGGCAAAGAAGGGAAAAGGGAAGAAATCTCCATCCAAACTAGAATCTAGTTAAGGGAGCAACAAGAAATATTTTTCCAAAATTAAGTGCTTCCATTTTCATGGATTCGGACACTCTTCCACCAAGTGTCCAAACAAGAAGGCAAGCAAGAAGACCTCAGGAGGAGTAGTAGGTGAAGCCTTGGATTCACAATTCAAGCTTGACTTCTCCCTCATTGCGCTAACATAGAGATGGGGAGCGTGTGGTACTTGGAATCAGGTGCATCGTTCCACATGACAGGGTGTAGAGAATTTTTTAGTGACTTGGAAGAAAAATATTTGCAGATGCATATCAAGATGGGGGATGCCAGAAGGTATAACACGACTAGGATTGGTATAATCACCTTTCAAGGGATTTGGGTTCCCCCCTCAAGCTGAAGGATGTCATGTTTGTTTCGAGCCTAAAGAAAAATATTGTCTTTGTTGTTGGAAGACAGTGGTTATGATGTAATCTTCAACAAAGGAAAGGCATTCCTGGGACACATAGCCACAAGATAGGTGAAGCAGATCGAGGTTCATGCGAAGAACATGTATAAGCTAGATGTGGAAGACTATGTTACATTAAGCATAAAGGCAGAGAATGTGCAGAGCCACAACGTCAATGAACTTTAGCATAGAAGACTTGGCCATTTGCATCATGGCACCTTGAATATCATGCAACAGATAACCACAAGCCTCCCTAAAGGAGCACTTGAGCATCAGGATGTATGCAAGGGATGTACTTTGGGTAAGTACACAAAATCCACATTCCATGATCGGGACAACAAATTTCATGCATTCCTTGAAAGGATCCACTCTAATATCTATGGACCTTTCTCGATAGCCTCCACTATCAAGCACAAATATTTTTTCATTTTTATTGATGACTTCTCATGGAAGTGTTGGATCTTCTTCATGCGGAATAAAGATGAGACATTCTCCAAGTTCATAGAATTCAATGCACTGGTTGAGAAAGAAACTGATAAGAAGGTAAATGCTCTTAGGAGCGATAATGGAGGTGAGTACATGTTGAATGAATTTAAAAATTTCTATGTAAAATAAGGTATTCAACGAGATTTGACAGCACCCCGCAACCCATAGGAAAATGGGGTGGCTGAGAGAAAGAACTGTAGCATTGTGGGGGCAGCAAGGGCGATGTTGCATGACCAAGGCCTACCTCTACGCTTGTAGGTCGAGGCATGCAACATAGCATCCTATTTGCAGAACCAAAGTCCTCATCGGATTCTAGGCATGATTACACTAAAGGAGGCTTTCTCTGGGAGAAAGTCGGATGTGTCGCACTTTAGGATTTTTGGAGCCTCTGTTTACTTCCATGTCTCCAAATAATCAAGGAAGTAGCTAGAGGTGACATCAGAATTGGGGGTATTTTTGGGTTAAATAGAAACTCCACACAACTACTGTGTGTACTTGCCATCCCTCATAATGACATTTGTGCGAAGGCATGTAAAATTTGATGCAGAGAAAGCCATGCGGTGTTCTCTTGAGAGGGAGCTTCAGATCCCACCAAAAGAGTAGCTTTTAGTTCCAAAGGAGGAACCTCAATAATTTGTGGAGCAGCCAAAAATTGAGGAGCAAAGAGTGAAGACATCCACTCAAGAAGAACAATCCAGAGAAGGTAGAAAAAGGACCAGGGAAGATGAGAGACTTGTGCATGATGCAAGGGAGAATGTGGGTGCTCCTTCAAATCAGCGTAGACAATTGAAGGTCACCAGATTGGTACACTGGATACATGTCTCTAGTGATTGAGCATGTAGAGACTCAACCATCCTCTTTTGAGGAAGCAGCAAAGAAACCTGCATGCGTTGATGCAATGGTGGAGGAATATGAATCCGTTGTAAAGAACAGTGCTTGGGAAGTGGTCCCAAGACCAACAGAGAAATCAATTGTGGGTTCGAGATGGATATTCAAGGTGAAGCAGGCAACATATGGAAGCATAAAGAAGTACAAGGCCAAATATGTGGCCAAGGGATACTTTCAAGTTGAAGGGAATGACTATGAGGAGACCTTCGCTCTTGTAGCAAGGTACTCATCCATTAGATCAATTCTTGCTTTGGATGGACAGATGGTGTGGAAGATCCACCAGATGGATGTAAAAACAACATTCCTCAATGGATTTATTGAGGAGGAGGTGTGCATCAAGCAACCAAAAGGCTTTGAAACCTTTTATTAGGAATCTCATGTGTGTAGACTCAAGCAAGCACCTCGTGCTTGGTACACCAGGATCGATAGTTATCTCATCATTTTGTGCTTCACCAAAAGTGAGGCAGATGAAAACCTCTATCATATCTTGGTAGAAGTTAAATTGATCAATATTGTATTATATGTTGATGATTTGATTTTAACCGGTGATGAGAACCCGATTAGATCTTGCAAGGGAGTTTGAAATGAAGGACATGGGTCTCATGCACTACTTCCTCGGGTTAGAAGTATGGCAAGGTGATGGGGAATTGTTTGTCTCTCAAGGAAAGTATGCAAATGAGATACTTCAGAGGTTTTGCATGGATGGTTTCAAACTCATGGATACACCTATAGTGACCAACTAGAGGAAGGAGGATGCCACTTTAGGTGAAGAAGTGGATGCTACCATTTATCAACAACTAGTAGGTTCACTGAATCTATACCTTGTGAACACACGAGCATATATGTACTATGCAGTCAACCAGCTAAGCCAAGCTATGGTTAGGCCAAACAAATTATTTTGGAAGGCATCTGAGAATTTTCTATGGTACCTTAGAGGCACTACCCAATTTGTACTATGGTACATACGAACATAGGCAGTGAAGTTATGTGGCTTCATAGATACAGATTGGATGGGAAATCCATCAGACCGAAAGAGTGCATCAGGTGGAATTTTTAGTGTTGGGTCTTGTTGAAGCCTTGAAAATCGTTGCTTATAACATTGGGGGAAAACCACCTGGTCCAGACATTGGTTGGCAGCTCCTTTTCTGTTTGGTGTAGTGGCTTCGACTAGGGGTAATGGGACCAGTTTCCCAATGTAAATTATGATAGTGCTGATGGGGTGATATATGGTAGTTTGGAGGAATGTTTAAGCTAAAATTAATCTAATCTAAAATAATAATCACATGCATATATCCTAATTTAAACACTATCTATCTACGACTATACCCAGGAATAAAATTGAAACATGCGATCTACAATAATTTCCTAAAGCAATTGGTAATAAATATCATTCAACTACAATAGGAAGTGAAATCGTTTTAACAATAATCATTTCGGATAAATAGTTAGCTGAAATGATTGTGAAATATATTTCGCATAAGAAGTTATTCATATATTCAATATAAAATTTAGGCCATCACCATACAAAAGTGCAATGATGCTAACCAAGCTTTAAACTTTCATACATAAATAATTTGAAGAAAAATTATTGCTTAACACATAAACAAAACAAAATGAAAAGATAAAAGTACCATTTGTAATAAGTTACGCTCATGTGTTTTAGCAATATCGACCTAATTCCAATTATTCCAACACCATCTAAGAGTACAAAAGTGCAATTTCAGTAGAAGATGCCAGATAAGATAAAAATAAATCTTGTTCCATTCATTTCACCAGAACTTCTTCAAAGGGACATAAGTGCATGTTTTGAAGATTGTTTCTGATAAAATTTATGTACCCCTCTCTAAATGTGTGAGAGGGGTTTAAATACTAAACTATAAATCCTAATAATAGATTATTACAAAAATAGTTGAGGAGGTTTAAACGACCTTCCTCAAATTGTTCAAAACAAGACAAAAATAGAAATTAAAACATGGTGACTAACTCCTTTGTGTCTGATATTTGAGATCGCAGATGTCTATCATGAGTTTGAGCTGTGTCGGTCAGTTGATCGCAGATTTCAACTGCCCAATGAACATGGCATCGATCAATACTAGCACCATTTTCTACATGGAAGAGGTTAGGCATCACAGGGTCATCCATTGGCTATAAGATTTAACTAAATATTTCTAGTACGCTTCCCAATTTAACCTAGTCATTTGCCTAATTTCTTCCTCTTTTTCTCCTGTTGCCTGCCTCCACTGTTGTTCGAGTTGTTTGAAATTCGGAAGAAAACCTGGTACAGACTCTGCCACCATGTTTTCGCTGTGTATATTTTTGTTGATGTTTTCAATGACACAGTTTGTTGCTATTGTTACGATCGTCGTTGCCTTTTCTGCTTGTCTAAGCCGAGAATCCCAGTCTGCAAATAAAATTTCTTTATGTGACTCCTCCAGTATAGGAAAATCGGCCTTCCTCCCATCCTCTGAATTCTGCCAGGTGATGAAGTTGGAAACTCTTTTCAAGACTTCATCATATTCGAGTCTCATGTCAACGACTTGACTCGTTAACTTGTCACTAGTCTCGCAATAAGGACTCAACTGCGAGACCTTCTAGCATAGAATTTATTTTTGGTGCATTAGCTGGGAGTTCAAGCTGAGCACTTCGATTATAAACTGATCAATATTTGGATTGTCCTTATACTTATCTATTAATGCTTGTATATGTGCTTCCTTTTTAGCTAGGTTGGCTTCATGTTTTATTTGCATCTACTCAAATTCTTGTTGGAGCTTGGCTATTTGTAATTCTGCTTGTTGGTTAGATTTTTCTTGCTCTAACTGTTGTTCCAACAGCATAATTTTATTTTCCTTTTCTCTTAGCAACATTTGTAATTCTATTGCTTTTTCAATAGTCATTGTAGCATAGACTCCTGCAAACTAAGACAGTCTAGTAAGGTTGTTAGATGGGTCGATGGGTGAGTCTTTCCAGACAATATCCATTGGTTCATTATCGGGAGTAGTAGCAGTTGTAGCATCCAAATTCCTCTTCTTTCTCTGCCTTTTGACAACAGCTTTGTGGGTTGGGCTATAGAACACATCTAAAGGAGGAATCTCCTCAATTCTCAAAACAATTTCAGAGGTAGGAGTGGCAGGAATGTGCTCTACCTCTTGAGTACTTACAGTTTTCTCTATTGTAATTTCTTGAGTTGTTTTGTGTTGCGGAGTCTATGGCTTAGGTGCTTGTTTCTCTATATGGAGATTTTTATTAAAATTCTCCCATTCTTTCTCTAAATCAATCACCGGGGGTTTTGTTGACTGGGTGGAGGTGGAATGAATTTCAACCTGTTTTTTAGCTAAGGTTTGCTCAACTGTCTTTTCTGTAGATTGGGTTGTATCCTTTTCTGACTCCTTACTTTTTCTTCCCCCATTCTGTGACTGTTGCTCTGATTTCTCTGACTCCTTGGTAGACTTCTCTTGGGACTCTACTTGGGAATCATCTTTAGAATTTTCTCTAAAGCTTCCTTCTAGAATTACGCTGGGAGTTGGCTCCCTTATTGGTTCAATCAGGAATTGGTCCAATGGGACCTTTAGCAATCTCCTTTCTCTGTATTCATGAAAGGCTTCAATCTCTTCTGGGTCAAAAAGTAGTAATGACATGTGCTTCACCTCTGTGAATGTCTCTTTCTGTAGGAAGATGTCATCAAATGCATCTTTCTCATGACTGAATACCTTCACTTTTACCATGGTAGTGAAGTCTTTGGCAGTGCCATTTGGGTCATACTACCTTCCTAGGAATTTAGGTAATTTTAGAGATTGCATGATCTCTGCTTCTTTGAATGCATGGCCCAAATTTTGCAGTGCAAATGCTCCACACTGTAATGGAAATGTAGGCCCAATGGCCTTTTTCGCTTCCTTTAATCCTTTACTCAGCCCACCCTCACTAGCTGTTTGATAGGCTATCTCTCTAGCCATCAATTTGTCTGGAACATAGTATGGGAGGACATGAGGTGAGGTGATGCTCCCAAAAGCCCTAATATATGTGATTGTTTCCTCCCCAAACCATCTGGCCACTGGGAGGATATCTACTTCAGCTTTCTTAGAAAACCTAGGGGCATCTCGATTGTAAACCTGTTTGTGGATAGGTAGCATGACTCCATGACAAATTTTGTAAAAATGCGGGTGAAATTGAGACTCCCACATGTCCTTATGATATATATGAATGGGAAGTGGATCTTTCACAGTCCACTTCCATCCCATGATAGGAAATTTTGAACCAAAAAAAATTGCATCCATCACATAGGCACTCATAAAAAATGGAGGGTAAACCCTCATTGAGATACTCCTTTTCCTCCTATAATCGATTATTGCCTTTGCTAAATTATTAGACAAAATTTGGGCCCAATTCATTATGGTTGTGTTTACGACTGCATCTATTAATGGTAGCCATTCTGGGGAAAATTTAGTGCTATTAGGCTTGCCAAACATCCTACATAGCATGGTTGTTGCAAAACTATGGGGAGGAGAAATAGATGCAGTAGAGTACATACCCGCTTTGTCCTTTTTGATCTTTCCCTCATTATTCGACTAGGTCCGGGTGACATATGCTGGGTCCTCATTCTCTTTGGCAAACTTCTTAAGGAACTGTTTGTTGTAGATGGCTTGTGGCTCTGGTAGGTGGTACATAAGCCATAGGTTGTCTGGCGAAAAAGATCCCATAACCTCTTGGCTCCTATTCTTAAATTCTTTGTTTGAGATATCAACCTGATCAATAATCCACTTGACCATATCTGTATAAGGGATTATCTTTGGGCGCGCAGCTATGCGATGCAGAAATGAGCATGTCGTCTCAAAAATGGTGGCATCTGAGGAAACATGACCATCAGTTGTGACCTTTGTTTCCAGAGGTCTTGGTTCCTCTTCTTCTAATAAATCATACATGGTTTCCCATGTAGAGGTCCCTCCTTCTCTGCTGCATGTAGTATCTGTGAATAAAGGAGTCATTTCTAATTTCTCAGACGCAACTGCCTTGCCCTTCTTTGTCATTGCTCCCAAAGACTCTTTCTGTGGATTTTCCCTAAAAATAGAGAAAAACAGCAGCTATCGAGTATATGAGATAAGAATGAATGTAAGCTGGGATAATACAAATAACTTGAAAAGGTGATAAGAAAGGAGTTTTATTTGAACGCAAGTGAGAAGATATCGTATCACGTTGGATGGCTTTTCACACATAAATGCCATTAACCTTTACTAAATGCCCACTAATGGTTTGTTATCTCTTAGCTTTAATGCTCATTAATGTCCGCATCGTAAGTCGGGAAGAAAGCTTATAGGGTGGCGAGCCTTTAAATTGCGAAAATGTCGGTTTTGCGATTTGTGAGGCAATCACGTAGATCACATTATCGCGTTATATTTGTATGCTTTCCTTATTGTTTCTGCGAGATGCAAGATGCGGGCCGCTTACTCTCGTTTCCAAGACATAGCTCATTTGTCAAGTTTTCTTGTGTAAAGCGCTTCTTATTAAGCAGCAGACCTAAATACTTGTCTGTGACGTATCTCGAGAGTGGGTCCGGGTCTCAATCGCATTTCGCAATCTCGACGGATGGTAAGTTTGCGGTGTTCTTTTAAATGTCTGAAATGCGATGCGGTAAGGGAAATGTTGTCATCGCAATTTCGCATCTTGCACATTTTAAGGTAACTCATTAAGGTGCGCTTTCTAAAAATAGCAATATGCAATGCAGGCCTTAGTTTTAATAAGAAATGCCTTAGGACTTAGTTTATATAAGAAATGTACTAGTTTCAAAGTATTAAAGCACAGAGTCCTCTTTTGATCGCTTTTCGCTAGATTTGGTGGATTAGCAAGGCTTTCAATCATGCTTGATCGTGCGATATGCGGGAAAGGGAGACATTTAATAGTTTTTGTAAAGATGTTTGATTGATATCTTGTTTTATTCCAAAATTTAATAAGGAAAATGCCTAAATGCTAAACTTATTTTTAGAAGGATTTTCTAAAGGGTCCCCATGTATTAATGTAATATTGACTACTACTATTAACAAATGGGGGATTGTTGAATAGCACAACAGGTCCACAGTTGTTTCCTAGTATAGCGGGAAGCAAAGATCTGTGGCACTTAGCTCGACAGAAGTATAATAGATGGTTGCAAGTCAAGAAACATGTGAAGCAATCTGGGTAAGAAAGATAATTGTTGGGTTATTTGGTCAGATGATGGATCCAACTGTGATCTACTGTGATAATCTGAGTTGCATCAAGTTCTCTGTGAATATTGTTTTTCACGATCGATCCAAGCATATAGATATCCAGTATCACCATTTATGGGATTGTGTGCAGAGGTGGATAATGTTGTTGCAGTACATTCCGACAAAGGAACAAGATGCTGACATTTTGACAAAGGCCTTGTCAAGAGGGAAGTTTGATTCCCACAGGTGCAGGATAGGGGTGGTTGATAATCCCTTTCTTACTGAGAGGAAGTGTTGAAAATGCAACAAGAAATTTTCAATTTGATCTTTCCTTGATTAAATTGAGAAAATTCGAATTTCCACATGAGGAGATAACTTGGATGCAGTTAACTTGTGTGACATGTCTTTTTTCACCTAGTTTACTCAATAAATTTGAGTTGGAGGAGTTAGAGTTAAACATATTTGATTGCTAATTTGTAACAATCAAGGTCAGTTATCTCACGTTGTTTTCAGTTAAACTAGTTCCAATTTTTGGAGGAACTAGTGGAAGGCTAGTTAAGCAATGGGACTTGAGTCAAACTTGGTGATCATCTAGTTAAATGATCAATCATCCCAACATAGCTAGTGCATGCAAAGAATTCAAGTCACCTAGTTGAGGTGGAGATTCCAAGGCAATGTAACATCAGTTGAAGATTAGTCTTGAGTGTAGATGTGTTGCATGCAGTCACTGTTATGCCTCTGATCCTGCAAAGCGAGACCCAGACATACAAATAGCGAAGAAAAGATACCGAGACACAAAATATGCGAAGAAAATATACCCAGAGCACAGAATAGCAAAGATTTTATTATCCAGAGAGAAATGTTCACAGGCCTCTTCGAGGGGGCAACCTCCAATAGAGCAGAGCTCGATTACAAAACAAGACGCAATACTCCTCGCAGGGAGTCTCTATCCTTTATATATGACTCATACATGCAATACCACGAGCCAATATCGTGGATTTTATTAATACCACCTATCTAATACTACCGCCTATTTACCATCTAACTAATACTTCCGCCCATTTGCAACTAACTGTGGTCCCGTCACTAATTGCGGGTTAACCACTTACAATTATTAATATGGGCTTTATTGACTCTTGACTATGACGTGATCCCATGGCATAAATAAGGGGGTTAGGGTGGGACCCTAACATGCCCTCCCCCTTAAGACTAGCCTTGTCCTCAAGGCTGAAGCTGCGGAAACTGCTGAAGAATAGCAGCTGGTTCCCAAGTTGCATCTTCTGGCGAGGTGTCTTTCCATTTGACTAGGACCTCCTTAATCACGCGGCCACGCAGGTGCTTGTCTCGTGTGTCTAGAACTTGTTCAGGTTGAAGCCAGATTGATCCTTCTTCATCCAATTCAGGTAGACTGGTTTGAACTCGGCAATTGTTCCCAATCACTTTCTTGAGGCACGATACATGGAAAACTGGGTGGATTTTTGCTGTAGGTGGTAAAGCCAGCTTGTAAGCCACTTCTCCAATGCGCTGAAGTACTTGATATGGTCCATAGAATTTTGGAGAGAGCTTTTGACAGCCCTTGTCTTTGAGTGATGTTTGCTTATATGGTTGCAGCTTCAAAAAGACCTAATCCCCTTCTTGAAATTGGCGCTCTGAGCGATGTTGGTCAGCCTGTTGCTTCATACGGTTCTGAGCTTGATGAAGATTCTCGCGCAAGTGGGCCAGCATGGTTGCACGGTGTTGTAAGAGTTGATCCACTGCTTGTGCTTTGGAGCACCCCGTGAGATAAGAAGTAGGGGACGGCGGAAGTTGTCCATAGACTGCTTCATAGGGAGTCATTTTGGTGGTGGCATGATAGTTGGTGTTATACCACCATTCTGCTAGAGGTAACCACTGTGCCCAAAGGTGTTGTTTTTCTGAAGTGAAACACCTAAGGTAAGTTTCTAGGCATTTGTTGACGGCTTCGGTTTGACCATCTGTTTGCGGATGATATGAAGTACTGAGTTTGAGTTGAGTGCCTTGTATTCTGAAGAGCTCCTGCCAAAAATTACTGGTGAAGATTGGGTCGCGGTCGGACACAATCGAAGTGGGCATGCCATGCAATTTGAAGATTTGATCCATGAAAGTTTGAGCAACCAAGGTAGGTGTGAATGGTTGGGGTAGAGCGCAGAAATGAGCATACTTTGATAGTCGGTCCACAACCACCATGATGACGGATTTGTTCCCAGATTTTGGAAGACCTGTAATGAAATCCATGGAGACCTCCATCCAAATTGACGCCGGAATGGGCAATGGTTGTAATGTACCTGGTGTGTTGACTGTTTCCCCCTTGTGGCGTTGACAGACGTCACATTCTGCTACAAAAGTAAGGATGTCCTGTTTCATGCCAGTCCAAAAAAATGATCTTCTGGTGCGGGCGTATGTCTTCTGAAAGCCCGAATGTCCTGCAATGGGAGAGGAGTGCAATTCTGCCAAAATGCGAGTTTTGAGGGTGGATGTTGGTGAGATGACCACTCTGTCCTTGTAGCGAAGAATATCCTTCTGCCATGAGTAGCCCTTGCTGGAATTAGGATCTGCCTGTAAGTGAGAGATGAGTTGAGAGAGCTCAGGATGTGAAAACCATTCCCTGCGAGCCTCTTCAATCCAGTCTGGAATGGGGAGGGATATTGCAAGCAGAGTACTTTCCTCCTCAAATTGGCGTGACAAGGCATCTGCTACCCTGTTGTCTTTCCCTTTCTTGTAAATGATCTCATAATCATAACCCAGCATTTTGGCTAACCATCTATTTTGTTGGGGGGAAGAGAGGCGTTGCTCCAAAAAATATTTAAGACTGTGATGATCTGTGCAGATTTGGAAGCGTCGCCCCAACAAGTAAGGTCGCCAGGTCTCAACTGCATGTAAGATGGCCATCATTTCCTTCTCATAGGTAGATAGGCCCAAGTTTTTCCCACTTAGTTGTTGGCTAGTGAAGGCCAATGGTCGCCCTTCCTGCATTAAGACTGCTCCAATACCTGTTCCCGAAGCATCAGATTCAATGACAAATGTTTTTGTGAAGTCCGGTAGTGCTAAGACCGGAGTGGAACACATGGCGGTTTTGAGAGCGGTAAATGCCTGTTGTGCTTCTTCGTTCCAGAAGAAGGAATTTTTCTTGAGAAGATGTGTCAGGGGCTTCGCTATGCGGCCATAGTTGCGGACAAATTTACGATAGTAGCCTGTGAGGCCCAAAAATCCTCTCAAGCTTTTCAAGGTCTTAGGTTGAGGCCATTCTTGCATTGCCTGGATCTTTTTGGGATCAACCTTGACACCTTCACGGCCCACAATGTGGCCTAAATACTCCACTTCTTCCATGCCAAACGCACACTTAGACATTTTGACAAATAGTTTATGCTGACTGAGCAGTTGCAAGAGGATATCTACATGCTTAAGATGTGCCGCCCAATTGCCACTATAGATGAGGATGTCATCGAAGAAGACCAGGACAAATTTTCTGAGATATGGTCTGAGGAGGTGATTCATAAGGCTCTGAAAAGTAGAGGGGGCATTACAGAGACCAAATGGCATGACCAAGAACTCATAATGGCCTTCATGAGCTCTGAAAGTTGTCTTGGGGATGTCAACTTCCTTCATGCGAATTTGGTGGTAGCCTGAGCGAAGATCTAATTTGGTGAAGAACTGGGCCCCATTGAGTTCGTCCAGCAAATCGTCAACCACTGGAATGGGGAATTTATCTTTGACTGTTAACTTATTGAGGGCCCTGAAGTCGGGACACATCTGCCACTCCCCATCTTTCTTGAGGACCATGACGACTGGAGATGAGTAAGGACTAATACTAGGACGAATGACACCTGCTTCCAGCAATTCCTTGATGATTTTTTCTATTTCATTCTTTTGGGTGAACGGATGTCTGTATGGCCGCACATTTGGGGGTTGGGCCCCTGGTACCAATGTGATGCTATGGTCATGTTCCCCTCGCGAGGGTGGAAGTTCATGAGGTTTGTCGAAGACCGTCCGATGTTTATTCAAAATCTGTTGCATCTCCGGATGAATTGGTGAAGACATGGTATCTACCACCTGGATGGCATTAAATTGAGCTACTACTCCATGATGGCCCTTTTTTAACAATTTTTCCATACGATGTGAGCTTATGATCGAAGGGTCTCCCGCTTGTAGCCCACGGAGAGTATGTGTGTAGTCGTTCTGCTTAAAACTCATATATAACTCCTTGAAATCCATTGTGATTGGCCCAAGAGTGCGGAGCCATTCCGCACCTAGGACAATGTCGCAACCCCCCATGTGTATTGCAAACAGGTGGGTTTTCAAGTGATAATCCCCCATTTGAATTTTGACATTGTCACAGCGACCTGCACATTTCATTGTGCCTCCATCTGCAATCTGGACTTGAAGGTTAGAAACTGCTCGGACATAACAATGTGCTGCTTCAGCGATCTTTTGGTGGATGAAATTATGGGTGCTTCCACTATCAATCAAAACTATTAGTGGCCGATGTTTAAGATAACCCCTGATTTTGAGAGTTTGAGGTGAAGAAATTCCTGCCAGTGCATGTAGCGAAATCATTGGTTCATCAGATACCATCTCCTGTTGGTTATCTTCGTCAGTCTCCTCTGGTTCCTCAAGTGGTGGATCTTCCTCGGTTTGGCTGGAGTCATTGGCATCTATTTGAAAAAACTTGTGCTCTTTGCATTTATGACCCGGGGAATATTTTTCATCACAGTAGTAACATAGTCCTTGCTTCCTTCTTTCGGCCATTTCTGCAGGTGACACCTTTTGAATCTTGAGTGTTTGGGTCATATTGGGGGCTTGTAGGGAACGCCCTTTAGCGGGAAAGTTGGGGCGGCTGGATTGAGCTGCTAAGGATCGTTCCACTTTACGGGCTACCTGGCAAGCCTCGTTCCATGTGGGGGGGTGGTGGAGTAAAACCTGAGCTTTGATGGCTTCTTTAAGACCGCTGACAAAGCATTCCATGTAGAATTCATCTGTGAGACCCTTAGTGCGGAAAGCTAATGCTTCAAAAGCTGTAATATATTCATCCACTGAACCTGTCTGTCGGAGCTTAGTGAGACGACCCAAAAAAGAGTCTTCCTGTTCAAAGCGATTTCGAAGAGCTTTGGTAAATTGGCCCCAATTCTTAAATTGTCCATTGCAACGCTCATACCATTCCTTCCATTGCCATCGTTCACTGTCCAGGTACATGGTGCCCACCATAAGTTTAGTCCCCTCCTCTATGATATGATTCAAAAAGAAATACTGCTCCATTTGTGCTAGCCATGCGGACGTGTGAGATCCGTCAAATTTAGGCATATCCAACTTGGGAGGTCGCTGATTGGGTGGTGGATGGGTGTGCCAGAGGTGAGGAGAGTGGCTAGACTCCCCCTCATGGTATTCATGACCCTTATACGCCTCCTCGTGTGCTGGCTCCTTATCCTTCATCATGCCTTCGAAGCCTTTAAGATGCTTTTCGAGGCTTGTCACCGTAGAGTGGAGGGAGTCTAGCTTTTCTTCTGGTTTGTCTATCCGTTCACTGGCCATTGCTTGAGCACGAGTTTCTACCATACACCCGTCTGATGAAAATTTGGGACCGCCGAAAAAATTTCACTTAGAATTGAATGGTACCACCTTGCTCAGCTCGTCGTCCTGATTCTGATGGGCTAGGTCACCAATAAGCGCCTTGGAAGATCTCAGACTTTTTTTTTTTTTTTTTTTTTTTTTTTTTTTGGAAAACTCCTAACGGAGTTTTACTCCTTTCTGATCAATACTGCAGTCACCAAATCCTCAAAATGTCAATGCCACCAAAAGTCCTGCGAAAATCATATGCAGGTACAGGAACCCTTCGCAACTACTCTGATCTGATGGATCTGAGATATCTGAATGGTGGAACACTGCCGCTGCTGATCTGAAATATCCGATCTGGTGGATCTAAGAGATCTGAATGGTTGAACAACTGCCGCTCCTGACTGGAATAGATGATGTGTGATCCCCCAATAGAAAAGGGAACTATGGTCTTGGGGAGTGTCAGGTGCTACAGATCGCAATATACATAAGGGTCTGACAGTAGTACTCGGCCCAATGTTTCAGGGCTCTAACTAAGGAGGATCGACCGTACCCTTAGCCGTACAACCCGACTACCCTATCGTACGGGCGAGTAATCTCTCCGAGTGCTGTTCTCGGTGTACTGTAGCAACAAGACGGCCGAAGGATTATCTATGGCGAGGTTTCAAGGGAGCTAGGGGGCTTCCTATATACCCAGAGGGTACGTGGAAGACAGTCCGTGCGCGGTTCTGTCTAATGCGCTACTACTCGAAGGGGTACCCACAGGGGTTACAAGGGAGTCCAACAGACGTGACCACCTCTTGTATTTCCTGCGTGCATGCCTCCCCAAATCCGCAGGTTTATGCGCTTAACGACAGATCCCGTGGTTTAAAGACGCCGGAACACGTCTCTAGCCTAAAAAAAAATTTGCTAAAATTTGGCGATCCCACCGAGCCCTGGAAAGTGCTCTGATACCACTTGTTATGCCTCTGATCCTGCAAAGCGAGACCCAGACATAGAAATAGCGAAGAAAAGATACCGAGACACAAAATATGCGAAGAAAATATACCCAGAGCACAGAATAGCAAAGATTTTATTATCCAGAGAGAAATGTTCACAGGCCTCTTCGAGGGGGCAACCTCCAATAGAGCAGAGCTCGATTACAAAACAAGACACAATACTCCTCGCAGGGAGTCTCTATCCTTTATATATGACTCATACATGCAATACCACGAGCCAATATCGTGGATTTTATTAATACCACCTATCTAATACTACCGCCTATTTACCATCTAACTAATACTTCCGCCCATTTGCAACTAACTGTGGTCCCGTCACTAATTGCGGGTTAACCACTTACAATTATTAATATGGGCTTTATTGACTCTTGACTATGACGTGATCCCATGGCATAAATAAGGGGGTTAGGGTGGGACCCTAACAGTCACAGGATCAACCTAAACGAATTGTGCAATCAATTTGAGGAATTTCCTAAATAATAGGGGCCTAATTTTTCAAGGAACAACGCAAGGAAACAGGAGCTCAAGCAGAGGAAAAATTTGACTAAGTCTAGGCCAGAGCCTTTTAGTGAGCAAAGAAATAGGTTATGCACTTGCAAGGTGTGCTCAGTCGAGCAAAGAAATTGTAATACATCTCTATTTTTATGATTTAATGCAAAAAGGCATTGGGGCTTTTAGCAATTTACTTTTACTGGGAAAAATACTTTTTGTATGTGTGTTATTTCTTATTTCATGTCTAATTTGTTTGTTCCAGATTGTGAATTAATGTCCGCAGAGTAGTAGAGTAGGTTTGTGTCTTGTGATTTTGATTAAAACTTCATGAGCAACTACAAATCTACATCGTAATTTCTATATCTTATGTCGTTGGAAAGGTCTCTGTGTGTAGAATAGGAAAAGAGGTGTGGCGCTAAAGAAACAAAGTTTTACCCCCCAAAAAATGTCATTTGATGCCTCAAAACACTTTGGGAAGGTTTCAGACCCCAATTTTCCAAACTAGGTCCCACCAATAAAAAGGGTCCTATGAGTTGGTTCCTCCATTTTTTCCACTCTGAATGTATCGAGATGGATGAAAAACAATATAATGATCCAATCCATATCACTTATCCATTAGAAACATGCTCTTTAGTAGGTACAAGAGGATTGTGGAACACTTTGGGGTAGAATGAATGGTATTCAATTAGGTCTTCATGTCAAAATCAATAATATCATTCCATCAATATAGTTAGAATGGGAATATCTGCTCCAAAATTCATTCAATTCCTAGATTTGAATGAATAAACTCATAAGACAAATAATATATCAACTAACATAGTTAGGACCCTTGACCCCACAAGCTACTTTTAATGTTTTATTTTCATCTCATGCTTGGAATTTTTTATCAAATCTATTTCAGAAGACTATATTATATAAATTTGAATATAGATACTCTAGTATTGGATAGATAGTACTTAGATCCTTATATTGTACTAACATACTTTCAAAAGGTGCTCCTCTATTTTATATTGCTACTGTATCCATTTGCTGCAAATTTCACATAATATAAATCCCTATTTTTTATTAAAAGAAGATGAAGATATTAAACCATTCTAAATACACTTTCTTTTAAAAAAAATAGCCTTAATTATTCTTCAACAAAAAATTGTCCTACAATTTTTTGTGTCGAGAGGCTCTCTGCAACCCAATATGGGGGAGATGTGTAGGCATTAGGCATAATGTAATAAATATTGTATGTCAACATTTTTAAATGTCGACTTTATTGTAATTATAAGGGGTTCATTGATGATGATGCATGTTGAAGTTACAGGTTTATTGATGATGATGCTCATTGAAGTTATAAGTTTTGAGGTGGTTGTGGAAGAATTGAAGAAGAAGTTATGACACTTTATTTAATCTTTCCTAGTCCCTCCAACACGCTTTCCCAACCCATCAAAGTAATAGATTCAAGATGTCTAGTGGTTAGTCTATTGAGACGGGTGATCCTTCTACTGGTTTGATAGTGAGAAATGAAGTCAGAACTCAACATCGTGCACTCCTACGCCATTATTAATGCTTTTACAAGAAGGTTGTCCAGCTTTTAAGCCAACGATTGACAACTAACGCCTTGATATTAAATTATTTTGAGAAATGGGAATTCATATTTTCCTATTCAATGTCAGAAAGTACTTCTGGATCTAGTGGATAATAGACTCAATTATCATTACCAAATCCCTCAAAGAATTCAATTCCTCCTTGGAGGAAGTGCAATGTTAACATGAGCATCCAGATTTATGTAGGAACAAAATGAAATACAGACTTAAATAGAAACACAGAGCTACAATGAAAACTGAACCTCAATTCTTTAATAATAAATACTCAAATTTTTTACATGCAAAATGGAAAGAAACTAGCTCAAGAAATGGTAGCTTATCTATGAGAAGAGATGTGACAACTACATGCCTTTTGAACTATGTTGCAGTGAGGCTCAAATTCCTTTTTATTATTGAGAAACAATGGAAAACCCTAAACATCCAAAAACCTTACCCTAGGAGATGAAGCACCAAAAGTTTGTGATCCCCCTTGGTATTAGTTGAATCCCAACTTCCTGCGGTCGTAATTTGTCCATATGATCTTCGTTTGGCATGCACAATACCTCGTTAGAAAGATCTATCTGAGGACAACAAATTTTCTTGACAATCTCATGCCCATTGTACATAGTCTTTGCGCGTTTTTCAAAAAAATGTCGTTCAAGACCTCAAAACATCTTCAAAAGTTCAAGACCTGAAAAAGTGCCAAAATAGAAAGTTATGCTATAATTAAGGAAACTAAAAGAAAACAATAGTCTGAGTGGAATAGGTGGGTGGCCACCAATATCCACTTGGATCACATAACATAAAATATGGTGGACGACAACATCAATGCTCACACAAATAAATCCAGAGACGAAGTCAGGATCATGAGGCACCATGATGTGATTTCACAAAAGACATTAGTAATAACATAACAAACACACTAATAGACTAAAGGGATAACATATATATAGAAATCTAGAAATCTCAAAGTTTTGCATGTCAAGACAAACTTTTAGAACATTACAAACACACTGCAAAACCAAATCCTCAAGGAAGGTAACAAAAAATTGCAATACCTGAATCTTTCTATATTTATTATCTGGAAAAGTGTTGCATATTTGTAGGAGAGTGCCACGCAACAATTCCATTGCAAAATTTCCAATATTTTTTTAAATTTTCAATAATGAAAAAGGAGGAAGATTATTTCATGACGACAAAAACTCCATAATAACCGCACTGGTGAGACCACGTACACATGTGAACAATACCAAGTCTCGTCACTTTGTAGTTTTGGACCAAGTTATTCTTCTTGCCTAAAAAGCTAAATCACAACTTTCTTCACTTACAATGACACAATGTTGGGTATTATTTTGTTGAATAATTTGTGTGAATAGGAGGAGCAAGTGTGTCTCTATTGTGGCTATGCAAAGTGCCATTGATTGAAAATTTGTGTATCCTTCTACTTGAGAATAAGATTTGATTGTTTTTCTCTGTAGTTGTGGTGAGTGGGATATTGGTACGTTTTTTGTCATTTAATTATTAAGTGATTAGCCTCTCATGCTATATAAAATGTTATTTTTAATAATAATAATTAAATATATATATATATATATATATATATATATATATATAATTTTGGTAAGTAAAGTTAATATTATATTATGATTGTAAACCTCTTTTAGAGTGAAATAGATTTGATCCCTCTAGACATTTAGTAGATTTAGAGTTAAATAGATCTAAGCCGGTTAATTAGTTTTTCGAGAAAAAATTAAAGGAAAATTAATATTTAGATGTTTATATTTTTTTTCTAGAAAATATTTTAATAGAAATAGAAATATACAAGATAGAATAATTTACCTGCCATATCATGACGGTGATAGCAGTGATTATTATTATTGATTAATGTTAAATTTAATATATTAAATTTTCAAAATAAAAAAAAAGTAAAAGATTAATTAATTTGTTTTATAATTTTATTTTATATTAAAAAATTAAAAGTAAAAAACTTTATGGTTTGAAAGTTAACTATAAAATCCAAAACATTTTGAAAAAATTATCATATAAATTAATTTTTGTAAAGAGAATAACATTCATTTCTCCCCCCGCTAAAATAAACTCAATTAACCACTTTTATATATATATAATATTTTAATTTCTTAAATATTTTAAAAATAATTCAATACTCCTTTTATTTTATAATATACTGATGATGATGATGATGATTGTTAACGTCCACTGAGACCAAATAATGATCTATCGGACCTAAAAAGACAAATTACTTATTTTTTATTTAAGATTTTATTCCGATGCTCAAAAAGCTTGGAGAGAAGCCTCCCGAGTTCACTATAATTTTGGCATTGTAAAAGGCTAGAAAGGTCAGTATTGTAGCAGAGGTTGTGAAATTGAGATCTAATGTGGTTGTAAGCAGGGCACTCTAAGAGGAAGTGGTTTTCATCCTCGATGCTCTTATTCTCACAAATATGGCAGATCCTTTCCATCCATGGCGTTTTAGGAACTACCCAGCGGCCAGTCTCACTATGGAGCTCATGAGAATTCGTTCTAATCTTTGCTATATTAATTTTCTTTTTTGAGCTAGTTAGAATAGAGAGATACTTTTGATCTTCAAGGGTGGGGTTGATGACCTTCTTATAATAACTTAATTTTCTTTTAGACGCTAAATCTTTCTCACACCACAATTTTTCTTTGAACTTAGAAGTAACAATGTCTTTAATGTTATTTATGTTTTGCAAAGCATCATTCTCATTGATCTCCCAATAGTTTAACCAGGCCCTTGTGTCCTTATGCCATCCTCGGTTAAGCCTTAGGTGATTTTGGCTGGAAGTTAAAGCTAGCTTAGGAAGTCTATGATTGTCTATGTTATTGAGCTTGTGCTTGTACATCAGAAACCTGAGCATAGCAAGGCTCTCAATAGAAGAAAGACCTGCTTCTACAAGGAGAATAGGATAGGGTGTATTACTTTTAATTTTCAGGTTATAAGTTATAAAACGCTTCTGGATTTGCTCAATCTTCCTCCATGATTCTCTGGAGATGCTGCAGCCCCAAACTTCACATCCATATAAGATAACAGGAGTGACTAAGGTTTCAAAGAGGAACTTCTTTTTATCCCACATTACGAGGTTTGCTGTTTTACAATTATTTTCAAGACCAAAATAAGCTTTCCATCCCCCATTGATCCTTTTCTCAATGCTATGGTTCCAGTTGAGCTTGTGATGGATATCAATTCCTAGGTACTTGTAAGAATACACTTCCTCCAAGTTATTATTATTATACGTAAAATTAGCGCAAGTGTCCTTTTTTGATTTGATAATCATAACTTTTGTTTTGTCTGTGTTAACAGTCATACCCATGGTAGAGCAGAAATCCTTAAGAAGCTTGAGTTGCTTATCAAGATCAGAAGGGCACCTTGCCAAAAGAACAATATCGTCAGCATAGAGAAGAAGGATAATGACTATCCCAGCTAAGATTGTGCCACCACATCCTGCTTCTTCTAAATAACCTTCGAGCTTATCGATGTAAATGCCAAATAGAGTAGGGGAGAGGGGGCAACCTTGTTTAACTCCGATGTTACACTTAATATCTTTTGACCACCCCTCATTGTTCTTTAGCTTGGCAATTACGTTCTCGTATAGCCTTATAGCAGCAGCTCTTAACTAAAAGGCTACACAAATAATTTACCTCTTACCTATTACACATAATTTATAATAATCATCGACATGAGCAACCCATATTATTAAATTAACAGCATTCGAAACCTTAAGAGATTATTTTATAGGCGCGTATTGGACAAACATGATTTGAAATTTAGGAAATATTTTACAGTGGGTTGGTAAAAGTAGAGTAACTATTGTGTCAACGTGAAAGTGAAGTTATACCTTCTACATAATGAACTTAATTATTTATTAATATATTAATCAAAATATATTTATTACCCCATTAAAAGAATATCTACTTACATTAATAATCATTAAAGTGACCTATACCTATATCTGGTATAATTCTTTATATATTTCGTATTAAGTACAAACTCCGGAAGTTTGTACAAATTTTATAAAGTGTAAACATAAAAAGTATAAAGTGCCAACTTGTTGAACGCGTACAATCTTAGGTTAGAGAGCGTTATAGGAAGTGAAGTAATTAGGTAATTAGATAATTAGGAAATGGTATAACGACAAACACGAAGGTTGTGATATGAATAGCATAAGAATGAGTGAGATCACCTTGTCATCATACAGATCCTCAATGATCGTCTTTCTCCATCATTACTTTTCTTGGCTTCTCTCCTTGTCTTGTTTTCACCTTCCATAATTACTTTTGTCCCATCCCATAGAGGGTTGAGGGAAGTCAGGCAGAACCTATTTGATCGAAAGTTTTATTAAAACAAAACTTATTAGTTATTTAATCATCTATTTATAAATTTAACATATTAAAAATTATAATTATATATATTAAGTTATGAATGTAAAATTATAAATAAAATATATGTAAAATAGATGGAAATATTATAATGTTTATATTATTTTGTAATTTATATTATGCAAAAAGTGTGAGAAAGGAAAAAATTATTTATTCCATGCCTTATGTTTTATGTGTCATATCACATCACTATCATATATAGTATATTTCAAGATAAGTTTCAAATACAAGAATGTTCATTTAATTAGTAAAATTGGTATGGTTCTATCTCTATTAATGTGGTGACTTTCTATCTTTTTAGAAAGTTAGATGTGTTGTCAGCTTGCATGTGTTAGAGTAGAGTGCACAACCAAGGGTATGATAGATGTACATATCATGTCATACCACATAAAATGAATAGCGAACAACTATGGCATGATTGGAAGAACGCAATGCAAGGGATGTGTGATTTTTTATGCATGCATCATTGTGTGTGATTACGCTCAAATTGATAAGTGCGAGTTTCTATAGAACCTTTTTTTGTGTCGCCAATGGTGATTCATTATTCATTCTTTTCATTTATTGGTTTTGCTTTTATCCCTCTTTATATCTTGAGAATCCTTTCTCTTCTATGAGAAACCATCACACTCAAGGATGAGTGTTTTTTGACATGTGCGCCATTACATGTGGTTGTAGTCAAATTGACAACTACAAGCTTCTCTAAAATCTTTTCTTGTGCCACCTATGGTGATTCATCATTGATTCCTTCCACTTGGTGGTTTCTTTTCTCCTTCTTTATATATTGAGAATCCTTTCTCTTCCATTAAAAACCACCACATGCTCATGCTTAAAATAACACACACATCAAAAGGTTTATGCTTAAAATATCATACATCAAAGACAATGTGTTCATAATATAATAGTTATAGCATTTGATGAAAGACCCATTTGTTTGAATTAAAGTAAATGAATATTTGAGCAAAGAGAGTTATTATCATCTTATTAGTATATACATCCAAAGAAATGAACTTAACCTAGGTAATGCAAAATATCATCATAAAGTTGGTAGATATTTCAAGTTACAAACAATAAACAATGAACCATTATGATAGTAAGAGGCATTATTCCCTAGTGTCCATAACCATTGAATAATAATCATGGTATTTTGGAGCATATAAATTGTCATGAATCATTTCTCTCAATCACTATAGGATAATAAGTTTTGTATAAAAAAATATTTAATATCATAAAAATAAATTTTCAAAAATATATAAATATTGAGTATATTGGAATATGTAATTATAGACATTTTGAGAATATATGTGAAAAAGATATTGTGAAAAATTACCAATATAAAAAATTATTTCACTTTTGTATAAAGCTAAAATAAAAATTAAACATAATTATTTTTTTTTAAATCACAATCAATTAATTATTATATTAATAAAAAATATAACTTTCAATTTTAAATAACACATAATTCATAATATGTTAAATTATATATATATTAAATAAAATTATTTTTTGAAAATTTCCTCTTAAATTTTTTTTTGTTAATTTAACATTCTTTTGTTTTGCTTTACATGGAAAAAATATTCTTTAAATAAATAAAGTATAGACCCTCGATTATAAAATGTTTATATGAATGATTATATAAAACAAAGAAATAAGCGAATTTTTTATTATTAATTTTACTTTAATTCACAAAGAAATTTTTAAAAATAATATTTATTTAATTAATAATTAATTAATCATTATATTAATAATATTAATAGAAAATATCATCCTTAATTTTAAATAATACAAAATTCATAATATGTTAAATTATATAATATATTAAATTATATAATATATTTTTCTTTTTACACTACTATACACTATTTATTGAATAAAGTCATTTTTAAATTTTTTTAGTTAATTTAATGTGTCTTTGTTTTGTTTATGCGAGGAAATTATATTTATTATTAAACAAAATATTTACCATTATCCTTTTTAAAATAATAAATTATTGTTAAACAAAATATTTACCATTAAATAATAAACTAAATGAAATATTTGCGTAAATTTTAATATACTATTCGGTTAATGTTGTATGGGCATGGTAATATGGATATTTTATATGATTAGTTATATAAAACAAGGAAATAAGTGTTGTTTTATATAATTTAAAAATGATTTTTCATTTTTTATTCATTTATATTTAATTAATTATTATATTAATAATATTAATAAAAAATATCACCCTCAAATTTAAATAACACAAAATTTATTATATATATATATACCATTTTATTGAATAAAATCCTTTTTTTAATTCCTTTTAAAAAATCCTTTAATTTAACATGCCTTTGTTTGGTCTATAAAGAAAAAGAAATATATAGGCCCATTATCCTTTTAAAAAATACACTAAATAAAGTATCATGTCAACTTTAACATATTATTGGATTTATGCTACATGGGCATGGGATTATGGACATTTTATATGATTGATCACATAAAACAAACAAATAAATGATGTTTTCGTTTTATTAAGTTTCATTAATTTGAAAATGATTTTCCTATTTTGTATTTTTTAAATTTTTTAATTTTAAAAAATAATTTTTATTCAATGAGATAAGATAGAGTTATTTTATTTGAAAAATTAAAAATTTAAACATTTATAATATTTAAGTATTGAGGGGTTTTCGCAATGTATTATATTAGATATCATTTTTTGAGATTCAATTGCGTTAATTAAGTCATATCTTTAATATTTTAAAAATTATTAAATTTTCTGAGTTTTTATGTTTTTTTATGTTAACTTTCTTGCATTATTTTTAAACTTCAAAGCATATCGTCTTTAATTATATAGTCTAAACAATTATTGATTTCAATATGCGTTAAGGGAAACTAGATTTATTGGTTGCTATAAGGGAAATTAGATTTATTGACCAATAATTTAATAGTGAGAATATCAAAATGAAGCAATTGAATCTAACAACTACAATAATAACCGAAATTGTGCATTTGTTACCATGGCATGGTGGACCAATAAGGGGGGAACCAAACAAGAAAATAAAGTGCCAACCGACCCAACTAAAGAGAATTGAATCTAATCAAATTAAGAAATAGACACTACAGGTAAAGCAGGACAACCCTAGCCAATATGGATAATTAAACCAATGCACCCCCGACATAGAAGACCAAGCTGCCATGCAGACACTTCGAAAAGCCATAAAACTACAAAGCATAAGTCACAAAACTTGTTGTGATAATGATCCGAAAGCCATCCAATTTATGCCATACAAACTTAGAATGAATGTAACAAATAATAGGAAGCGAGAGGAGAGCATAAACACCCAAAAGCTAGGAAGCCTTAATGCACATAACATAGTGAATCTCCATGTAGATTATAAGGAAGCTACCATAATTAAACCCCACAAACGCATAAAAATGATAATATAAATTAGAGGACAAGATAAGAGCCTGTACCCTAGAAACATTGATCCAATTTATTGGAAATGACAAGATTTCGAATGCTGAATATAAGGATGTGGCATCGACAATCTCCTCCTCTAGCTTCAGTAACCTCTACGAAGTTCTAGGACTCGAAAACACAGGAGGTCCTTTTCCTAGCACTGAAACACTAACCAAAATATGAAGCAAGCAGTTGAATCAATTAGGCCCAAAAGACAAATTAGTTTGCATCCAATCCTAGGTAACCGCCACTACATCATCACAAGTATGTGACCCCTTCTCAGAGAAAGGCTAATAATCACTCTATGTCTCTGCCAACTTACCATCGGATATAGATCAACAATATTAGATTGTTAAAAGGATAATCTCACTAGAGGCGGGGGAGGAGACCAAGTTGAACATAAATTACGCAAAGCATAAAAAACTTAACAAGTCAAGTAACCTACGAGAGGCGAACCATCATAGTAAATGAGATTAAAATTTGCATGCTAAGTGCATGGGGAGGGTTGGCCATGTCACCCCCCTCTTAATTGTAGTGGGAGGCAACAAGGTGGCGGGAGCCCCCCAATCTCCAATGCCACGTCTCCATTCACCCTAACCAAGGACCAATTTTATATGGCATAGTCTAACTAATAGACAAAATGGCTTTTTGGTCGTAATCTGGTAATACAATTTCTATTGTAAATGTCTTTCGGATAAATCACATCATTAGTTTTTGGTCGATGTTTCAAACCATCTAATGTGGTTCATAGATGGTTCGAAACGTTGACCAAAAACTAATGATGTGATTTATCTGAAAGAAATTTACAATAATAATATGGATCACGGAAGTCTAAAATCAATGAATACGATTTCTAGCAAAATTCTCATTTCATGTTGTTCAAAATACATTTTTGAATGTATAAATGTTTTAAGCTCTTTGAAGAATCCCTATGATACTCGACCTTTGCAAATTAAACAACTTAAATATTTTTAAAAATATGTACTAGATTTTGAACAAAATTGCCCAATTTTTTTTCAAAAAATAGTCATTTCATCTAGTAATCAAACTATTCAAACTTTTATCCCTTAAAATAAAATATAATCTTAAAATTTTATAAAAAATAAAATTATTATATTAAGGAAAAAAAATATAAAATAGAATTAATATTTTAAAAATTAATGATGGTTTTTCACAATATGATCCTTAAATATTCAGTGACACTGATTGACGTTAACGGATATAAATATGTGTCGGTATCACTCAACTCATAGTACCGAAAGGGGAGGGAAAGCAAAACGAGTAACACCATCGGTGTGGCAGTAGCACTAGCGCAAAAATACTAAAATATAAAATGATAGTGATAAAAATGGGAGCCATCATGACATGGCCTCATGATAGCGTGCAACCAGGTGGGGCCCGGCGGAAAGCTAAGCGAAGCATTGGTGGAGTCGAGGTGGCCGCCAAAAGAGAGTCGGCGACGGTCGTCTGTCCGTTCCTTGAACCCGTCATCGCCGCCGTGAGGCGCGCCAATCTCCGCTACGGGAATCCAACACCCCAATTTAACACGACATACTACGTCTACAAATCAAATAAAGAAATAAAATAAAATAAGATATGTCTACGTCACTGGGAATTCGGATAATTTAGCGTTACGAAGGATGCATGATTCTAGAAAGCCCTGGTGGCCAATTTGATTTAAGAAGAATAATCACATTGACTTATGTCACTGTGACGCCACGATGACGTCATCCACGCTCCACTCCAAATTAGCGGTACACCGTCCACTTTTGGCAGGAGGGTTTGGAAAATTGGCGGTAGTGGAGGTAGTAGGTGGCACTGGTAGGGAGCGTCAAACAGAGCTCGCAGAGCGCGTGGGCGTGTAACGTACGACAACGTCCCATCCGCTGACGGCACAGAGAATCGGCGCCGCTGCACGGCCGCAGTCAAAGTGGCAGGGTGGCACGTGGGTTGAACGTTCGGGCAGGCCAGCACTAGGCCGTTACCTTGAAACGGTCAACGGCTATTGGGCAGTGCCGCACTGCCGCGGTGTGGCCATTGCGTGCGTGCCAAGTAAAGCGAAGTAGGCGTGCACGAGATCCGTTGGAGGCAGACTGGATCCCGTTCCGTTCGGGGCGGCCCTATAACGCGTCCCGTGCTGTCGGGGATGCATGTGCGCTGTCTCCCCGTTCGCCTACGATTGGTCGAGCCATGAAACAATGTGCAGCTTTTCATAATGACATCAAAGATGATGCCCTGCCCTGACGTTTATTGGTGGACACGTGGCATGGGGCCTTACAGAGCAATCATCACCGTCCTAGTCATCGCCATCATCTCTCGCTGTCAAAGATGCGTTTAGGTTTAGTGGTGGACAAGACAGCGGGGCTTGTTAGAAGCTAGTGACCTATTTGTTTGTATGCATATGGTATTTCTTTGTTTGGTATAGTGGGATGGATGGGAAAGGAATGGAGGTTGGCATCGTAATTAGTGCAACCCGTCACATCACGTCCTATCATATCATGCCACCATATTCACTGGGTGGCCTAGGGAACGTTGAAGGACAAATTCAGTGGTATCCTCGGGAACATCTAAACATTTGTACACTGCAATTTCACAGGGCATCTTATCTGGCACCAGACATCAACGACAGCAACGCAGTGTGCGCATAGTTCGGAATTATAAACGCACATAAACTTTAAACATCACCTCTAGAATTGCTATAAATATAGGAGGAATTTTAGAGGTTTAGGTAGGAATTTTGTTAGGTCAAGATATCGAAGATCGTGATCCTTTATTAAATAAATAATAAAATTTATTTGAAAATTTGATAAAAAGTTGAAACCATGAAAAATATTGTGTAATTATTTTACATTTTGGAGTTTTTTTTTTGGGTTGGAATTGAGTTAGATAATTTTTTGTTACATTATGAGTTTCTGTTTAAAATGTGTTTTTGAATACATGAATAGATTCAACACCCTGAAAAATTTATGAGACACTCAGCATGTGCATAGTTCAAAGTTCAAACTTGTGATTCCAACAAATTCTTGTTAGATTTTGGACAAATTCCACCAGAAAATATACTCAAAAAAGCTCCAAAATGTAGAACAAGTAGACTACGGCCATGGAAAACACTACAACATTTAAAAAAAATAATTTCTATATTTTAGTAATCTCCATTAGGTGTAGCTCAGTTGGTTTGATTGGGGTTTAGTCCTCATCTGGTTGTAGGTTAAAATCTCATGAGGAGTTGAAGATGGAAATATCTTTTGGGGGATTAAACTATCCCGAGGGCATCCAAACTCAATTGAGCTTAGCAAAATCCCAGTGATAGGATCCCACTAGTGGGTAGATAGATCCCTAGGCTTAGCTTAAAAAAAAAAAAAAACTCCAACAATCTATATAGTGTTATAGTGTTTCGGGGTGGAAAATCTATCCTTTTCTTTTTCTAATCATGTTCTATGTAGATATAGTTTTTCTCTACTTTATTTAGATAAGATTTAAATTTAGTTGGACAAATATTTGGTTTTATGTATTTTATCAAGATTAGATATTATTAAAAAACATATGACTCTATTAGAAATAGTCTAAATAATTATTACAATGAATAATACTATTTTTGTAAATACTATATGGATTGAAAATGTCTTTTGATCTTGGAATAAAATTTAAAATTATTTTTGATTGGTTAAAAACTTGTCTTTTTCAAAAGCAAAGAAATAGGTTAATGAATCAAAACCCAAAGACATCTAGTTGGTGTGGAAATTTACTCTTTTACGAAGCATCTACGAGTTGTTTAAGTGACATGGGTTTCTTTTAATAATAATGATGTGTAAATCCGCATTCACAAATAATATCCAATTTCCTCATTACTAATTGACCATTTAATAAGCTTAAATTAAGAACCACATTTAAAATAATAGTTTTTAAGTGCGATTTTTTGGAGTTTCTAGTGGATTTGTAACCAAAATCTGGTGAAAAAATTTGCGGTCAAATCTTGATTTGTGTTGTTTAAACATGGTTTTTAACTGCATATATGGATTCAACACCCTCAAAACCCATGGGACACTTCGATTGTGAAGAGTTTGGATTCAACACCCTCAAAAACCCATGGGACACTTCGATTGTGAAGAGTTCAACCGTCAAACTTGTGATTTCAATGAATCCCCACAGGATTCTGGATAAATGAGATTGGAAAATAAAAAGAAAACTTTTCAAAAAATCGCACTTAAAGACTACTCTTTTAAAATATAATTTTATCATTCAATTAAAATTTATATTTAATGTTGTTATCATTTTACATAGATTTTAGAGCCATATTCTAAATATGTCATTATCATTATACTTAAATTTTAAAATCATAATTTAGATGTTGCATATTTTAGTCATTTTTCAAATATATTTATCAATTCAATTTATTCCAAAAATGATAAAATATTATTTAATAAAATTTATTAAATTTATAAATTTTAATTATATCTCTCTCACTCTCATAACTCTTATATATATATATATATATATATATATAATTTTAAATAACTAAAAAAATTGTAATACCATGAAAAAAATATGTCATTATAAAAAATGTTAAAATATTTAAACTTCGATATTATGTAAAACAAAACTTAAAAAATTTAAACTTCAATGTTATCTAATAACTTCAAAAACTTTTAACCTTTTCTAAGCATGATTCTTCTAATTTCACGTGAATTAAATCAAAATCAAAAAGTAATGGAATGTACCTTCTTTCCTAAATATGGCACAACTATATTGGATTAGGCATACAGCCTTAGCCTCCTGTTCTTCACAAATTTGTCTGCCCGTGTTGTTATCTTTAGATTTGTGAAAATTTTATGTGTTGCCTTTTAGTTTATTGTACATGGATTCTTCAAAAGCTAGTGCAAAGAGGAGATTTTATCGAGCTGGGACATTCTTCGAGCATTAATAAATTTTGAAATCTTATGGTACAAACATGGTTGAGAGGGGAGATTCTCAAAGCATACGTAGAGTAGATTGTTTTAAGAATTAGTTTGAATTATTCATTTTCATTTTTAAGCATTTATATACTTTGCAAGGGAAAGACAAGTTATTAATATTTTTTTAGATTTTATATTTTTTAATTAATTAAATTTTATTAAATGGGCTTTTTTTTACTTCATATTATTTTTATGGTTTTAAAAATTAATTGAATTTTATTTTTGGGTAACATGTTTGCAAATGGAGGGGGACAGGGGGCGGTTACCACCACCTCACTTGGCTAAGTGGTTAGGGGGCATGGCAACACATGTTCATAATGAGTCTTTATGATAATCGAGTCGGCGAGATCTCGCCTCAAGCGAGTTGGCCACAGGACCATCGATCTCAAGCCCGACCATTATCATAACATTGAAGTTCCTTTGTCTCGCCATGTCTGTCATGTCTCTGTGCATGTGGTGGTTTCTTTTAATTCAATTCGACTCATGGATCTCCCCTCAATGGTGATACTTTCATTTGGAATGGCTTGTTATTTGTTCCCCTTTCCTGCAACTTTCCTTTCGGCTCTTATCAACATAAACTGGGGGCCCTGGACAACCCACTTCAGTGAGCCTAGGCCAAGCCCTATGTCCACAATTTGGGTTTTATTTGGTTGTTTCAAGAATAGCTAGTCTCCCATCCTGAACTAGAAACTCAACGACGCCTTCCAATTGGCCTCCTAGATTATGGAAACAATTTGTTGTTTCCCATTTGCAACAAAACTGGTTGGCATGTTGGTGTGCATGTTGTGCCTCATGATACAAGTTCCTTTCTCATGCTGGTTAATAGTCCCTGTGGGCATCAGACCTCTTCAGTAGGAGTCGTCTTGATTGTCTTTGGTTTTCACTCATCTCTTTGCTTGATTTTTGTTTATGGTTATGAATCTTTACCTATTACTCCTATGGCCTGCATTTTTGTTAGTCACTCTCCTTGCACTTCTCACTTCGCTCTTGAGGCTCTGTTGTCCTCCTCTAGTCTATTATTCATGAGCTCCAGTTTCCTTTTTCCAGCTTCCTTGGCAAGCTCAACGTTTTCCTCCATGTTCTTCCTTCAGTTGACATTGCTCTCTCATGGCAAGCTGATTTCCTTCCCCTCCTTTGACTTTTGGCTCCATCTGACTCCCTACTATCAGGCCCCTTCTCCTCCTTACATGGCACACCTCCTTGAGCCTACCACTTGTCCACTCACCTCCCTAACAATTCACTTGTATATCCTTGTCTAGCCTTTTTCCATGCCTCATCGGCAAGCATGTGTCCGTCGAGGGGCAACTTACAACCAAGAGAGAGCTTTTCAAGGACACAAACGTGCCCACCATTGATTAGAGGAATCAACTAGCAGGTTTAAAGATCTCACCCAGGGACCCATCTAGGAAGAGCTAACTTATATGGAGCACGAAGGGGCCTCCCAACAACAGCAACTTTCAGACATAAGGGTTCTCGTTGAACTAGCTAATTGGGTGCCAGATGTTGTGTATATTTTCCTGTAGATTCATAGCTCATGTAATGTACTAAAACACAAGACAAGAATCTATTCTACTCTTTAAACAATAGAAACCAAGAACCGATGAAAACAATAATTGAAAAAAGGAAGATAATCAAAGGCACATAACACAATTGTTTCTCTAGGGAAAGCCACTGCTCAAAACCCCAACTATCTATTGTATTTATTCGAAATTTGACTGATAATACAAAGCTTGTTCTCACAAGAACAATTCCACACAAGTATGATCAACTCCCTGCCTCACAAGCCTGCACTGACCAACATTTAGCTAATTTTTGCTGCCTGCTAAGTGCCTATTTCCTTACACAATTCCTATGAGAAGCAACCCATATTTAATGTGACAAATCCTTCCTTAAAACCGCGCAATCCAAACTAGGTCCTCTTCCTGATTGCATGCATGATTTGTACAACTTCAATCACTCTACAATTGATAGTACACTGTCCCTGCACTCTAGTCTCAATTGGGTCTTTCTCTGAACTGACATGCATGAGTTTCTCATGAGGGAATCTTTAGTTAGCTAGAGTAGCACTGAGGATGCACTAGTGCACCAACTCACTACTAGACCTCTACTAGTTCCACAAATAGTTAGAACTAGTTTAACTGTCTATAACTCAGTCAAACTGAGTTATCTAATTACAACTCAAATAAACTCATCCTGGACCCCTAAAATTTAGGGAGAACATATACAATACTTCCAACTCGATATTCCTAAGCTAATTAAGTTAATTAAACTTAATTAACTATTTACAAGTTGCTATGAGAATAGAATTCAATTTTAATTCACAGTTTAATTCAAGGACAAATTAAACTGGAATTTCTTGTTGCCATTTCTCAACACTCCCTCTCAACAAGAAAGGGATTATCAGCTACCCCGATCCTGTCTCTATGAAACTCAAATTTACATCTTGACAATGTCTTTGTCAAAATGTCAACATCTTTCTCTCCGTGGGAATATACTCCAACAACATAATCCACCTCAATACACAATCTATGAGATGATGATATCAGATATCAATATGCTTGGACCAATCATGAAAAACTGGATTTTCAAAGAGTTTGATACAACTCTGATTATCATAGTAAATCACAGTTGAATCCATTTGTTGACCAAACAAACCAACCAGAATCTTCCTCGTCTAGATGGCATCACATGCTTCCTGACTTATATCCATGTACTCTGCCTCTATCGAACTAAGTGAAACCGATCTCTGTTTCCTATTGTACCAAGAAACTATCGCTGACCCAATACTGAAGATCCCTCCTGATGTTCTCTTCCTATCGAATGGACTCCCCGCCCAAACTACATCAGTGAAGCCTTGAAGCTTCACTCCCTTTATCCATTTGTACCACAATTCATACTGAGCAGTGCCCTTAAGGTATCTTAACACATTCTTTGTTTCCTTCCAATACAGCTTGGTAGGCCTAACCATCGCTTGACTAAGCTGGTTAACTGCATAGCACATATCCAGTCATGTGTTCACCAAATACATGAGTGAACCCACAAGATGCCTGTAAACAGTAGCTTCCACTACTTCCCCTAAAGTAGCATCATATTTCCTTCAGTTACCTACTAGAGGAGTCTCCATGGGTTTGTTACTTTCCATGCGGAACCTCCTAAGTATCTGGTTGGCATACTTGCCTTGGGACACAAACAAATCCCCATCACCCTGCCACACTTCCATGCCCAGAAAGTAATGCATCAACCCCATGTCCTTCTTCTCAAACTCTATTGCAAGGTCCTCCTTACAAGACTTGATCAACTGATCATCACTTGTCAGAATCAAATCATCGACATATAACACAATGATTAACAATTTACCTTCCACCACTATGTGGTACAAGTTCGCATTCGGTTCACTCATGGTGAAGCCCAACCTGGTGAAGTAGCTATCGATCCTAGTGTACCAAGCACGAGGTGCTTGCTTTAGCCCATACAATGCCCTCTTGAGTCGACACACATGTGACTCATGGTCTAAGGTCTCAAAACCTTCAGGCTTCTCTATGTACACCTCTTCCTCAATTGTGCCATTAAGGAAGGTTGTCTTTACATCCATCTGATGTATCTTCCAACCCATCTACGTTGATAGTGCCAATATAGATCTGATTGATGAGTACCTTGCAACAAGAGCAAAGGTCTCATCATAGTTAATCCCCTCTACCTGTGAAAAGCCACAGGCCACAAACCTGGCCTTATGCTTCTCCACACTACCATCTACAGCTTTCTTTACCTTGTAAAGCCATCAAGATCTCACCACTGACTTGTCCTCCAGTCTCGAGACCACATCCCAAACACTATTACAAACTATGGAGTCATACTCCTCCACCATTGCATCAACCCAAACCGGCTACTGCACTTCTTCCTCAAAGGAAGATGGCTCTGTCTCAACACATATTCTCATAAGAGCCATGTATCTAGTGTACCTCTCAAGTGACCTCCTCTGCCTGCGCTGAGATGTGGGTGCTCCAACATTCTCCCATGCATCATGCAATAACCTGTCAGCCTCTCTGGTGCATTTTCTCCCATCTCTAAAATACTCTGCCTGAGTGAAAGTATCCACTCCCAGATCCTCTGCATGTGGCTGCTCCACATCAATATGAGGCTCCTCAACCTTAGGAGCTAAAAGATCCTCAACCGCATGTAGCTCAAGCTACCTCTCAAGGGAAACTCGCATGGACTTCTCCTTATCGAATCTAACATCCCTGCGAACCACTGTCATCCTGGTGGTCGACAAGTACACCCGATAGTTGTGAGGTGTATCAGTGTATCCCACAAATATCCCCAACTTTGCTGTCGGCTCAAAATTATTTTGTGCATCTTTGGTCACATGGAAATATACTGATGATCCAAAAACCTTGAAGTGACCAAAATGTGGCTTCTTACTGGAATAAGCCTCCTTTGGTGTCTTCATCCCAAGAATCTGATGTGGGCTATGGTTCTACAAATAAATCGTTATGTTGCATGCCTCAACCCATAAGTGTAGTGGTAGGCCCTGATCATGCAACATCGCCCATGTTGCCCCTATAATGCTTTTGTTCTTCCTCTTAGCCACCCCATTCTAATGTGGATTATGGGGTGCTGTCAACTCCCATTTAATCTCTTCTGCTGCACAGAAGTTCCTCATTTGAGACATACTCACCACCGTTATCACTCCTCAGATCTTTAACCTTCTTGCCAAACTCTTTCTCTACCAATGCTTTAAATTCACAATCTAGTCATCAAAGTATACCTCCAGGAACTTATGAATGAACTCCTTGAATTCCGCGATCACTACCCAGGAAAATATCGCAGGCGCGTTCTTTAATCCGAATGGCATAACTGTATATTGCAAGCAACCCCACTCCATCGTGAAGGTTTTTTGCTTCGATCCTCCAGCACAATCCTTATTTGATGATAACCCAAAAATCCATCAGTGAACGAATGCACTTCTTGTCCCCCAACATTTTCTAATACTTCGTCAGTAAACAGTGTTGGAAACATGTCATGCACACAAGCATCATTCAACTTCCGCAGATCTACACATATGCGGATCTCGCCTTTATATTTCTTTTCTTGGACCACCATTGGGCTTACCCAATCAGATTCTTCTACAGGCTCAATAATGCCAGCTTCCAACATCTTATCTCGTTACACCTAAATCTCCTACAATCCCTTTCAAATATGAAAACTTCATGGGAAATAAGTCCTGGTATTCGCGCAACATCTCAACTACCTTATCAACCATATCTTCGTCCCAATAATCTCCTATCTTCGCGAACTTGGGTTTCTCTTCAGACCCAATGTTTACCTGTCAAGTTTTCAGAGGCTCTGATATATTTGGGTTCGCTACCTTTGGTCCTTCGACATCACACTGTCCTTCGGTCTCAGGGATGGTAATATTCCGTGGGTCATGCTCTTCTTCATCAGTCATATTATAGCATTCCAACACATGGTGTAGTTTTGTACTCCAATCTGGCTGAGTCCACTCTACTAGTTCTTTTGGAATCCTAAATATAGCTTCTTTTATTTATTGCATTGCTTCATCAATACTCTCAATGTCATCCTCAACACTGAAAGTTATTAGAAAACTCTCTCTTAAACGTCCCATTCAGTAGTCCCATGGGCAAGCTTTGTCTCCAAATACCAGTTCATTGGGATCGTATCTAGCATATGACAGAATATATGCACCCATTTTGGTTATGGTTCTATTCCCCATGCTTTAGTCCATCGTGTTAAATGATGGCGCAAATCATCCTTTCCACTATATTTTTCTATCATTCTAGTATTAGCATAACCGAACCTTAACTTCATCAGCAAAGCTCTCCTTATGTGTACCCCACCAACGAGTAGGTGTAGCACGTAGCACCAATTCCAGTGCCTAGAAGCAATGCTCTTCCGGTGCTTCTCTTTCAAATTCATCTAAAAAAGATTCCACATCAGTCAACCCATCATAATGCAGAAGATTTCTTACCTCATTCGAAACACAGCTCAATGACTTGGTCATAATGTTGCAGCAAAGCGTAGATACTTCATGCAGCCTATTTTGCCAATTTTGAAGCTCTTCATTTGAATCTGAGGCGCAAGATCTATCCTTGTCCCATGCAATTCATCCATCAGCTGTAGGATTGATCCAACCCTCATATCGCCCTGTTACCTTGTATATCTGATCCAGGTCATCATCAATTTCTACATAGTTGTGGGTAGGTTTAGTATACCGTGCTCCTTATGCAAGGTCTAATGGCACTATAACCCTGAGCGACTTCCTTTCAAACGACATCATCCGCTTCTTCAAGTTGATTACCTCGTTCATATCAATAGCCCAGTCAATCCCTAATAGTGCAGGGTGGGGATTACTGTCATCCATTGTTTTGATGACTTCAGAGTCAGCCAACGCACTCACTCCCTCAATATCCACTGTTACACCATATAAGCGCCCCATTGGGATAATCTTCTGCTGATTTGCCATGCACAACTAAATAGGAGACCACTGCAGTGCAGGTCTCCCCATCCTTTCTCTTGTTTTCTCAGGCAAGACATTCGCTTCAAACCCCAGATCTAATATTACTTGGTCCATTTCATATGCACCTATCTATGTGGTTAGCTTCATCTCGCGCCCTATTCGTGTATTATGCTTACCAATCTTCCTGACTATGCACTGTTCAATAGGAATATTTTCCTTATTGGCACACTTGTATATTAAGTCTTGCAACCCTTTGACAACTTTCTGATCCTGTAGCAACTTCATATAAGTCTTCGGGAAAGTAGCTAGTATGGAAGGATCTACTTCTTGTGACTCATTAGTCCCCAACATTTTCTCATGACTTCTTGAGGTGGAGGCCTTAGTGAAGTTCTTCTTGGCTTCCAAAAAAGTTTCTTTAGCATGATTCAGATCAAAGGAGACTTCCTTCTCAGTAGCCTTGCGTACCCATCCGTCTTCCTCAGGTTGCTTACCTTTATCTGCACCAGTCATCATACCACTTCTTAACACAATATTGATGCTCTGGTCCTCTTCACGGGGCTCATCCCTCATCATTTGAATGTTCTGCATAGGCTGCTGGGGCTGCACCTTCTTCTCTTGCATATTTTCCATAAGGACCGAACACTCCTCTATGACATGGTCAAACTGTCGACAATACTGACATGAGGGATGCATGGGGTTTGTACAATCTCATGCGAAGTGCCTTGCTTCGCCACAGTTATAGCAGATGACCTGCCCACGCCCTCAACCTGGTCCAATGCCTCTTCCTCGTCCTCGACCTTGGAATCCTCCACGCGCTGCTCCCGCGCCTTGATCTTGAGGCCGTTTTTCTTCCTGCATTCTGTAGGTAGGGGTCCTATCCATCCTCAGATCATAACTTCTAAAATGGTGTTCATTGTGACCTACTGACTTACATAAATTGCAAAATAACTACTGAGGGGTCTGTACAAACTTCTGCAATAGATGGAAATTATCAGTAGCATGTTGTCTTATAACCTAACAAACAACACACCACAACGCAGCTCTCACGCTCGTCCCAACATTAGTCTCTGGTTTTAGGGGTACAAGCCCTCTCCTATAATACAATTCTTAAATACTGGGCAATGATCCTTATCGTGTCCATGGCTCTTACACTTTAGACACCAGATCTCAACGTGCACCTCCGGCTTCCCTTCCCTTCCTTTCTCCAGGCTCTGCAACTCCAAGTGCAGGCTCTCTAGCTCCGAATGAATATGTTGCACCCCAAGGTTTGTATCCTGAATAGGTGATGCATGCAGCGTCATTGCGATCTCCAAGGATTCTTCTTGCTTTGCTATCTTCTAATGTGACAAAGGTATTCTTAATTGCGGCAAGAGCGATGCTATAATCCAGTCGCGATGCTGGGTATCTGAGATTTACATATTAGCCTCCCTGATCTGGAACTTCAACCTCTGATCAAAGTTCCAAGGTGTATCATTGATCTTCTATCGGATTTCCTTAAATTCAATTACAGAATGCACCTCTGACTTAGTCTTACTGAACTCCTTGTTCAAAGCTAGCTAGGTATTTTCCAACGACACGTTGGGGTTATCAATGCAATTCTTGATCTACCATGTTAATGCGCGATATTGCAAGACTATAACCAACTACGATTTCTTGATATTATCGTCTATGATCTGTTGTGCTGTCCAAACAGCATCTGTGTTGAACCAAAACTATTTTGGATCGTCGGTCCCCGTTCCTTTAAAATCAACATCTTCATCACATTTGCCATGTTGAATGGTGGGGTTAGAGGTGGAGGCGTATGAGGCGGAGGTGGAGGTGGAGGTGGAGTGGATGGATGAGACATCCTCGGAATACCTTGAGTTATTAGTTGAATTACACTTCGTGCACGTAGTTAGCATCGTCTCTTTGTCGTCATTTGAAGGGGGTTCATTGAGCGGACTATATTCTGGGCTAGATTGTTAGGCCCCTATACTACTAGTGTAACCCCTTATTGTTATTAGTACAACCCACTTATTATATTGATGTACCCATGTAGTGCCCATATTGTTACTATTGTGCCCCATAGAAGCCCACTATTGTTATTATTGTGCCCTTACATTATTATTGTTATGTCGGCTCTGATTATGTTATGACCCCTTGGACTCCTATATATAGAAAGGATGTATTTTCATTTGTATCATCCAAGAATTGTTCATTTATATAATGTAAAGGAGGTTGCCCCCTCGAAGAGGCTGAATTCTAAGGCGTTGATCTATCTTTTCTATCTTTTCTTGAGCTGGTTTCATAACATTTGGTATCAGAGCTTTGGATTTTAGGGTTTCACTGCTCCAAACAGGTCATCGTGGCATTTTCGCTATAACTTTTTTTATGCGATGTTTCAGAAGTTGCAAAAAAAACCCATTTGAGAAGAAATCGCGTTGAACCTTGGATCGGAATTTCAGATCTTTTCGCGCTATATTTGCGGAGATATGATCTGAGGAAGTTGGTATTTTTGCAGACTCCTGAATTACATTCCAAACAGGTGACCTGGGGAAAATCGTCATAACTTTCTTTCTGAGCATCGGATTGAAATTTCGCAAGAAGCTACAGAAAGAGGACGGACTGTAGTTTTCTTGTATATATTTTTCAGAGTCAAAGGTTGAAACGGTGACACGTGGCACTTCATACAAGTTCGCTCTACTGAACTAGTCTACAATCAGGTCACTGCGGGAGATTGTGCATAACTCTTCCTTGGAGAACCCAATTTGGGTCAGACTTGTGGAATTGGAAAGAGGACACAGAGGGCTACTGTAGGTCACAATTTTAGAACTTAAAGATCTGAAAGTACAGAGTTACAGTCGTTTGAAGATCAAGCTCCTAAAATCAAGAAAAAACAAGATGAGGAAGTTTGATGGCAAGGATCTGGTAAATTGGATACTTCAGATGGAGCAATATTTTGATCTACATGGTGTACCAATATTACAAAAGGTATGTATTGCATCTTCATATTTAGAACCAGATCAATTTTTATGGTATGAAGGGCTTTGTTCTCGTAAACAACTTGTTACGTGGTCAATTTTCACGGAGGAAATGATAGCACATTTGAGGATACAAAGAGCAACACCTTCTTTAGAGCAACACCACAACAATTGGAAAGAGTAAAAGGGCTTTGTGACATATTGGAAAGAAAAATTATGGAAACCAAGAAGCATACCCCTCACAACTATAACGATGGAAGTGTTGTTTCTCCTAGCCTTCCACAACCTACAATGGTTACACCACAACAATTGGAAGAAAAAAGAGAAAAAGGGCTTTGTTACAATTGTGATAGCAAATGCACTAAAGGTCATAAGTGTGCTAAGAAGAAATTATATTACATAGAATATGAAGAGGAGGAAGAAAAGGATCAAGAAACATCAAAAGAAGAAGATATACGCTAGGACCCCACCCCAGAGAAAGAAGAAATGAATCAGACCATATCTTGTAAAGCATTGGAAAGAATTACCACTCCTCAAACTCTCAAGATAGAAGGACATATCAAGAAGAAAAAGGTGAAAGAAGTGAAAGATCACATCGATAAAGAAGAAATGAATCCAACCATATCTTGTAATTCATTGGTCGAAATTACCACTCCTCAAACTATCAAGATAGAAGGACATATCAAGAAGAAAAATGTTCAAGAAGTGAAAGATCACATCGAGCATCAAGAAATGAATCCGACCATATCTTGTAAAGGATTGGAAGAAATTACCACTCCTTAAACTCCAGAGATAGAAGGACATATCAAGAAGAAAAAGGTCCAAGCAGTGAAAGATCACATTGAGCATCAACAACAAGTTCTCCAAATTTTAAAGGATAACGCCACTTCGGTGCAAAATCAAACGAAACAACAGGTAGATCAACATCGTAGTGAAAAATGTTTTGATGTAGGTGATTGGGTATTTTTACTGCTACATCTCAAGCAAGCTATTTATGAGAAGGAAATGTTGGCAATACTACATGCACTTAAAAAATGGCGACCTTACCGAATGGGAAGACTCTTCAAGGATGAGGATGTGGAAGCATTGTTTTGTGCTATTTCTATTATCCAACCAGATTGGATAAACGAAGCAAGGGATGAATGGAAAAAGGATGAAGAAGTATGGCCACTTATTCCAAAGTTGCAAAAGATCCCAATTCAAACAACATTTCTAGAATTTGAAGAGGAAGGAAAAATCATATTGGAACCTGGAGCAGTCACAGAAATAAGAACCCGACAGCTACGAAATCGATCAATTTCACAGTATCTCATTAAGTGGAAGAACTTACACACTGAAGATTCCACATGGGAGGACAAGAATTTTATGCAAAAGCATCAATAACTACTCAAGCGTTGAGGACAACGCTTTTTGAAGGAGAGGGGCATGTTAGGCCCCTATACTACTAGTGTAACCCCTTATTGTTATTGGTACAACCCACTTATTATATTGATGTACCCATGTAGTGCCCATATTGTTACTATTGTGCCCCATAGAAGCCCACTATTGTTATTATTGTGCCCTTACATTATTATTGTTATGTCGGTTGTGATTATGTTATGACCCCTTGGACTCCTATATATAGAAAGGAGGTATTTTCATTTGTATCATCCAAGAATTGTTCATTTATGTAATGTAAAGGAGGTTGCCCCCTCGAAGAGGCTGAATTCTAAGGCATTGATCTATCTTTTCTATCTTTTATTGAGCTGGTTTCATAACATAGATCCTCCATTTCTTCTAAAGAATCTCCCACTTCACGTATCCCCAAACATCAAGCTAACAGCATAACCCTATTTTCACATAACAACATTTTAATCCAAGTCTTTAGTGAGTTGAAATACTGACCTCATGGTCCTTTAAAGATCCTTTGCTATAATTGATATTTCTATTGATCACAAAATAAGTCACAAAATTGCCCAACGTGCGATCAACCCGATGATCCACAACCCACGCGATATTGCTTTCGGATGCTTCCAAACATCACACCAGTTCAGGAGTCCACACTATAGGGCCTTCGAGCCTCCATGTCCCTTGACTATCAACTAATTTAGACAACCACTCATATAGTTCTTCAGGGAAGAAGAAGAAGAACGCGTCAGTCTCGTCTGTATACAAAAATCTCTGTAACCACTGCTCCATGGATAATTTAGGGCTCTTTTTCTCTTGAGCCGCGAACGCGTGCGATTTCCGATCAATCCACTTATGAATCTCTTTCTTCGTAGGAAACCATTTATCACACATCTCTCAGATAGATCCTGGTCCCAGCAACGGAACCATTTGTTGGCTTAAGGGGGCCTGACCCAAGTTGAGAGTTGTTTGTGCCGACCAAAAAAACCCTAATTGCTGGCCCTTTCGGCAACAACCTGCATAGCGTAGGTTGTAGTCTCACCTGAAGCAGTATTGTGGGATGCTAGAACCAGGTTTCTACATCCAGGGACATGTGATAAGCAGCTTTCAAGCTTCTATAGCTCAGATATTCCTTCGCGCAGAGCGGTAGCCTGCTAGGGCTTGTTACTGCAACTATATGAAAATAGCTTCCAGGCCTTCGTGAAGGTTTATGATCAGTCTTTGCGGACCTTAAATAGATAGTTTATCTATTTTCGTGCATCAACAAATAACCCTAGATTTGAGTTCGCACAGATCTATTCAATTTATCAGAAAACATAATAGAAATAACTTTTAACTTCGCAAAAGAAGATGACTACTCAGATCATGCATCATTAAGATAGATTCAGTGAATTCACGCACCATTCATTCATTATTTCATAAAACCATATCATTAAGTGACAGAATATAACATAAAAAGATTCAACAAAAATGTACAATAATTCTTCAAAATCAGTCTTTATTGATCTTCAACGTTCAAATTACAAACTCTTCTACCCTGCACATTCAACTGCATGGGTCCGTGCACTTAGCTGTGAGACTCTACCAAGGCATCCTGCACATTCAGCTGCAGGAGCCTTCCCTTTCTCAGATAAGTACATGAAGCAGAGCCTTCCTGCCTTAACACTTTCCCAAGACAACAAAAACCATTCAACGTACCCAATTCTCTAAAAAAAAGTTGTCTTCAATACCTACTATGACTCAACTATTTATAACTTTCCTTCATACAATACCATGGTCTGTGGACCATGGGAGAATCTTAAAACCGACCCAAACAAGGGGCTAAGACCCCGTTGACTCCTATCTATCTGCGTGCTCCACATCCACATTTCACGGAGACTTTACATTCTTTTTACAAAAACTTTTACAAAAATGGGTTAAATTAACCCCAAAAATAACCCTAGGGACCCTAACCCAACAGAGTTTGCACCTATCAACAATGAAAAAATTCTCAAAGGAGAAAGAAAGAGACTGATTTTTTTTTTATTTTTTTTTCAATTCAATAGTTGGTAGGTATTTAATTTTGAAGTTTTGGCTTGCAAAAATTTTAAGATTTTGACTCGCCCATTGCTAACTTTAGTGCCGACTCAGGTCAAATAATGTGATCATGTTAAGGCGTAAATGTCAGCACAAATGGCGCCTAGTATTTCACCATCAAGTTGTTTTTTTCCATAAAAAAATAGACATAGAAATGTTATAAGAATATAATATTATTCTCAAATAAAATCCAAGTTTAATAGAATAGATTCCGTAGAATAACCATAAATTCAATAATCCACTACATTTAATATAGAATAATTTCATTAGCTCTAAAATGTTTGCATAAACTAAGTTATAAACGAGGAATAAAACAAAATTGATATACACACTAGTGGTGAAGTGTGTTACATGGAAAAATGCTAATCTCAATTAATATCTATGTTTTAAGGAAAAATTATATTCTATTAAAAATATAGTTTACCAATAATTCTATCCTTGCATTTATTGTTTTTATTGCTGATAATTGGATTTGATTGGTGTATTAAAAATTATTGTCATTGTGTGTATTACATGATCTAGAGGAGACCATGGACATAGGACATGGATGACGTAGAACTACTAAATTGCAGAGAGAAACATGGATTGAAGAAGATATGGCAATGGAATTTGTAGATACAATACAAGTAAGAAGACAAAACAAACTCAACCAAAGGAGGAATATCTTTATGAATTCACAAATACTACAACATAGAGGACAATTTTTTTGTTTTTTTGTTTTGTTTTGTTTTGTTTGTTTTGTTTTTTGTTTGTTTGTTGTTGTTTTTTTTTTTTTTTTTTTCGTGAGGCCTTTCAGGTCAAAATTATTGTTTGAAAATGCATGTGAATGGTGATTAATTGTGATTCTATAGTCAAGGGAAATGTTTTAAAATTAAGGTGGCCATTTGGGAAAGGGATATTCAAAACTTTTCTTATCGAAATTTTGGCTTGATGTATATACCTAAGGTCATAATTTTTTTTTCAACTCCAAATTAACATGATATCAACATATCAAATATATGAATAAAGTGAAGTTTTTTGTTGGATATCATATTCATTGAAATGATATAATTGGTGTATTGAAAATTGTTGACTATGTTTTGTATTACATGAGCTTAGATGAGGCCATGGAAATAGATCGTGTCATATCAAATGAGGACACAATGGATGAGTAGGACATCAGGTACTCAAATTTTGACTTTGCTTAGGGAAAATTTATATAATGGAATTTTGTGATACATCCACATTTTCTCACGATATTATTCAAATTTATAGTGTATTATCCAATCTTGAAAAAAAACTTGAGGCACACAAACCTTGCCTTCTACCTCATGAAATCCATGCAATTTTATGAATTCTTGAACAAAAGAAATATATATGTAAAAAATTAAAAATATTTGATTTTATTAATGTTACCTATGAGTAAAAAATACTCTCCAAGTTGAACCATTCAATTTGGCCTTGAAATGAAGGATGGGCATGCATTTTTATGAAGTAGGCCAAAATTCCCTTGCTTCACTAAAATGCACACCCAAGCTTCATTTCTTGGCCAATTTGATTGATTCAAATTGTATACTATGTAATTACTAATATTATACACTAATTTGATTCCAGTAAGTTTATGCTCTTCGCCAGTTGTTGACACTTTTGGGGAGACATCGGGAATTACAATTTCTACAACACTTTCATTTGCATTAACTTTGACATTCAAATCACTAAATTAGAAGAAAAATAATTATATTGATGTTACTTATGAGCAAAAAATACTCTCCAAGTTGAATAATTCAATTTGGCCTTAAAATGAAGGTTGGGTGTGCATTTTTTTGAAGCAGGCTTAAATTTCTTTACTTCACTAAAATGCATGCATAGGCTTCATTTATTGGCCAATATGATTAATTCAAATTGTAGATTGTTTATTTTATTATTTTACACACTTTTACATTGTTATATCTTTACTAACCAGTAGAGTAGTAAAAATATTATTTTTCTTAGGGCTAGAAGTTTCTGCTGTAGATAATTGCATTTTAAAACATTTTCAACATTTTCACATTACATTCACCCCATATCATCATAAGTAATTATGTAGAGAGAAGAACATTAGTAATAAAAATGCAACAAAATAGTCATAGGTTTGTGATGATATCTCTATCATAGGTTTGTCATGATATCTCTGTCATAGGTTTTTCATGATATCTCTATCATAGGTCCATATCTCCTTCATATCTCTGTCATAATTTTTTCTCATATCACAAAAAAGAAGGCCCAAAGAAGTCGCTATCATACTGAAGAACTAAGGCCTATTAGGGAGCTGTTACACCACAAGACTGAGGTACAAATTTTCAGACCCATAGGATGGAATGATCATTATATCACTACCAACTAATTACAGGTCTTGGTGTGCATTTATTTGAGGCACACAAACCCTGTCTTTTACCTTGCAATTTGGAGTATTATTGAACAATATATATATATATATATATATATATATATATATATATATAATGTTACTTATAAGTAAAAAAATACTCTCCAAGTTGAATCATTCAATATATAGTTCCCCGCTCTCATTACTGACCCTAATATTAATTAGTCTTAATATAGCCTTAGGGCCTAGACATTACTCTTTGAGGAGCTCAAGTCGAGGATATGGTTGTTTGACTTTTACTATTAGTGGATGTGATAATAATTATGATAGGCTAATTTAATGCTATGATTGTGATGGTTGTGATGGACCTATTTGATGACCATGTGTAATCATGTGATAGGCTCATTATGTTGTCTTGTTTACATTAGCTTATTGCTTAAATTTAGCGATTATGATGATGATTATGCCATGATGATGATTTAGCATACGTAATTATATTGGTGACTAATATTATGAACATATATTTCTAATTATTATTGAGTGTGGCAGTAGACCAACCATATGCACTTGCATGTGATGAGTCAACGACATCTAGTTTGATTGAATTGCATACTATTGTCTCCAAAATTTAAAGTTCAAATTAATATTCTATTGTGATTATTAATGGCATGTTAGTGGCTATAGGCATAGATTAGTTGCTTGGATGAACAATTCACACATGGGTGATGGGGTTGTATAGATAGATGGAACTTCATGGGAGTGGTGGGACAACGTCCCTGATTTCACCCACTAGCACTCCCGCCGTGACTTGGGATGGAAAGGTTGGAATAACTTCACCTTGAATATCACGATGTCGTGGGGGCGGGCCCCATATTGGGCCACTCATGAGGATTTTACTGTGGGGCGCACATTAAGGCAGATTCCTTGATTCCCACCACCATTAGTCTCACTATAGAGGGAAACATGAGAGATGATAACGGTATATGTCGTTGCACCTAGATCTAGGCCTCATAGTCATTGGGTGCTTGAAGGGAAAGTGGTGTGGTACCCTTAGAACTTAACAGGAAGTTCTTCAAGGGCATGACCGAATTGGCACCCTTGGCATCAATAAGAAACTACTTGGCATGGTACCCTTGGAACTTCAAAAGGAATTTCTTGAAGGGAATGATCAACTTGGCACCCTTGGCATCAAGAAGAAACTACTGAATATAATCAAGATATGAAAATCCTACTAATTCACATAAGGTGGTAAATGAGGTTTTAGAACCAAGGAAATTAAATCAAGAAGAAAACTTGCGGTATAGGGAGAATAGGATGAAATAAAAATATTGTACGACCTAAGAACTCTACCCTTCCCATGTTGGAAAATATTAGGTAGATAATGTACATAAGTATTTTAATAGGTAAAAGGGGGGAAGAGGGACATAGAGTTAATTAGAAAGATTAATCCTAAAATAGTTAAACTTCATTAAGAAAAGAGGGTGGTGAATAAAAATAAAGATTAATAAATTAAATTAGAGAAATTTAGAGAACCTCCATGTGGCAAGAGCCAACATAAGAATATCCATCTAAGAGGAAAATTGAGTTAAATTAGGAGGTATTTAGGGGACCAAATCTGAGACTTATCAGTTGAATTCAGTAATGAACACAAATTAAGGAGTAGAAAAAGGGGATAAAGGGACAACTAAGAGAAGCAATAGGGAGAATTGTTAAGGTGATGAAAAATATTATTTTTGAATTAAAATTTAAGTAAATAATTTTGGAGAGCCTTAGTGAGAGGGTGACACATGGGTGGGTGAATAATCAAACTTTTGGATTAATAAAAATAATTAATTATGCATGAAGTGCCAAGTGTCGCTTATGAATCATCATAAAAAACAAGGGGCAAGCTATGGTATAATGGACTTTTTTCTTACCCTATTGTTGGATGGATGGGATTATGTTATTGTGAGTGACTACAAGCTATAGTGATTTTGGTGAGGTGGAGGTCTTTAGAGAGGGGACTCTTGAGACAAAGAGTGCTCACCTCCATCAACTAGCATTCTTCCTCTATTTTGCAGCCCCATTGCAACTCGAGGGCCTGAGAGGAAGAAGAGTACCCAAGGAGTAGGCTGGGAGGTGAACTAGTGGGCCAGTCACATCAGGATGCCTCATTCCCAACACATGAATGTGGACAACAACAACAACATAGTGAAAGTAGTGGTATTGTTGAGATTGAATCTCCATTCCTGGGTGAACGATACCTTTTGTATTCATGATGCTCTATTACATGATTTTCTTGTATCTATAGTTACCAAAATGTAAAAGTGAATGATATGAGGATTGCATTGTAAATTATGGACTATTGATGTAAATGCCTTAATATCTACACATTTCTCATGTTGATGGTGTTTAAAGTAATGTATGATCTTAGTAATGGATGTTGCTAGAAAATTCTTAGTTTAGATTGAAAATACTTATTTTCTTATGATTTCATTCGAAGACTTAACTGCATTAGTTATGGGTTAAAAAAAATTGCGTCATAGGGATGGTCCCTACATTTGGTACTAGAGCCAAATCCAACCTATATGACTTATGAACCCTCTAGTAGTGTATAGATGCAAAGTCAAATGAGATTGTTTTATCCCATATCTCGCCATGTGAACATATTTTGGCTTAAGAATATTAGATTACACCTTATGGTTAATTGCAGGATTAGTAGTGTTGTAGACACTGCAATTAATTCTCTTACACCTATTAATATCACCACACCTTGTGTAAGACCAATCATTGGGGCCAAACAGTTTAAGAGAACCACCTACTCCTCATCTTTCCTTGTTTCGTGATTTTTATTTGATGAGAATAAAAGTTTTGTAAGGCTAATAACCTTTCCAGTATCTTGCAATATCATGAAGATAGAAGTTTTATGACAAACAAACTCAAATAATTAGTATAAAAGTTGTACATACAAAAAAAATTATGATTTATGTAATCATACTTACATGGAAGTGAAGGTAATAAAGTGTTTTTATATAGTTGTAAACATACCAACAAAATTTGACTTATGTAATCATAATTAACATGGAAGTGAGGTTAATAAAGTGATTTTAATAGCGGTAAACAAAAACCGACAAGAAAAAAATAACAAAACATAAAATCCCACCAACAAAAGCTAAGGGAAATTTCATGCTCCATTGCATATAACAAAACATAAATCCCGCCAACAAAAGCTAAGGGAAATTTCATGCTCCATTGTATAGAATGGAAAACCCAAGGCAAATTTCAACCTCCATATGAAGTTCCGAGTGGTAAATAGTACTTTCATTCTCATATTTCATAAATTGTAGGTTTGTTGTCTATATAAAAAATCATAACATGTACTTTTGAGGCTAAAACAAATAAGCTATTGTATTAATTAAAAAAATAAATTCCCCATTCTAAAAGTTTTCCTAATAAAGAAATTAATTCTGCCTTCTAGTGTCATTGATTGGACCAATAGGCTTGATTTACTCTTATGTTAAATGCATCCAGGTAGAAAATCTTACACTAGTACACTGGCTAGGACCTTAATTTTGCATAAGATGTTCGTGATTCGTTGATAGCCTTTTACTCATCTCAAGAAGTGACTATTGGGTTATATTAAAAATCCCTGGTGGAAACCCATTTGTTTCATTTTTCTTATATGAATTGTGAATATTATTTTTCCAAAAATTTAAGGTATATTTCTCAAAACAACAAACAATACCATATAGAAATACCAGACAACTCTTAATCTTGAAAGTAAAATCAACGAGAATTGGCTTGTAGAAACTAAGCTGTGAATGCCTATAATAAAATATTCATTCAATAATATAAATTTTTTCCAAGAAGTTTCCTCTTACACTATGAACTTCCTAGATCTCTGAATTGAAGAAAACAACTTCAAAAATATTTCTAAAAAAGAGGGTTCCCTACAATTTATACAACGTAACTGTCATCATATCAATACACTATAATTTCATCTTACCATTCATATAATTCATGGTACACCAATGTAACTGTCATCATATCAATACACTGTAATTTCATCTTACCATTCATGTATTCCATGGTACACCAAGTCACATGTGAAATGCATTGAATCAAATGCATGGCATGTGTAATGGATACAAGAGATGCTAACAATATTGTAGATGAGTTGAAATGATAGGATGCGGCAACGTTAATTTGGGCATTATGTGAGAGAGATCCCATTAACATATATCGTATCTGATATCAAGAAGCAGTGATGGTTTAGAACATAGATCCCATTGACATATATCATATCTGATATCAAGAAGTAGTGATTGTTTAGAACATAGATCCCATTAACATATATCATATCGGATGGGATTTCGAAGGGTGGAAGTTATTTGTATGAAAATAAATCATTTTAAAAGGAGTATCGAGGGTAGATTAAAAATTGTAATAATATCAATTACATTAAAAAACACTACTCCGATTTAATTTAAAAAATAAAATAAAACACAATGTTGATACACAAACAATTTCAATTCTACAATAATATACAATCTACACACTGTTTTGGATAGAATATATGGATTTTCATATTAAGAATGTAACCTTTCTCGTGATAAGAAAAGAAGGATCAACCTCTCTATAGCTCTATCATCTGCTATAATTGATGCTTACTACATTAATTGGTGAAATAGAAAATGGGCTTGGTATTTATATTAGTTACACGTTTCGTGTGTGCATGGAATTCATGGTTAGATCTCGAAGGCATGGCATTCAAGGTGTGCATGAATATGCATATTAACCATCAACTTTTCTTTTCTTGTCTATATATAATATAAGTGCTATTTCTTTTACCACGAATTTAAGACATATAAAGATAGTTGGAGTGCTCTTCATGTCGTGGAGTGCACATATACCTATCAAGTTTGGTTAACTAAGGCTGGTCATGAATTATGCATGACAATTTAGACCAGTGGTCATGGAATTACTCTATCTACCGAGTTTTGTTTTTGCAAAATTAATGCCAAATAAAGAGGATTGTTGCGACCATAAAAATATAAATATGTGTTTATAGCATTAATTAGTGACACCATTTTTTTTAATTGCTCTTACCACTCTTAAAAATGTTAATACCAATCTAAATTGAGTTATCAACCAGGTTTATATTATTAATATATTATTAGGCTCATCAAGAGTAAATATGACTATGAGTGTCACGTCAATAGTAATTATGTTAGGTTAATATTAATTATGTTATGAGTATTTATCTCTTAAAGTTGTATTGAAAAAGTGTTGCACAATAGCTGAGTAATTTCCACATAAGTTACAAACTATGCTTTGTTGAGAAATGGCAGCAAGAAATTCCAGTTTAATTTGTCCTTGAATTAAACTGTGAATTAAAATCGAATTCTATTCTCATAGCAACTTAAAATAATTAAATTAAGTTTATTAAACTTACTTAACTTAGGAAATTCGAGTTGGGACTCTGTTGGAAGTCATGTATATGTTATTCCTACTTTGTAGGAGCCTAGTGTGAGTTAATTGTGAGTTATAAAATAGAAGACTCAGTTTCATGAGTCATTTCAGTTAAATTAGTTCTCAAACTGATTGAGAGAACTAATAGTGAGTTAATAGTCAATGTCGACACTAATGAACTCCACTAGTGCTACTCTAGTTAACTGAATATTTATTCATCACAAACTCATGCATGCCGATTATGAAAAAGGCCCAATTGAGACTAGAGTGCAGGGACAGTGTACTATTTGTTTTAGATTTTTCTGAGTTGCACTGATAGTGCATGCAATCAAGAACTAATCCTTAAGGGATTGCACAATTTTTAAAGGCTTTATTTCCCTTTAAATACAAACTATCCTTCATAGGAATTACGCACTGGAATAGAGACTTGGAGAGCTTGTGAACAGGGTAAGCTATGGGCTTAAGCTTGCTTGTGAGTTGGAGATTGAATTTGTTGAGTGTTGGGATTGTTCTAGAGAGAACAAGCATTGTAATTTCATCTTGATTTTCTCGATTAATACAAAAACAGATAGTGGGGTTTTGATTTGTGGGTTTCCCCGGATATTTATTGTGTTATGTGCCTTTGATTCTCTTCCTCTATTAATTATTGTTTTCTCAATGTTTATGGGCTTCCACTGTAAAGAGTAGAAGTAGATTCTTTTATCTTTCTTTAGCAAATTGCATTAGCTCGTCAATCTACAAGATTTTCTACATGGTATCAGAGCAAGATTGTTTTTTGGGCCAAGAGTTTGTAGAGAAGATATGAGAATTTTATGAAAAAATTTCAAAAACAAATTGCAGATCTCGATTCCTTGGGAAAATATGCCCAAATTCAAAAAAAACAATAAGTTAAATCGGAGTTTGGATGAGGGAGATATCGTTGATTTAAAATCATCTCTCTAGAGGGGATTTCAAAGTTTTGAGTTTCTGGGTGACAGGTGAAAGTCGAATTTGCATACATACTTCAGGATCAGCAGATGGCGTTCCATGGATTGAGGCTTGAGGATTCCTTAGAAGGAAGCTCGAATTTCATAGCCTGGAGGGATAAGATGGAGGTTGTGCTAGAGGATAATGGCTTGAAGGAATTTGTTGAACAAGCAATTCCTAAGCCAACAACTACTGATGCATAGAACTTGACCGAGTGGAAGAAGTGTGTGGCGAAGGTAAGGAAGATAATCCTTGAGGGAGTTTGAGATCATATTGTCTTGAGTCTCCATGGAAAGTAAAACCTGCATGCTATGTGGAAAACATTGACGAACTTGTATCGGAATAACATTGATCAAAGGAAGTTGGCGCTGAAGGATAAACTTCGTAAAATCAAGATGGAGAAAGGTGAGACGATTCCAAAGTACTTGACCAAGTTCACTTTATGTTGGGATGAACTTGGAAGTGTTGGAATCACGATTGTCGAGGAGGATATGGTGAGCCTTGCTCTTCTTGGACTCCCAAAGAGTTTCCATAGTTATCAAGACTCTGTCAATGGTCTGGAGAAGTCGCCAGATTGGGAATGACTATGGTCGGATTTGATGCAGGATGAGATCAGAAGGAACACTAGGGATGGCTCTTCATCAAAGAATGATGATGAAGAGAACTGTGCCTTAGCAATTAAGGCGAGGAAGGGGAAAGGTAAAATTTCTTGTTCCAAATCAGATTCTTATCATGGAGGTAAGAAGAAGGACATGACAAAAGTTAAATGCTTTTATTGTCACAAGATGGGTCACTTTGCTACAAATTGTCCATTGAAGAAGTCCAAGGAGAAGTCCTCAGGAGGAGTAGTGGGTGAGGCTTTGGCCTCCCAATTCGAATTGGACTTTTCCCTCATTGCATGCATGGTGTCTTCAATGATGGGAAGTGTTTGGTACTTAGACAGTGGATCTTCTTTCCACATGACTGACGACAAAGAGTTATTCAGTGAATTGGAGGAGAAATATTTCAAGATGCATATCGAGATGGGTGATGACGGTAAGTATAGTGTTAATGGTGTAGTGTTACTGGTGTGGGCACTATTAATTTTCAGAGGGAGCATGTGGCTCCACTCACCTTGAAGAATGTTATGCATGTACCCGGACTGATGAAGAACTTGGTATTCGTTGCCATGCTTGAGGATAGAGGCTATGATGTGATCTTTTTGAAAGGAAAGGCGTTCCTTCAACACATAGCCACAGGTCAAGTAAAGAACATAGGGATTCAAGTTCAAAATCTTTATAAGATAGAGGTAGAGGATTGTGTTGCTTTATGTTCAAAAGAGGAAAAGATGTTGAGCCGAGACGTTGGCGAGTTGTTGCACAAGCAATTGAGCCACTTGCATCATGGGGCTTTGAAGATATTGCAACAAATCGATATTGGTCTTCCCAAAGGTATGCTTAAGTAAGTTGATACATGCAAGGGTTATACTTTGGGAAAATACACCAAGTATTCCTTTGGAGACAAAGACAGTCGAGAAAAGTCTATTATGGAGAGAGTCCATTCAGATGTGTGTGGACTATTCTCGACAACATCCATGACCAAACACAGGTATTATGTTATATTTGTTGATGACTATTCTCGTAAATGCTAGGTATTTTTTAAGCAGAAAAATGATCAAACTTTCACAAAGTTTTGTGAGTTCAAAGCATTCGTAGAGAAAGATTCTAGCAAGAAGGTTAAATCTCTACGAAGTGCTAACGATGGTGAGTATGTCTCCAATGATTTTAAGAACTTCTATGTAGTGAAATGGATTAAATGAGAGTTGGCGGCACCCCATAACCCTCAACAGAATGGGGTTTCCTAGAGGAAGAACATGAGCATAATAGGGGCAACAAGGGCAATGTTGCATGATCAGGGCCTACCACTACACTTATGGGCTAAGGCATGCAACACAATGGTTTATGTTCAGAACCATAGCTCACATCGGATACTTGAGATGAAGACACCAGAGGAGGCTTATTCTGGTAAGAGGCCAGTTTTTGGTCACTTCAGGATTTTTGGGTCATCGGTTTATTGCCATGGGACAAAAGATGCATGGAAGAAGCTTGAGCCAAAAACAAAGTTGGGGATCTTTGTGGGGTACACTGATACACTCCACAACTATCGGGTGTACATGTTGACCAGTCGGATGACAGTGGTTCATAGGGATATTAGGTTCGATGAGGAGAAGGCCATGCGAGTATCCCTTGAGAGGGAGCTTGAGCTATATGCAGATGAGGATATTTTCGCTTCTAAGGTTGAGGGTCCTCAGATTGATGTGGAGAAGCTACATGCGAAGGTTCAGAGAGTGGAGACATCAACTCAGGAAGAGTCTTCTAGAAAGGGAAGAAAGCACACTAGAGAGTCTGACAAATTGTTGGATGATGCATGGGAGAATGTGGGAGCACCCTCTTCTCAGTGCAGATAGAGGAGGTCACCAGAGAGGTACACTGGATACATGGCACTTATGGGTGCATGTGTTGTGATAGAGCCATCTTCCTTTCAGGAAGTAGTGCAACAACCAGTTTGGGTTGATGCGATGGTGGAGGAGTATGACTCCATAGTTCGAAACAATGTTTGGGATGTGGTCCCGAGACCAGAGGACAAGTCAGTTGTGAGCTCCCGTTGGCTTTACAAGGTAAAGCAAGCTACATATGGTAGTGTGGAGAAGCATAAGGCCAGATTTGTGGCCCATGGATTTTCATAGGTAGAGGGGATTGACTATGATGAGACCTTTGCTCCTGTTGCAAGGTACTCATCAATCAGATCTATTTTGGCACTATCAGCACAGATGGGTTGGAAGATCCATCAGATGGATGTGAAGACTGCCTTCCTCAATGGCATGATTGAGGAAGAGGTGTACATAGAGCAACCTGAAGGTTTTGAAACCTTGGACTGTGATTCACATGTGTGCCAACTCAAGAGAGCATTGTATGGGCTGAAGCAAGCACCCCGTGCTTGGTACACCAGGATAGATAGCTACTTCACTGGGTTGGGCTTCACAAAGAGTGAAGCGGATGTGAACCTGTATCACATAGTGGTGGAAGGTAAGATGTTGATCATTGTACTTTATGTAGATGATCTCATATTGATAGGTGATGAGAAGATCATCAAATACTGCAAGGAGGGCCTTGCAAGAGAGTTGGAGATGAAGGACATGGGGCTCATGCATTACTTTGTTGGCATGGAGGTATGGCAGGGAGATGGGGAGTTGTTTGCATCTTAGGGAAAGTATGCAAACGAGATACTTAGGAGATTTTGCATGGAGAGAAGTAAACCCATGGAGACTCCTCTAGCTGGTAACTGGAGGGAGGAGGATGCTACTTCAGGGGAAGTAGTGTAAGCTACTATTTATAGGAAACTTGTGGGTTCACTCATGTACTTTGTAAACACATGACCAAATATGTGCTATGTAGTTAACCAGCTTATTCAAGTGATGGTTAGGCCTACCAAGTTGTATTGGAAGGCAACAAAGCATGTATTGAGATACCTCAAAGGCACTACTCAGTTTGGGTTATGGTACAAATAGACAGAGGGAGTGAAGCTTTAAGGCTTCACCGATTCATATTACGTAGGGAGTCCATCCGAAAGGAAGAGCACATCAGGAGGGATCTTTAGTATTGGGTTAGCGACAGTTTCTTGGTACACCAAAAAATAGAGATTGGTTGCACTCAGTATGACAGAGGCAGAGTACATGGCTGCAAGTAAGGAAACATGTGAGGCTATCTGGATGAGAAAGATCCTGGTTGGTTTGTTTGGTCAATAGATGGATCAAACAGTGATTTATTATGATACTCATAGTTGTATCAAACTCTATGAAAATCTAGTCTTTCATGGTCGGTCCAAGCATATTGATATACGGTATCATCATCTCAAAGATTGTGTATTGAGGTGGATCATGTTGTTATATTACATTCCCATGGAGGAGAAATATGCTGACATCTTGACAAATGCATTGTCAAGATGTAAATTCGAGTTTCACAGAGACATGATCGGGGTAGTTGATAATCCCTTTCTTGTTGAGAGGGAGTGTTGAGAAATGGCAACAAGAAATTCTAGTTTAATTTGTCCTTGAATTAAACTGTGAATTAAATTTGAATTCTATTCTCATAGCAACTTAAAATAGTTAAATTAAGTTTATTAAACTTACTTAACTTAGGAAATTCGAGTTGGAAGTCTTTTGGAAGTCATTTATATGTTCTCCCTACTTTGTAGGAGTCCAGTGTGAGTTAATTGTGAGTTGTAAAATAGAAGACTCAATTTCATGAGTCAGTTCAGTTAAATTAGTTCTCAAACTAATTGAGAGAACTAATAGTGAGTTAATAGTCAGTGGTGACACTAATGAACTCCACCAGTTCTACTCTAGTTAACTAAATATTTACTCATCAAAAACTCATGCATGTCGATTATGAGAAAGACCTAGTTGAGACTAGAGTGCAGGGACAATGTGCTATTTGTTTTATATTTTTCTAAGTTGCACTAATAGTGCAGGCAATTAGGAATTGATCCTTAAGGGATTGCGCAATTTTTAGAGGCTTTATTTCCCTTTAAATACAAGCTATCCTTCTTAGGAATTACGCATTGGAATAGAGACTTGGAGAGCTTGTGAAAAGGCTAAGCTTTGGCCTTGAGCTTTCTTATGAGTTGGAGATTGAGTTTTCCAAGTGTTGGGATTGTTCTAGAGAGAACACACATTGTAATTTCATCTTAATTTTCTAGATTAATACAAAACAGATAGTTGGGTTTTGAGATGTGGCTTTCCCGGATATTTATTGTGTTATGTTCCTTTGATTCTCTTCCTTTATTTATTATTGTTTGCTCAATGTTTATGGGTTTCCGCTGTAAAGAGTAGAATTAGATTCTTGTCTCTTGCTTTAGCAAATTGCATTAGCTTGTGAATCTACAAGATTTTCTACATTTTTTTACAAAAAATGAAAATTGAGATATTAGGTAGTTAATTGTCTACTAAGGAGCAAGGATTTGCGTAAATTTTGGTGGGTAGTAACCATTAGTAAATCTACACATTCACATTTTTACTCCTAATTACATTTTTACTCCTATTTACATTTTTACTCCTAAAAGTGTTGAGGAACAAATAAAAATAAATGGTGGGTAGTAACTCCTAGTAAGTATATTTGTTTACATTTTGTTCCCATCCATTTTTACGAAAACACTTGCTTAAATTATGATGGGAAGCTACTAATGGTATTCACATGAGTTTGAGTTATTCTCAAGGATTTCAATTCTGGGTGATTTTCTCATGAAGCCTAACCATGAAAAATCACTACACAAATATCTAACAAAACAATGGCATAAAAATTGCAATGTATCTAGAAATTATATGAGGCAGTTATCCACATGGCATTATATGGTGCAAAGAATGCAATAAGACCTTCAAGTTATGGTCCAATCAAATGTTTAAAAGAATAATTTTTAGTAATATTGAAAAAAAATAGTTAAAAATTATAACTTGCATTATGCTAAATTAATATGTAATTTGGGTGACATAGGAAGTGACTAACTATGAATGGATATAGTCTAGAATGTCAATAAATCACCATTATCATAATAATTGTGATATTATAAATTACTCACCCAAGGGTAACCTATCATGAATGGATACTTTGTATGAATATAAATTTTATGTGCATTATGAACATTTAGTGTTAGGGGGTAATGGTAAAGGTGTATTCCTTCTGTACATAATTTCAAGCACGTTAACTCAAGGATTAAAGGATTATATAACAAATTAAAATATGGTAATTCAAGGCCTATATGTAGTAATATGAAAAGCCATAGATATATAAACCTTCTAGTTCATTAAGTAGTATGTGGTAAGGTAAAAACATGAAGTCCATTAACCAAACTATGGAACACATAATGTTGGTGGGGCTTGTTGGTTAAAGAAAATAGACAGAACATGAGGATGTCTCGAAAAGTGGAATAATTGAAATGAAATGTTTTAACACTAATTCAAAATTGGATTGAAGTAATGATAAATCGAGGTAGAATTGATTAAGGATGCTCAATGAGGTCAAGTTGACTCACTAAAGGAAAATTACTAGGGAAGTTTTATGTATAAAAAGGATCAATTAGGGAATATTGATTTGATTAATGCACATATGTTAACAATAGAAGATATGTGATTTTTTCAAGTGAATTGAAATGGATTAGTTATATATTGGAAGGACTTGTTAAAAATATTGTGTAAGTTAAGGACAATTGTTAGTAAGATATTTATCTCTATGGTTTTCATGGATCGAAGCTTTTTGTTTAGACAATGGTGTTGGTTATTATTTTGTAGTTGAAATTAGGTAGGAAAGTGAATTGCTGATAATTGACTCTTGGATATGCCACCATAATGAGGAATATTACTGGACGGAGTCAAGTTTGGTTGGTTAGAGGATTAAATGATTTACTATTCATTGGGAATGCTGATTCAGGAATTGCCAAGAAGGAAGAGAAATATTTTGCTTGAGGAAAGGAAGGTGTTAATTCTTTGATTACTAGGAGTGCTAAGCATTGTAATTGAAACCATATTGATGGGATGTACCAAGGTTGTGTAGATTACATGTGTAAACATTTACAGGTTGGCTTACTTTTATTTTGAGCTAATTCTAGAAGTTTTACTTAAGAGAGAGGGTCTTTCCTTAACATAAAAACATTGTCATATTATGTGATGAATATTTGTGGTGATTGTACTGCTCCTTATTTTATTGTTTCTTAATACCAAAATAAATTTGGGCCATAATGTTTACAAGATATAGTCCTTGGATTTATAATCGAATTTGTGGTGTAGATACATTGGGCAATTTTAACCCGCACACTAAAAAGTGGATCAGTTTGGAATCATGGCATAGCTTTTATTTTCTCGAGGATTGTATGGTGTAATTGAGCTTAGATAGTCACTTAGTGAAGAGCCATTGTTTCTTGGAATAACCCATAGTTAGGCTCCAAGTCAAACTAATATGGTAAATGACCATGAGGTCGATTGATGCAAACTTTGATTAAGAAAAATGGAGTCAAGGATAGGAGGGATTCTATACCAATTATAGGTTTTTCTTGGATTGTTGGCCAACAAGAATGACTAAAGAGGAGAGGAAAATCACGATGAAAGATGGGATAAAATGGAGAGTCCAAGGATGGATAGGGAAATAATCTTTCATTAGGCAGATGACCTTCAAACTTCTAGAAGCCTCTTAGAGTTAAATCTAAAGTTGAGATAAAACCTTATGATGGACATATGGACCTTGATTGGCTAAATGATCTGGCTGAGGTAACTTGAAAGTTTATTTCAATTTCAATGGGTTCATAGTTATGTAAAATATTAATTTCTCTTGAATAAAGAAGGAACAATACACATTGTTGTAGCAAGAACATTGTGTCACGAGAATTTCCTACCAGAGAAATGCAAGATGTAGATTAGGAGTTTGAGACACTTCCTAAGAGACAAATTTATCCTATGGGATTATGAAGGAGAATAAGAATTCATGTGGCTTCATTGTCAACAATGACATAGATTATAAATTCAAGAATATGCAACAAAGTTTAGAAGGAAATCAGTCCAACCAATTATTGACTAGCTTATGTTAAAGTACATTAATAGATTGTTAGCCACATAAAAAAAGGGTGATTATTTTTATGCCAAGGCCCATGATACCTTAAGGAAGAACATAGGAAAGGAAGACCCTAGAAGGAAAATGAGAAATTTTCCAGTGCCACACAAAAGGGCTTACATTGTGAACATAGTGATGAGTCCCATCAATATGTATATCTTGAAGATCATTATGCTATCCTCCAGCCTTAAAACTATCCTTTTCTCACATTAATTCACATTTTTTGTTGTAAATGCTTAATAAGAAGAGAAAAAGGTGTTTGTCATAGTATGTGGCCTAATGTGGTTTAATTGCAGGAAAAACAGGCATTTCTTAGGAATTTACTATGCAGGGGCTTGATGGAGACAACTAGGAGAGAATATAGGGGGTTTGTACACCTCCTTAACTCTCTAACTCAGCTTTGGATCACAACATCCTCTCTCACTAGTTTGAATTCATTGAGAGCCGAGTAACTCCTAGTACAAGTTTTTATAGGCCATTTTGTCACATCTAGAAAATAGGCCTTCCAACATGATCATTCACTTCCTTTGAACGCTTCACCATCCCCCCTACACAAATCCCTAAGCATGAATCTTTCTAATCCCTGATTTTCTGCCTGAAAAGGCTCCATTTCAGTCATTTTAAGGACCAACACACCCTGACCCCTAATTGGCCAGCGTTGACTACCACGTTTCCCTACTTTGCACTCGTGCTAATCACTAGTAGGTTGCTGAGTGTTGGGGGTGTGCTGATTCTAGAAATTTGGGAAAAAAAAAGAATCTCGAACCTTCCAGGATCTGTTGTAACTATTTACCTAGGATAAAAGTCTTGAATCTTATGATATCCTACCTTTAAGTCTTCATCCCAAGCCCAAATTGGTAAGAGGATAAGAATTCATGAGCTACCTCCTTCACCTATATATTTACTACCATCCATAGGCAAGGGGTTGGATTTTGGAGAGTGATTCTACGTTTATGCTATTGATGTGAGAGATATCATTCCATGCATTAGGGTGGTTAGAGGTGCACTTTGTGGCAAGGAAAGGACAAGTCAACTTGGAGGAGCTCTTCTATAAGATCAATACCTATTTTTGGTTGTAACTCACTCTATTTCTATTAATGCAAAGAGTTATTTTTTTTCCTATATATGGTGTTTTGGTTTCATGTATTTCAATACCATGTTGATCTATTGAATAAAGTGATTATATGATGCTACATAGATCCTACAGATCATTGGCTTGTGTTGTATGACTGTGCAGGTTCTAATTATAATGATCAGAGCTAGGATTGGAGCACACAAGCCAAGGAAGGAGTGAAGCATATGACATATTCTAGACAGGCTTCATCTCGTTATATATTTACTTTAAGGAAACCATTAGTATATTGTCTTTTTGTTGTTCTAGATCAGCCCACCAAGCCTAGGGAAGATACTTCTCTCTGAAGCCATAGATTTCATATAACAAATTGGTGATCATACTAGGGAACGATGTATTTCATTGGTGGTATCTTTGTCCATTGTGCTTGTATTAGCTCTTCTTTAAACCTTTGTTGTCTTATTTAGTCAAGAACATACCTAGGAAGACCTTTCACTAAGTCTCAAATGAAATCCTTGTGTCAGAACTTTGCATCGCTGGTTGAACACACCCTTCAGTCTTATGATAGAGCATTGCACCCCAGGTGAGCCTTCTCTATGCCTGCATTGCATAACATTTTTGCCTCCTTTGCACCTATGTTGGCCCCTGTTCATGAAAAAAATTCGTTTGTCTTGATTTTATCACTAATCAGCCTCGCTTCAGCTGCTCTTCCTTGAGTCTTTAAGTGTTTTGTGGTCTCTCTGAAGCCTCCATTTGGTTTTCTTTCAGTTTTTAGTGCCTTTGGTAAGGATTTTTTTAGATTTTCCTTTGTTCTTATCATTAGGTCATTTTCCAACTGATTTTGTTTGATCATTGAGTGCTTAGATGAATTGGTGTTCTAGTCGTCATTTTGAGAAACTTGTTAGAATTAGTGACTAAACTTTGCATCTTATTTTTCTTCATTTTTGAAAATGAAGAGACTTCAAAAGAAAAATGTTTGCATTGACATTTAGGGTTTTGTGTGTGGATCAATATTGGAACAATTTCATTTAAAAGGGAGTTGTTCTTTGCACATTGTTTATTGCATACTCTTTGTCCCTTCCATTCTTTAGATAGATTTTCATTGAATGAGACATATTTCATTTCCTCATGCTAGTTTGCATTTTAGGATATTCAGGTGACATTTGTTGTGAGCCCTAAAAATGAAACTTAATTGAATATAAACATTAAAATCTATTGAATCAACCGAAGGAGCATTTGTAACATTATCACAAACATTTAGAGGTTTAGCTAGAGACGTGTTCTGACGTTTTTAAATGTAGGACTTGTTGTTGTTTGTCGACGTTGTATCCCGGGGGTGAAATATCGTTTCATGTACATGAGTGTATAGGATCGTTATCCATGTACATTTGGTTATATTGGATGGATCTCCACACACGTAAAGTATATGGGAATTCTCTCATTGAATGGTCGTGCATTAGAAAACACTACTACGAACTGCACTTCCATGTACTGTCAAATATATTTTGGAAGTCCCCTATAGGTTTCTATCCTCGCCTTAGGTAATCGAGTTGGTCACCTTGTGAACTGTGATACACCAAACTCAACATTCATGGATATTTCCTACACATATATTAAGTCCTTGGTTCACCAAGGTGTATATTATAGTTCACGGTTGCTTGGTAATCCTATATGCCTAAGTTACCCTCTTTTTTATTTATTTGTGTTAATTTTTAAAATTTACTATCCAACGTGGAAGAAAAAAACCCCCTCTCCATCGTTCACATAGAATGAAAAATGAGCCTCCTATCCCACTAGAGGCTACTCTCGGCAATCATCAGAAGCATAAGAAGACGAAAAATACCAACTCCGGAAATCTAGGAACTACTTCTGGTCCTCCTCCTAAATTTGATCAACCAGAATCATCTTTCCCTTTAAGTACTGAACCCGAGATTACCTCTACTCTTGCCGGTGAATCTAACACAATCAAAATAGAAGTACCTAAAGCCTTATTTCTTAAGGTTATTAAGCCTATATTTCCTGAGTTAGAAACTTTAATTCCTGTGGTTTTTGAACCCGAGGAACCTCAACCATCTTCACTTTTTACTTTAGGACCTACCTCTTCTCTTCCTTTGTCTGAGATAGAACCTCTAACCATATATCTTGGACCCGACAATGAACCTCTTCCATATGGTCTTGTGAGTATTGAAGAGATCCCACAAGAAGAGCCTTGTCCTTCTACTCTTTTTCATTGGATTGGAGTCCATTTTTATTAGTCTAATTCTCTTCCTCCTCATCAAACTCCAGAAAAAACACCTTTACCTAATTATTCTAACTCACCCATGGATTACTCATGGAAATCTCCATTGGGATTGTTAACCATGACAAGATCTGATATGAATTCCTAACTCGTGTCCACCACTATGTTTGAGACATCAAATGTTGCTTCCTCATCCATGTTTGCAACATCACCAAAGGAACATCTATATGGTGGCTCGTCTATCCCACCTAGCTATCAGTCTTTATCTGGTACCTTCTTTGGTGAAGCTTATAGTCCTTGGACCTCTCCCATGCATCCATTTCAGGAATCCCATCTGGAACTTCCCTTGTTAACACTACTCATCCTGCTAATTGTCCTTTGCCTACACATATAGTTGAACAACATGTTGTCCCTTATGTTAGTGGGCATGGTTATCTTCAATAGCCTGACTCTTCTTTTGTTGGGTGCCCTCCCTCTTAGGTGCAATTGCCTCCATCATCCCCTCCTCCTATGGCAGGGGGGAAACCTATTGTTGGTATAACTCAAATTGGTAATCAACCTTATTATAATTCTCCTAATTCTGGGATGGCTACAAATGTTTGGAAACCTACTTTTCCAGTCCAACATGGTTCAATTCTAGACTGATTGTTAAATTGTCAACCTATACCATCTTCATATAAAATTTCTACCCTTCAATCTGTACCTCAACAAGCTCAAATACATGTAAGTCAACCTTCACATGATGCTATTTCATCTCAACCTATTCCACTGGTATTTGGTACCCTTCAGGTTCCACTTACCCAACCTTTACAAGGTACCTTATAGTCTCAACTGCTTGGGCGAGGTATTCCTCAAATTCCAGTAGGATAGACCATGTATAGTATGGCACAACCTCAATCGGATCTGCATTATGATAGGATGACGCAAATTCCCACGGGCCAATAATATAGACCTTATCAAGGTATTCCTAAAGTGCCTTTTCAAGGCGAGCACATCCAAACCCAACCATTCTAGCCTTTACAAGATTATCTTGGAACTGGTCAACAAGGTTACGTTTATGCTAGTTACCAAAATCATCCTTATTTTGGTGCCTAGGTTTCTCTTTATCAAAACCCTCCTTATCCAGGAATGCAAGTACCTATTACTCAAGTTATTCCTTCTTATCCAGGCTATCCTCCATTTGATTTTAACTGGAAGTTACATTTTGTGGTGACTCTCGAATTTCTAGACTTAACTCAGCTTGCCAACGATCTTATCACTCATTTGGTGACTGATAATTCCTACCAAATTTCCTTCATTTATAGCAAAATTCAATGGGAATCCTAGAGAAGACCCATTGACCCATGTCATGACGTATCATCTATGGTGTTCTTCGAACTCCTTTAATGATGATTCCATACAAGTACATCTTTTCCAGCGTACGCTTATGGGTACCAAAACAAAATGGTACATTGAGATACTTAGAGCTTCATTTCACAATTTCAATTCCTTAGCTACCACCTTCCTCACACATTTCCAATTGCTCATCCGGTATGAAACTAGAATGGAAATTTTGACCAACTTTAAACAAACTAAAGCTACTCATATCTCAGATCACATTCATGAGTGATGATGTCATCGTCGGTTCGCTAAGACCTATATTTTGGATCAATTGTTAGCAGAATGGTTCATTAAATCCATGTTTCCATCTATCAAAGAGGATGTAGCTAATGGTAGGGTCGTGATTGAAGAGCAAGTGATTTATGGTGCTTAGTATTTGGACCTCATCTATACCCAATCTGACACGCTCTATGAAAATATTTGATATGATCCACGACCTTCGAATGCTGTTCCTCCAACTCCTAGTAAAGAATCTCATGCTGCTGATGGCATCATTGATTTTGTCAGTTCCCAGATAGTGAGTAAACCATCTGGTGATGCTCTCGCTGCATCTTCCAAAAATCCTTCATCCAATCCTCCTATAGCTTCTTCTTTCGAGTTAAATGTCATTTCATCTGATAAAGGAAAATCTCAACAACAACCAGGAAGCAAGAAGAAAAGAAAAGGCAAAAAGAAGAAAGATTCTTCACTGTAGGATAAACAAACAAATCAGTCCTCTGATGAGAAATGAAATCCTTTCTACCCATGGTTGATTTGTAATGAGGATCACTTTACTCGTGATTGTCCTCACTATGTGGAAGTGAACCAGTTTTTGAAATCCTCCTCTTCTCCCGCTGTGTTGACTGACTTGTTTCCCAATCATGAGACCCACATGGTTTATCGGGACCCTTCTTCCTCTAACATGGTTTTAATGCTTTCCTCCATGAAGCCTAAATATTATGTTATGGTGGCTACTCATAAAAAGGACTATGTTAATGTGAATCCTTTGAATAGTTAGGCTACTAATCAACCTACAAGTTAGGAATCACCTTCCTCTGATCCTACTTCACCCATGATTCTTATGGAGTTAACTATTAATCTTCTGAAGGGTATTATTCATAAATCTATTTTCAACCCTCATGCCAGGGCTGCTCAAAATTATAACAGAGTTGAAGACTTGGCTCAGTCTCCATCAGTTTTTTTGACCCTTGAGGTGTTGCAAAAATGTCCCACCCAGAAGAAGTCTTTTCTTTTAGCTATTGATTGTGTGGATCCTTCAGATTCGAACTTATTTGTTTTCATTCATGAAAAATATACCCCTCACCTTCTGGCTTAATTGGATTTTATCATCCAGGTCATCATTCGTGGTAAGAACATTCATCATTCTATTGAGACGAGGGAGCCTTGACCTGTATCATGTCTATGTCCTGCTAGAGAGAGATTGGCTCTCCTCAACCGAGTTAGTCACCTACCAGATTGAAATCTTTTGATGTGAGAATGTATAAACCTTTTGGTATTCTGAACTCCTTACAAGTAGAATTAGGGAGCAAAACTATATCCCTAGAAGTTGAAGTTATTAACATACCTCTTGATTATAATATTCTATTGGGTCTCACGTGGGTTTACGCCATCACTGCTATTGTTTCAAATTATTTTTGTATGATCACCTTTCCTCATAAGGGAAGGATTGTGGCCATTGACCAAATCACCTTCTTTGTCTCCAATTTTCATGCTACTGGAAGTGTCCCACTTGTAGGGGAAAATCTACATTTTTATCCGCATGTCAAGGTTGGATTGCTGAAGGATTCCTCGCTCATGGGAACCTTTTCACTCCCTCCTCCTTCTTATATCAATATGATATCATCTTCTACTATCCCAAGTGATCCATGGATTGTACTAGATGAAGCTAACATCCATAATTTTCACGACCGAATGTTGCTTAGCGTCATTGATCTTGATTATGAAACCACCTATTCAAATTTTTTGCTTATAGCTTCTCTTCAGATCCATTCTCTTGTATATTCTCTACTAATGAGAGCATCATGGAGATCACGATGCTAGACAATGCATCATGGGATGATCATCACCATCATTCCTCCTTACTAGATTCCATTGAGGATAATCTCAGTGATGTGTATCTACCCAATGTCGTCGAGTATTTTATGAATTCCATTTCTATTCATGAAGTAGATTCTGAAAAGAATCTATTGAATATAGAAGAGATGGCACCTCTTGATATCTCTGTTAAATTGGGTATTTTTAAAAATATAAACATTGGTGCATCTTGCTCTCCATCCAAGATTGAGACCTATAAAGCCTTATTTCAAGAATTTTGTGATGTCTTTGCCTGGGCCTATGAGAAAATTCCAGGTATGGACCCAAATATAGTGGTGCATGAGATTAAAAATTATCCTAATGCTAAACCAGACCAACAATACCTCCTTTCAGTCCATCCCAAGAAGGTTGTCGTGATAAAGAGTGAAGCTGAAAAACTCCTTTGTGCTAGTTTCATCTACCCTGTTCCTTTGACCTATTGGGTGTCAAATATTGTCCTTTTCATGAAGAAACAGGGGATAATCCATTTATGCATCGATTATCGGGATGTAAATTGTGCTTTTCCAAAGAATAATTACCCTAACCCTTTCATCGAATAGATCATTGATGACTGTGTAAGCTATGAAATCTATTCGTTCAATGATGGATTCTCCGGATATAATCAAATAAAAATTCTCTATGTGGACCAACCTAAGACTGCATTTATCTATCCCTGGGGTATATTTTCCTACTAGAATCTCTCATTTGGTTTAAAGAATGTTGGAGCCATGTTTCAATGGGAAATTGATTATGATTTTCACGACATTAAACATATCTTTCAACCTTTTTTGTATGATATCCCTGCTCATTCTAAATATCGAGTTGATCACCTGAGGCATTTGAGGGCCACTTCTTACCATGTAGACACTATAATATTTGAATAAATCCACAAAAAAGCGTGTTCTGTGTTAGTTCTAGTCAAATTATTGGTTTTGTTATTTCAAAACATGGAATTAGTATCATTCCTCTGAAAGTGTAGGCAATCATCAATTTTCCTGCACCTTCTTCATTCGTTGAACTTCAACTACTCCAAGGGAAGGCTAACTTCCTACAAAGGTTCATCCCTAATTATGCTGAGTTGACTAAAGGATTCACTCACCTGCTTAAGAAAGGGGTTCCCTTCCATTGGTACCATGTTTCTCAAACAACATTTGATGCCTTGAAAGATGTACTAGTTTGGGCATCTCTCTTATATCCACCTGATTACTAGTGCGATTATTTACTGTATCTCACTCCTTTCATTTCTACTATAGCAGTGGTATTGGTCTAGGAAGATGATGTAGGGACTGAACATTCCATATATTCTCTAGGTCAGAATCTCAATGATACTAAAGTCAGGTATACCCACGTATAAAAGTTGGCTTTGGCAGTCGTTCAAGGATTTCAAAGCTTCTGCCATTACATCTTGCTATGGAAAACTAAGGTTGTTTTAGATTAAAAACATATGACATATATTTTGTCACGATAATTGTTGGGGGGAAATACTCTAAATGGATCATCATCCTGCATGAGTTTGACCTGGAATTAATCAAATTCAAGTCAAAGAAATCCTTGGTTTTCATTGAGCTGATGTGCGACCTTCCTTCCCCTGATTCTGAATCGACATATGACGATTCCATCCCTAACGAGTAATTGTTTCTAATTGTTTCATATGACCCATGGTATGGAGACATTCTGATATATCTCCAGACCCAAACTTTCTGGTCTGATATCTCTCACTCTGAGCAGCGACATATTCGATACCAAGCTAAATATTACATCATTATTGGAGACACCCTTTATCGACGCAATATTGATACAATTTTATGAAGGTTCCTCATACATGACGAGGCCGAGAAAGTCATTAATGAATGCCACTCAGGGGCATGTGGTAGTCATTGTTATGGTTATGCTAACGTGTAGAAGATCATACGCGCTAGTTACTATTTTTTGAGAATGAATTCTCACTAACTAGAAGTGTCATGCATGCCAAATTTATGATCATAAGACCTGTGCTCCTCTTGCTCCATTGCATCTCGTTATTTTCGTTGGAACATTTTTGAAATGGGGTTTTGACTTCATGACATGTAACCCTCACTCGGTCAGGGGGCATCGTTATAGCATTGTTGCAATAGATTATTTTACTAAATGGGTTGAGGTGATGCTTACATTTAACAACACTGGTGAAACGAATGCATATTTCTTTTTCAATCATGTTATCACACAATTTGGTGTTCTAAAAGTCCTAGTTACAGATCACGAAAATCATTTCTAGAATCATATGATGTCCAAACTAACTGCTAAGCTAGGACTTTCTTATGAAAGTTCCACTCCCTACTATCCTTAGGCTAATGGACAAGTTGAGGCTATCAACAAAGTTCTCAAAAATATGCTTCAATGTATGGTAGGGGTCCATAAATCATACTGACACTTGCTTCTTTATGTTGCCTTATGGGTGTACTGAACCTCATCAAGAACTTCTACCGGATTTAGACCCTTTCAGTTGGTTTATGGTCTGGAAGAAATCCTTCCAATCGAATGTGAGATTTCATCACTAAAACTAGTTGTAAAAAAGCTTCTTGCCACTTCTATAGAAGAGGAACTATTTTACGTCTAACCTACTTAGACAAGGCACGGTGTGATGTTGCTTTCACTAATGAAGCTTATAAAATACGTATCAAGGTTCAATACGACAAAAATTTCCACCCTCACGTCTTCTTGGAAGGATACCTTGTTCTTTTATATGATCAAGAATCTGATAAGTTAGGATTAGGAAAGTTCCAACCTATGTGGTTAGGTCGATATATTGTCAAGTGTGTTCTTGCAAAAGGGGCCTAAGAGTTAGTCGATTTTAATGGAGTTCCATTGGCGCAACCTAGAAATGAGTTGTACCTAAAGAAATACTATGCTTGATCTCATGCATAGTAAAACTATGTACATATGGTTTATAGGTGTGTTGAGTGTGTTTGTAGTGTCTCTCTTTAGAGTTTCATATGGTTTTTGTTGGTTCCTTTTACATTTGGTTTGAACATGTCGACATCACTTGAACTGTATTTTGGTTATGCTGATGGTGCTAGTTGTAGTACTTAGAACCTATCCTCCGTAATGTGGTCTATCTTTGCTCCAAATGGCGAGTTATTGAGTCTACAAGGGATTTGTATTAGTTGCTCTACCAAAAGCATTGTTGAGTATAGAACAGTGGTCGAGCTATTTTCTGATGCTATTTCACATGGTATCCACTATGTGGTTGTTAAAGTTGCATCGAAATCTGGTCAATCATGGTCTCATCTATCCTGTGTGCCAACCCCTCCATGTGGAGCTCCACCTCTATTAGGATCTCGGCTACATGAAGATCTTGTAGTGCATCCCATCCTACTGCAACAAACTGTACTAGTTATACTACTATCTGTGGATTTTCTCTTGAACAATGGAGATATGAAGCACCTATCAGTCGAACATGTCCAATATATTCATGAACAAATCAATAGTTTAGTTTGGGAAAAAAAAAAAAAAAAAAACAAAAAAATTGTAAAACATTCAAAAATTCAAATGGTCGAAATATATTACCTGTAACACCCCATCGCTCACTGTCAGGAAGCATGAGCTCAATGTCATCACAAAAATCCATACCAGAATACAAATAATCATTGATCATAATGAACTATCTACACAACCATCGAAAGAAGGCTGGTGAAAAAATGATCTATGACAGACCTGTATGTCGAGACACATGATCTATCCACCTCCTCATCCGTGGAACCCTCAAATCATTGGGATCGAGTGTAATATACTGAGGTTGTAGTAATGGAACCCATTCTAGAGAAAAAGAGACCAAGATGGAACTATAGCCAAAGTTTTTCAACTTTCCCTCTCTTTCTTTAGACAATTGTTTCTTTATATTGACCAACACTCCCTCGCTCCAGTTGAAGACTGTTCGCTCCAAACACTCCGCACCATACTAGATGTATGATACACTAGCTACATAATGTGTTGAGCTACCCACCAATCTGGAAATGATGAATAAGGTTGTTATTAAATGAAAATGGGTTACATATTTTATGCTAATCTTTCCATACCTAGTTGGCTTGGCTCGAGGTCTGCAATAAGTAGTAATATAATATTTCGCTGTTTCTCCACCCCTTATCCCACCTAGGAGAGAAATGGGGGCACCTCTCATGAATAAAACTATCATAAAATATATGTCCCCTACCGTTATTTCGAGAAGATGTTCCCCAAATATGAATTCTTGTGCTTGTACATCCCATGAATGAACAAGATACGCTAGTAATTCCATCTGCTGCCTCACACCAGGAAGCCAGAAGAATTTAAACAATCCATACTTTTTTAGTGCCTAGATGGTAGTAGGATCATTAGCTGCACTCAAATCATGTTATTCATGTTCTCTTTCTCTCCATATAAAGATCATTTTGTACTAATGAAGACCTAAAAAATTAAGAAGGGACTCATTAGGATCCATTCCATGTAATAAATGGAAAGTGTTGAAAAGGATATTCGACTGGGACCACCTATGCTTAGACTAGTCATTCAATCAATAGATAGACCCTATCGGGGGTGGGAAACTAGAAGTCACCGTATGCACATGTGAAACACCATGTAGATGACTCTGATTCACCTGTTGATATGGATGTTTCTTATGATTGTGAATTGAATTTGTCTACAGAATTTTGAACTAAATTACTTCAAAGGATCCACTTCTCATGAAGAATGGAAAGAAGCGATGCAAAAGGAGTATGATGCCTTGATAAAGAATGGCACTTGGAAGCTGGTTGATCCTCCATTGGGAACCAAACCAATTTGTTGCAAGTGGGTCTACAAGAACAAGTATAAAGTTGATGGCTCATTTGATGAGCACAAAGCCAGGCCTGTGGCAAAAGGTTTTGCACAGAAGGAAGGGGTCGATTATGAGGAGAATTTTCCCCCCACAACAAAATGGGCTACCATCTGGACACTCTTTTCCCTAGCAGCTCAGAATGGTTGGAAATTCTATTAAATGGATGTAAAAACTGCTTTCTTGAATGGAGATATAAAAAGATAATGTTTTGATGTCCCAGCCTGAAGGATTTTCTGTGAAAGGACATGAACATAAAGTATGAAAACTTGTGAAATCCTTGTATGGCCTCAAGTAGGCACCGTGAGCCTGGTATGAAAAATTAATTGAGCATCTTCTGAAACTCAATTTCAAACATTATGATCTTGATGATGCAACTTTGTTTGTCAAGAAAGTTGGCAAAACAATTGTATATCTTGTGGTATATGTAGATGATCTTTTGATGATAGGGAACAATGAGAGCTACATTACATCCATAAAAAAGGAATTGAGGAAAGGTTTTGAAATGACTAATTTTGGCTATGTTCATTACTATCTTAGTATTGAAGTAACTCAACATCCGAAGTCTATATTCCTTTCTCAAAAGAAGTAGATTGGAGATATGTTGAACATGTTAGGCATGATTGAATGCAATGCTCTAACTACTCCAATGGAACAAAACTTAAAGCTCACATCCATTGAAGGAAAATAAATCGAGGATGCAACAAAGTATAGACAACTTGTAGGAAGTCTCAACTACCTGACTACCACCAGACCAGACATTTCATCTGTTGTTGGAATCCTCTCCAGGTTTATGCAAAAGCCTTGTGAGGGACATTGGTCTGCTGCAAAAAGAGTTCTAAAGTACTTGAAGGGAACTCAAGACTTTGGAGTCAAGTATACACAGGTGGGAGACTTCAACTTTATTGGATACTCTGATTCAAACTTCGACGGAGACAAAGAAACTGGGGTATCTACTTCTGGTTATTCTATGAGTCTTGGATCAGGAGCTGTCTCCTGGAGGTCACGAAAACAATTAGTTCCAACAGATTCCACAACAAAGGCAAAATATGTGGCAACAACTGAGGCAACAAAAGAAATTGTGTGGCTCAGGAAAATATTGGAAGATTTGCAGGTAAAATGAGTACATTCGACTCCACTCATGATTGACAACACCTCTGTAATAAACTTGGCCAAGAACCCAAAGTTCCATGATCGAACAAAGCACATCAATACAAAATACCATCTGATTTGACATCATGTTGAGGCCAAGATAGTCCATCTAAGCCATTGTTCCACTAATGAGCATATTGCAGACATCTTCACCAAAGAACTTGGAAGAGAAAATCTTGAAAGATTCAGAATGATGCTTGGACTCACCACCACCCCTTCAGATTAAGGGGGAGAATGTTGACACCTAATCATGGGGATTAGGTGAACAGTTGTAAATAGTGTAAATAATAAATAATGGAAAAGGACGAGTCATCGGAGATGAAACCCAAGAGTCACTCCCTCATGTATATAACTATGAGCAATCTAAGTGAATAAATAGATTTCATTTTGAGGAGTTACCTCCTGGCCTGACAAATAAAACTAAATTTTTTTGAAGGGAAATCGGAAAACACATTTTATATTTGCAGCCAACACACCCCTATAAGGAGAGACAGTGTGTTGCACCCTCCCTATAGTGTATTATTTCTTAGATGCAATGCACCTTTTGATCATCTGGGCTTGCATTAGTCCTAGGGCGAGTTCTTTAAACCACAGAGCCCTAAAAAATACTTAAAACATGCATAAAAACACAAAATGGTACCATGAATTGAAAGAGAAAGTTCTTAGCTTTAATGTGGAAGTGACAGTGCTTGATCCATTGGATTGAGCGCAATTAGATGCAAAAGATTGAGGGAAAAAACTACTCAGAACTCTCACTATTGAAGGAAAATGTGAAATAGTAAAGATGAATAGTCATTTTGAATATTTATGGTTGTTTCTTCCATTATTTTATTCATATTTAATGTTCTGACCTAGTTAGAACCCATTTTTACCATGAAACAAGTATTTTTAATCCTTTTTGTGATACTTTAAGCAGGTTGGTAGATGTTTGACAAATTTTGTCATGTCTTGAACATATTATTTTGACCAAGGAGCACACTTTTATAACCTTTTTAGGCTCTGTAGAATTATGAAAAAGAAATCCCCTAGAGTCCTCTTTCAGCTCTTTTCAGACTCCCAAAATATGAAAAGATTGCCAAGAAATTTTCTTTTCAAACTTGTTAAAGTAAATGAAAATATGTCTACTCAATATAAGTTTAACCTTTTTCTAGACTAAGATAAACTACTTATGAAAAAGGAATACCTTAGTTGAACATGGATAAGAGGTTCGCTTGGGTATTATTTTCTTCCTTTTTTGACCTAAGGGACTATCTATGAAAAGGAACATATGGATTTTTCATTTTTGCCTCTTTTTCAAACTCTCTAAACATGAAAAATATGTTGACTTATACCTTCGTTGGACTCATTAAAACATAAAACAATGATTGACCCATTGTTTAGGACGAGACTAAACCACTCATTCTTTGGGTTCGTTAAACATTCTTAGAGGGATTCATATGAAGGATGGACTCACATATCAAGCATATGCTATCCAAGCTTGTTAAAAAATAAAGAGGTCTTGGCCAATATGATTGGGGAAATTGGGAAAAAAGGTTACTTCATTTTTTAGTGGAAGTGTGTCTCTCTTGAACATGACCCTCTTCCACTTGATCTCCATGGATGTTGGGTTGGGAAATCTGCTTGTCTTTTTGTTTATCATATTATTTCAAAGCCTCCATTTTTTGTTTTAGTTCAATGTTTCCAACTCCATTCATCATCGCCATTGTGTTCAAGATAATTCATTCAGTCAATATATGCTACAATACTCTTAAGCCTTCATTCCATATCTACCTTTCCTAATCCAATTCTATATCAACATCATTCTAATTATTTTGTCTCAAATCATAATACCTATTTCGTGTCATTAATGGGGGATACATCAAGACCCTTTTGCGACAGGGCTCTTCCTGTCGACGTCAGCTCATCATCGAGGAAGTTGACTTAGAAACACTTCTTTGGTACCTTGATGCTTGCATAAATGAATGCCAAGTTTCCTCTCTCTTAGCGACAAGATTACATCATTGGCCTTTGACGAAATATTTTGTGTGGTGTTTGACATCAACTCATTTATTCAAAGCATGCAGAATGTACTACAATACCTTGAGAGCCATTAACATCATCGATGGTTTCTCTCGCATTTTTTAATGAATTACATCATTGGCTGGTAATCAGATGGAGTCTACCATGTTAGACCACATCTCATTAATTCACATGGTTAGGATCTACATTGGTTGGTCGTGTGAATGCGATAGAGGACCCCATATCTAGTTTCATCCATTTGGGATGTGATTTCAGGAGTAATACAAGATCACAATGTATGATGGTATGCTCATACACACAGTCATCCAGTCATGGGTCCACCATCAGTCATCTGTGGACGTGTTTTTTTATCATTGTACATGTAATGTTAGCTTATGTGTTGAGTATGGTTATGCCTCCCTCAACAAAGATGTCGTGATGTAAATGTATTGTAACAGTTGATGATCTCGTCAATTGTTCTTGATCCTGACTTTTCACAAGGTAAAGCACTTCATTCATCAACTATCATTTCTAAATTTTCACTTTAGGGGTAAATATTTTATAGGCCATTTTGTCACATCTAGTCAATAGGCATTCAAACATGATCATTCACATCATTTGAACCTTTTTTCATCCTCCCTACAAAAATTCCTAAGCATGACTCTTTCTAATCCCTGAGTTTTTGCCTGAAAGTGCTTCATTTCAGTCGTTTTAAGGACCAACACACCCTAGTCCTCATTGGAAAGAATTGACTACCAGGTTTCCCTACTTTGCACTTGCACTGATCACCAATAGAATTCTCAGTGTTGGGGGTGCATTAATTCTATAAAATCTGGAAAACAAAAAAAATTCCCGAACCTTCCTCTTCCAAAAGCTTCTAGGATCTATTGTAACTATTTAAATTGGATAAAAGTCTCGAAGCCTATCCTATCCTACCTTGGATTCTTCATCCCTTATCCCTTGAGCTCATCCTCCCATCAAGAGTGGATCTCAAGTCCATATTGGTAAAAGGATAAGAATTCATGAACTACCTCCTTCACCTATATATTTACTTCCATCCATAAGAAAGGGGTTGGCATTTGGAGAGTGATTCTATCCGTATGAAGCTGATGTGAGAGATATCATTCCATGCATTAGGGTGGTTAGAGGTGCACCTTGTGGCAAGGAAAGGACAACTCAACTTGGAGGAGCTCTTCTACAAGAACAAGACCTATTTTTTGTTGTAACTCACTCCATTTCTATTAATGAAAATAGTTCTTTGTTTTCCTATATATGATGTTATGGTTTCATGTATTTCAATACCATGTTGATCTATTGAATAAAGTGATTAGATGATGCTACATAGATCCCATAGATTGCTGGCTTGTGTTGTTTGAATGTACAGGTTCTAATTATAGCGATCAGAGCTAGGATTGGAGCATACAAGCCAAGGAAGGAGCCAAGTATACGACAGATTCTAGGTATGCTTCATCTCGTTATCTATTTACTTTAAGGAAAAAATATACTTTTGTTCGTAGTTGTAGGTTCCGTATAACACAAGTGAAGCTCAAGAGGGACTAGATCCACCATTTCTGAGGTCAAGGAGGGAATCACTCCTATTTTCAAGCGATCTACTATCATCTACCCTTTTGTATAAATAAACAAGATGAAAATATCATTAGGATTCAAGGTTTTGATTCAGTTAGGTGAAGCTATTGAGCTCAGAGCATGCCATTGTTATTTTTACTTTCATGTGATGTATGAGACTTTTACTTTTTGATAATGAGAAGTTGGTTATTCAGCTGCATCTGAGTTACTTTTAGAGGGATGAGACCCTTGGGTTTGGGCCCAACCAAGAGGCTTTGGTCCCCTTTTGTACTTTTGTTTTGATATTAGTTACAAGCATTTCATAGCTTTCTTTCATTACAATATAGGTTAAGCTATAAAAAACTGTGATTGCAAGCTTCTACTTCACCTCTATTGTGGGAGAATGGTTGGAAGGATTCATAATCTCATCCCAAAAACATTGTCTTTATGATTTCTTGGAAATAGAGAGATGTTATTTGTCCTTCTTAATATTTACTTTATGTAACTTAGGATTTAGTTCAGTGTTCATAGAAGTGTTATAGCATGGAATAAATGTTATTCAATTCAACTCATCTTTTCCATCATAGTTTATATCACTGTGTTAATGATCAATGGATGTATGTATGTGGCTAGTTGTAGGGCTAGGTTTATCTGTAGGGGAGGGAACCTATTTCACCTCCATTTTTGACTTCTCCTTCTTCTCTTCTATCCCTAAGTTCTTCCCCCAAAACTTGATTTTCACAGTCACTTTTCCTAGGAAATTTAAGACACCGTGGGAATTCATCCTAGTCCAAGACAGACCTCTAAGAGGTACTAGGCTTGGATAGAAGGCTTCCCCAACATTCCTTCAGTCTCTCCAACCTTCATCTACCTCTTCATGCCCTAAATACATAATCTCTAACCTAAAAATTCTATTGGAACCCCTCCTGTAGCATTATAGATCCTTCTATAGAAATACAAGACCTCCTATAACAGCACCTGTAACAGGCCTGTAGCACCACTTTTCTTCATTTTCTTTTCTCCCCACTTCAAGCTTGGCTTAGTTAAGATGAATAATGACCCCAAGTTGTGATTTGATGATCAATAGAAGCTCCTAGACCACTCCAACCATTCCTTTTCCTCACCGTAAAACAAGGTAGAATTAGTGTTTTTCCATCACAAGCATGATGCAAGTTAGATTTTTGATTTTCAAGCAAGTGTGAAATAGATTAATGGTACATGAAATTATGTTATTGATTTGATGAATTATGAAAGATAGAGTAGAATTACTTTTGCAAATAGATTATTCCTTTTTCTTTCATGAAATGACTAATTAGCATCTACAAGTTGAACAAATTGAATTTTCACTTTCATAGCTAGAATCAGTTTTCAATTATGCTTTCATCAACAATCTTTCACTACAGTTCATTAGTAGGAATGGTCTTTGACCACCTTTATCTAATGTCATCGCTGAGGGTGGCATGAGTAGAATCTAACTTATTGTGCATATATCATTGTCACCTCTAAGTTTGTACAAATATCGGGTTGATAATTTGAGTTGGGTTGCCCTTGGGAGTTACAACATTTTTGGTGCAACATGAGGGCTCACCACCTTTTGGCATTGTTGGATGGGAGGTGTCTAAGTATATGTATTTTATACTTAAGAATTATTTTATGTTTTACATTCAATTTTGAAAAAGCGAAAAAAAAATGATTTCACTCCTCATAGAAGTATGGATAATGAAGGAAAATTCTTACCCCCCACACCCTCAAAAAGTCAACCTTCACTCTTCTTCGTTGACTATGAACTTCCCTCTCTAATTGCAGGGGATTTAGAAGACCCTTTAGGTGAGAAACCCAAATTTTTTGAAGAATCTATTGGGGAAGAAGAAGAACCCACTTCACCTACCCAAACTATGGCTAAAAACATGAACAATGAGGTTTTCCCCATCAAAGAAACCCAATGGAGAGGCTAGAATGAAGAATATAAGCCCTGCTTCCCTTCCAAACTTCCATGGCTTAACCTATAAGGATCCTAACACCTTGATGTTTGAATTTTTTGTTGTTTGTAGGGACTATGAATATGACTATCACTATGACAAGAAGAAGCTGAAGTTATTCCACTCTACCCTTAAAGATGCATCCTTGCACTAGTTTATGGGTCTACCTGGGGGAAACATCAGTACCTAGGCCCAAATGCAACAGGTGTTCAATATCAAGTACAGGGAATACTCTAGGTCTCAAGAAACCAAGGAAGAAATATTTAGGGTGACTCTTGGACCTGATGAATCCCTAGAGGACTACGAAGAGAGATTTCAATTCAATTATAGAAGAACCAACTTTACTCTTGATCCTGAGTCACTCAAGCTAGTTCTTCTCCAAGAGATCAGGGAGGATATGTTGGAAACCATCAACATGATGACTGGAGGAGATATCTATCAATTACCATATGATGACATCAAACTGCATTCAAGAATTACTCTAGGGCTGCTAGGAAAAAGGGTAGGGCTAGTTAAGGCTTGGTCAATTCCTCTCCCTCCACAACATCCATCAAGAATGAGATAGGGGACATGTTATAGGATTTCAAGAGTGAAATTATACATACCTTTTCATTTAAAATGGATACCATGCAAATCAAAAGAAATAAAGAGGAAGAAGAGAGGGCACTATCTATTTCGTGCCCTAGATGCACTAAACGACATCCTGGGAATGAATTCCCATTGACTTTCATAAAATTTTTCCTAGTCTGTGAAGAAAATGATGCAATAGAAAAATTCCCCTTTTTTTCAGGCCTAAAATTTGTATACCGAGGGGAAAAAGAGGGTCAGAGAAACTTTGCTTAATTAATCAAATAATTCCTTAGGGACCTCGACCATATCAACAGGGCATGCAAGGTGCACATTACTCTCATTACAATCCAAATCAGAATGCACCTTTCCAACCTTGGTACCCTTCCACTCATTCGTCATGGTCCACACCTCCTTCTTGGCTTGATGCTCCTCCATATCCTCCTCAACATTTCAGCCATCCTTTTTATCCATATCCTCCCCAATCTTCTCAATGGGGCAACCCATCACAAGGGTGGAGGCCTCAAACTAACCAACCTCCTGATTTACTACCTCCACCCCAACCTCAACAACAAATCACTCATCCTACTCAACCTAAGAAAACTCAAATGCCTACTCAACCCAATCCGAACCTGAACAACAAGCAGACACAACTAGTCTATAGTGGAGAGACATACTATCTTGCTTATGCTACGGAAATCTAGGAGATCAACCTTCGGTTTGGGAGAGTGATCCCATATAATCATCCACATTCTCCACCTAAAGAGCATGAAAAATATAAGGAAGAGAGTGCTCCTAAAGTCAATCTAACTACCTTTCCTAAAAGGTTGATCCACCCTAGCTGACACACCCCAGAAGAGGTTGAAATTCTAGGAGAATTGAAGAATTTGTGTGTTAAGATACCCCTTCTCCAGGCCATTAAAGATGTTCCAATATATAGTAAGCTTATCAAGGGAAAAAAATTCAAAAACCATTGGAGAAGAAAAGGAGACACCCCTACCATCAATGTTGTTGGGAAACTATCTGATCTAATGCTTGGGAGGGTGATCTTCCTAAAATAACTACACCCTGGTAGCCCAGTAGTGGATGTGCACATTGATGGAATTATGGTCCCTAATACCCTGATTGATCTTGGGGCTGCAATCAATGTGATGAATAGGGAAACCATGCTAAAGCTCACTCTTCAAGGGGCTTTGAGGAAGACAACCACAATATTGCAGCTTGCAGATAGATCCATAGTATATCTTGAGGGAATTGTTGAAAATGTTATGGTCTCCATTGAACCCTAGGAGTATCCTACTGATTTCCCAGTTCTCAAGCCCAAAACCAAGTTTAATGGCTATCCTCTCATCTTAGGAAGACCTTGGTTGGCCATTGTTGATGCCTATATTAGTTGTAGGGTTGGGAACATGACTATCAAGAATGGAAATTTATCCAAACAACTTGTGTTGTATCCTCTTGCTCAACCTTTTATTGAACATGATTTTCCCATATGGTTAGAGGAGGATGAGGAGGATGAATTGTATCATACAACCCCTCACCAATTTTTCACTCTAGATACTGCTATAGGAGGGGGAAAACTTAATGAAGATGACATTATTAACCATATCCTTCAGAATCAACCTCCCACTCCCATACCAATTTATGAGTTGATGAAAGAATATGGGAGTAGTCCTTTGACTAAATTATGCTCTAGTGACTCAAGTACAAAGCATGTCAAGATTATAGAGTTTGGTCCATTCATAACTTTAAAGATCAACCCCTCTCTCTCGGCCAAACAAGAAGAACAATTGTGCAATGTACTGAGGCAGCACCTGGATGCTTTTGATTGGGATTATAAGGAAATGAAAGATGTGCATCCATCAATTTGTAATCACCATATTTACATCAAGGAGGATGCAAGCCTCTTCTCCAACCCTAGAGAATTATGAACCCAAACCTTATGGACAATGTGAAAGAATAATTAAAAAATCCTCTGGATGCAGTGTTCATATACCCCATTTCATATAGTGAGTGGGTTTCACCTCTTGTTCTAGTTCCCAAGAATAATGGGAAGTGGATAATTTGTGTTGATTACCAGGCACTTAACAATGCTACAAAGAAGGACCATTTCCCTTGATTGACCAAGTCCTAGATGGCCTTGCAGGGAAGAAATTCTTATCCTTCATGGATGGATTTAGTGGATAAAACCAAATCTAGATCAACCCTGAAGGCCAATATAAGACCAAATTTACATGTCATTGGGGTACCTTTTACTATAGAGTTATTCCATTCAATCTGTTCAATTCCCCTGCTACCTTCTAAAGGGAAGTTCTGAGTATTGTTGCTAAACTTGTTCATGACTCTGTTGAAATATATATAGATGATTTCACTCCTTATGGATGTGAATTCCATGAATCTCTTTCCAATCTGTGCAAAGTATTGAATAAATGTATTGAAATTAATATCTCAATGATCCTTGAGAAATGTGAATTCTTTATGAACGAAGGGATTGTCCTTGGTCATTCCATATCCAATGAAGGGATAAAACTTGACCCAAATAAGGTTTCCATCATCAAAAGGGTCCCTACTCCTCAAAAGCAAAGAGATATCCAGAGTTTCCTTGTATTAGCTGTGTATTATAGAAGTCTCATCAAATATTTTAGTAAAATAACCTCACCTTTGTTCGGATTACTAGCCAAGGATTCGAATTTTTGTTGGACAAGTAACTGTCAAGAGGCCCTTGAAGTGTTGAAAGAAAAATTGACCACTACACCCATCCTTAGGGGTCCCAACTGGGCATTGCTTTTCCATATCCACACTAATGCATCTGATAAATATTTGGGGGAAACCTTAGAAAAATTAGAATATAAATTGACTTATGCTATCTATTTCATTAGTAAGAATCTGTCTAAAGCTGAGTTGAATTACATTGTCACTGAAAAAGAACTCTTAGTTGTAGTACATTCTTTAAACAAATTTAGGCACTATATCACTAGGTATCAAACTTTTGTTCATACTGATCATGCAACCATTAAGTATTTAATGAATAGACCTCATGTCAATGCTAGGATAATTAGATGGTTGTTATTGTTACAAAAGTTTGATTTGACTATTATTGACAAAACAGGGAAAGAAAATGTGGGTGAAGATTTCCTTTTGAGACTAACCTTTGCTATAGATAATAAAGAGATGGTGGATGATCAACTTATAGATGAACACCTCTTTTCCATCGTAGTGCTTTCTCATAGGTTTGCTGACATAGATAACTACTTGGCTATTGGGAGGTTCCCTCCTAATCTGTCATCGAAGGATAAAAACAATATTATAAGGAAAAGTGCTCCTTTCACTTGGATTGGGGGAAATATTTTCATATTGGGACTAGATTAGATCTTGAGGAGATATGTAAAGGAAGAAGAGGTCTTTGACATCCTCTCATCATTCCATCATGGACCTTTTGGGGGCCATTTTTCTGCTAAGAGGAAAACATTTAAAGTTTTATAGGTTTGTTACTATTGGCCCAATTTACATCAAGGTGATAAAATTCCATTACAAATTCAAGTGGCCTTAGAGCCATTTAATTGGTGGGGCATGGATTTCATTGGGCAAATTGATCCACCATCGAGACGGAAGAAGTACATCGTTGTGTGTGTTGATTACTTGACAAAGTGGGATGAGACAAAGACAATTAAAGTAGCAACTAAGAACAAGGTGGCTGAGTTTTTAAGAGAAAGTAACTTCTACAAGTTTTGGTATCCAAGGGAGGTATTCACTGATTAAGGAGCACAATTCTAATAAAATATGATTGAAGATCTCATGAGGTAGCACCATATCAATCACATAACATATACTTCCTATCACCTTTAAGAAAATGTGTAGGAGGAAGTCACCAATAGAGCATTAGAGAACATTCTTACGAAGGTTGTTAGTAGCAACAAGAAGGATTGGGAAAATAGACTTGTGGAAACTAAGGATACAACACCACTTGGAAGACCACCACTGAATTCACTCCATTTGAGTTGATATATGGGAAGAAGTCCCTATTTTCTATTGAATTTGAATACAATACCTTGAGGATGGAAGCTCAACTAGACTTGGATATCATTTCAGCATAACAAGAAAAGCCGCTCCAACTCAATGGTCTAGATTAATTCAGAATGCAAGCTCTCCTACACACTAAGCTAATCCAACTACAGAGGAAGATTTGGAATGGAAAGCACATAAGAGAAAGGAATTTCCAAGATGGAGATTGGGCCTTATTATATGATTCTAAATTTAATGATTTCAAGGGGAATTTGATGAGAAGGTGGTTGGGTCCCTATCTAGTACAAAAGTGTCATGAGAATCAATGTGTCCAAATCAGAACCATTTATGAGGAAGTGATTTCCCTTGTCAATGGTAATAGGTTGAAATTGTACAAGAAACCTCTGTCTAAGGAATAGTTTTTCAGTTCAGTCAACAAAGAGTTAAATGTGATTGCGAGACTCATAGCCCTCAGTCCACCAAAATTCTAAAAAAAAGAGAAAAAAAACAAAAAGAAAAAGAAAAAGAAAAAATACAAAGAGAGCCTAGATGAACACCTCCACGAGGCATCTAAGGCCCACTGCTGAGTTGAGAACCTCTCTAAGGCAACCCATGAGCAAAAAAGAGAAAAAATAAAAAGAACCATAAGTGAAAACCTCCTCTGATGCACCTAGGTAAGTCATGCAGGTTGAAAACCTCTAGAGAGGGAGCTCGATTGTATAAGAAAAAGAGAAACAAAAAAAAAGAGAAAAGAGGATCCCAAGGAGGGAGCTCTTACACCATTTCTACTAACACTCTTTTTCTTTTGCAGGACTACACACAATTGGTAGATTTTATTGCTACAGGACTAAACCTACAAGTTTCGATCCATCCTACCATCCACACACCTCATCTGCATACTCTCCACTCATATAACCATCTCTCTCCACCATCCAATAAACAAGAAACTTGAATTTCATCTCCTCACTGTGATATTATAGGAGGGACCTGTATTGCTATAGGAGGTCGTGTAATGCTATAGGAGGAGACTGTGAAGCTTCAAGAGGGGAATCCATTGAAAAGAATAGAACAAAAGGCCATGCTACCTCTAGGAAATGATAAAGTGGGGTCCTCCAATGATTCTTTCATCACCCATCCATTTCAGTTAGCCAAAAATTACTCAAAATTTCCACTTTGTCATACCTCTAAAAAATAAAAATAGGGACACACAGAAACACCTATTTTCTATTCCTCCAATATCTAAACCACTTTCTCATGACAATAACCATATCCTCATGACCTGTCATCACTTCCCCTCAACACCAACATGCAAGATGAGAACTTCAAGGGAGGATTAAATGACTGCTATAGGGAGAAAACTCCTCTTGTAGCAACTTGTGCAGTCACAATAGAAATCCTTGAGATATTTTTGTTTCACCCATAGAAAGTATGATGGAGCGATGTCTACAACTCCCTCTAAGACAATGATTTGAGTCAAATCCCTCTAAGATAATGATGTTATATTGCCTAGCTCCAACATGCAACCATCTCCAGCAATTCGATCCATAAGTAGGCTTAGGTATGGAAACCCTCACCTCTTCCCTATGCATAAAATGAATAAAATGTGTATTGGTCGAGAAATGATTTTTAATAGGCCAGAGGTGGTCAGTGAACTTGGTCACCCTCGGCTAATGAACTTAAGTTTGTATTAGTCACCCATGAAATGTGGAGATGTCAATTCAAAGTGAGGTGGTGTTCACAAAGAGTGGGGTGGTAATTGATGATGATCATCAATACATATATTATATGGGTCTCAATTCCATCCTCCAACTTATTAAATTATCTTTTTCTCACATTTATCTACAAATTTGGTAATATTATACTTAGTGTTAGGAGTAAAGATATGTTACTATGTCATGTTGCCTAATGTGTGTTAAATTAAGGAATTGGATCAATTTTGAGATGATTTGAGTGCAGGAACTCAGAGTAGACATGAAAGAGAGATTCTAGAAGATTGTCCACCTCTTTAATTCCTCAAATCAGTCATAGATCCCCCACTCTATCTCATCAATTCAATGTCATTGGCAGCTAAGTAGGCTGATTTCATTGGAAGTCGAGATAGTGCAAGTTAAGGTAGAGTTAGATTCACCTATTCTCGAGTTAGGGAGGCAAATATCCCTATTTTCTAGGGAGATATTGGAAGATCCAATTTTGTATAAATAAACCAGCTAAGAGACTCATTAGGATTCAAAGTTTTGTTGTAGCTAAGAGGCCATTAAGATGAAGCAAATTTGACTATTATTGTTATGATGTATTTGCCAATTTTTGAATGATAATGAGAAGTTCTATTTTGATCCAGCACTAATTTGACTCAGAGGGCTAAATATATTGGGTTAGGGCCCAACCCTAGTAGCAAAAGTTCCTCTCTTGTATCTATATTCTTAGGCTAGAATGTTGATTAGTTGTTGCAACTTATTCATGTCTCTTTTAGCTTAAAAGATTGATTAAGTTGCCAGTTTATTCATGCTTCCATTAGCTTAGAGGATAAATTAGTTGTTGTAGTTGAATAGATTAAAATACAACAAAAATCTTGTGATAGTGACCCCTATCTCATCTCCCCCATGGGATCATGATTAGAGGACTCCACTCTCACAGCCCAAAACAGAGTTCGATTTCTTGTCAATTGCATAAATCAAGTTATAGCATTAGTTAGATAGTTGTTTATGATTTCTTGGAAAGAGTTGCACTTGTTATTTTTCTTCTGCTGATTGTTGTAGCTTACAATATATTTCAGTTCATCAATCAAGTTCTTAGCAGCAGTTATATTAGCTTTTCCAAATTCAATTCATCTTTTCCATATTGACATAAAACAATTTGCAAATGATAAGTAATAAGTGCATGTGTTATGATAGGATTGTTGATCTACACGCAAGGATCCTTTCCAATAGCTCCATTTAGGTCCTCTCCCCCTTCTGTTGATTCATGCCAACCCATGTTCTAAGCCTCTATTTTTAGGTCACTGTGAGCAAGCCATCTTAGCCAAACTCAGCCTTCTTGAAGTACTAGGCTTGGCCAAGGGTGAATATCACCTTCCTCACACTGTCACCATCTTTAATACACTCTTCCAACCCTTCATATGACCATTTTTAATCTCCAAACCCTGTCAACCAACTTCCTGTAGCATTTAAGGATATCTTGTAGCAGTATAGGACATCCCATAGCAACATCCTATAGCTCACTTGTAACAACCCGTTTTGACCCTGCTTTGACCTGCAATGATAGCCTAGCCTAGTTTGGGTGTAGTTTCACCCCTCAACTTGGACTCCATGACCAGAAGTGCCACCTAGACTAGTCCTTTCCCTCATTTTCCCTTCCTGCAAGATTCAATAGCATTAGTCCTTTTTTTGTCCAAACGTAGCAATTATAATTTCTTTACTTTGCAAGCGTGAATTAGGTAGACAATGCATGCACTTTTGAATTATGAAATGATAAAGTAATCTGATGTTTTTAAGAAACCCTAATAGCTAGATGATTGAGTGAAAGATATCATAGTTTCCTTTCTGAAACCTAGCATAAGATTGTATCCTTTCATGGCATTTATAATTTGACAGCTTTCATATTTTGAGTGTAAAAGCATTTACTTTATATGCACTAGGACTAGACTTCACATTCTTCTTTCAGTAGTTAGACTCATTTCTATTCAATAGAGGAATGGTTTGGAACCCTAATGATCAAGTGATCCAGTTCAGGGTGGCATGAGTATAATAATGCATCTACTATGTATACAACACTATCACCTCTAATTTTGTATGAAACATCAATTTGATAAATTAAAATTGATATCCTTGGGAGTTGTAGCACTCTTCTTGCAATACTGGGGCTCATCACTTTTTGGCGTCGTTGCCGGGGAGGTTTCTAGGTAGATGTAATTTCTACTTTTATTTTTGTTTTGAATTAAGTATGTAGATGTTATTCTTGCTTCCCTTTCTATTTTGTAGTTGATTTTGAAAAACACATAAAGAGAAAAACATTTTTCATGCCTTATAGGAGTAGAGACACTTTAGCGAAATACTTGCCAAATACCCCCACACCATCAAATAGTCAACCTTCAGTCTTCTGCGGTGACTGTCAACTTACCTCTTTGATTGTAGGGGAGTTAGAGGAGCTCTTAGGTGAACAACCTGAGATATTTTAAGAGCCTATTGGGGAATAAGAAGAAGAAGAAACCATTCCACATACCCACACCATGGCTGAAACATTCTTGGAAAAAAATACATACCCCCTGTGGACACACTTTAGATAGAAAGAAAGAAGAAAGAAAGAAGAAAGAAAGAAGAAAGTCTTTCAACCCAGTCAGCCCAAGTCATCCAGCTTACCAGCCTCAGAGTAGGTGTAGTCAGCAGTAAGCAGGGCGGGCAACAATCATCAGTGAGCATCAGAGTAGGAAGGGGCTGTAAGTGGGGCAAAATACAAGGACAGTAGGAGAGTTTCTAGTAGCATCAGAGTAGTAAGAGGGGCAAGATAGGAGTCAGTGGGTCAGCAGTAGGAAGGCATTCAGCGGGGCAGCAGGAAATACCCAAGCATCCAATGGCGGGATCAAGTGGTAGCGGTGCAGTATTAGGCCTTCAATTTCGATATATAAGGCAGGCTGCAAGCAAGGTTTGATGGAGCGATGTCTACAACCATGAGATATTTTAAGAGCCTATTGGGGAATAAGAAGAAGAAGAAACCATTCCACATACCCACACTTCCGACATGACATTACATTACTTTATAATACTTAGGGCGGACAACCCTATGACTCAACCTATACTTTGCGCTTCGCGCCCGCAATTCATGGAGTCTTATGATACATTTGACGAAAACTTGGGCTTTGAGCCCCAAAACATGCTGTGGGGTGATTCCATGCCCAACAGGCCCCCAACACAATCATCGTGAGTCGTCCCTGAGTCACTTTGTTGGCATAGAGTCCCTCCAATTGGTCCCGTACTACTTGGAGGTCTGTGGTGCATTGTTCTGCGGTTTGCTGGACCTACTGCATGCACTCTTTCGATGCTTCTTTGTGAGGATCACATCCCTACCTTAGTGCGTAGAGCCCCTACATCTGTGTGAGCTTGCCCTCGATATTTTCCATAATGGTGAAGGCCTCACCAATGAATGGTTGGACGCGTGCTTTGAGAAGTGCCTCTTTCTATCTTGTGGCATCCACCTACTCTTTCAGTGCCCTTGCTTACTGCATCTTTGCCAGCCATTGAGTGAGGATGACTGTCTGTGCAGTTCCCCTTACACTATCATACTGCTCCTAAAGCTCACGCACCTCTATTTCCAGGCACTATATGTTGGGGTCCTCCTGCAAGGATGTGAGGACGCCAAAGGCTTGGTCCAACATATCGGTACAGTCCTGCACTGCCCGTACAATTTCTTCCAATCTTGTTTGAATAGCGCTAACATGCTACTCTCTAACCTTTGGAGGAGTGGAAGGCTGCACCTTCAGCCGTAGCTTGGCAATTTGGAGATTCAACTCCAGCTGCACTCGCGTTGTTTCCTCGCGCACATTTTGGACTCCACTTGCCAAATAGTGGATCCGCATTTTTGTTGGTAGGTTTGAAAAAATGGACAAGTTTGGGGCTCACCTGCATGCTTTATAAATTGTCTGCACTATCTGCTAGTTTTGTGACACCAGTTCGTCATGTTGCAGGCTGAGCTGTTCGATGATGATCTTTTGCTCACTCATCACCTGAATCACGTGGCCCTCCCTGGCGTGAAGCTTTCTGTTATTCCATCCTGCATTAGGTATAGTGTGTCTCGTAGAAGGGTAGCAAAATTTAGGCCAAGTCCTTTGATCCTACCAACCGCAGCTCTGTCGATGTCATTCTCTGCTATTAGCGCCCCTTCTGGTAGCACTATGGTGTTGGCCATCTTTGCGTGGAGCAGGTGCTTCGCTGCTGATGTGCCTGCTACACCGTAGGTGGCTATGGTTCCTTCCTGTGGGGGCCACACATGTAGTTCCTGCAGCTGTGCCGTTAGGGCCCCTAACACAGTCTACTACTCCGACATGGCTTCTTGGAGTGCTTCCTTGGTGACCTCGCGAACCATGTTGCCGATGTTGTAGAGGTCACCTTCCGTTAACATGATTGGGTTGATGGCCAATTTGGAGGCTTTAACCTTTTTCAGTGGACCCGATCTCTCTGTGACGCGCGGCCTTTTCAGTTGGGTGGAAGTTATGCTCGGGTCCGTGCCTTCTTCTGCTAGGTCTGTGTCCTCTGCCTCCTATTTGGTAGAAAATTCCTAACCCTCCTCTTCCTACGTTGTTGTGGCCCCTATTGTCTACGCTGTTGCTGCTACTTCAGCGGACTTTGCCTGCTTCGTGGCTGCCTTTGCTGCCTCGCAAACTACCCTTACCTTTGCTGCTGCTTTTTCATTGCACCTCTTCTCGGCCAACTTCCTGATGTGCAAATTGGCCCCATCCTTTAATTTCTGTGTTGCTATCCTATCCAGCCCCACCAAATCTGAGGCATGCCACTCAGGAGGCCATTATTCTAGCATTGTAAAAATTGCATCATTAGTGGTGATGAAGGGGAGCTTGGTCCACTGTTGCGCTAGATCCTTTCGCGCCTTGATGTAGATGTTGTGCATGTTTGCCTTGAAGTCTGCAAATATTCGCAGACTGTTGTGAACTGTGGGGGATAGGTGCAGCCGCCTATTAATCCATATCCGGTCACTCGCCTCCATGAGCACCTAGAAGATCTTTGTCTCATGAATCCGCTTCGCATCCTTGGTAGCCCAGAGCAACATGTACTTTACAGCCTCTGGTAAGTCCTACTCAATGCTCGAGAACTGACTATCCTTCGGCAGTTCTCCCGCTTCCAACAAAATGGACAAGAGCAACCATGCGTAGTGGAAGGTCTTGCCCTGCTCCTGGGCTTCCTTGCAGTTGGTCAAGAATTCCTCAAAGAGGAACTTGGCGCAGTTGAATTGGACCCCCTCTATGCATTGTTCAGCAAATGCAACTACTGGCATTGGTACCTCGTCGCCATGGCAATTTCTCATTACCTTCCCGACCAGGAGTTGGGTGGCTATGTGCACCCCTTTATCTTTGATGCTGTTGATTGCGTAACCCCCATTTTTCTTCTCTAGCTTATATTTTTTCTTTATGGCCATCGCGAGAGCCAAATCTCTCCTTTTTCTTGCTATTGCCACGGGGTGCTTTCCCTTATAGGGAAGTCGATAAATTCTATGGATAAGATCCGGTGTGATGGGAATAGGCTATTCCAGCCATAAGTACCCATCATGCACTAGGAAAAGCAGCTGCCTGATGATGAAAATAGTGATGGGTGCGCGATGAGAGTGTGGAATCCACAGCAGATGAAGCAATCCGACCTTCTCCACAATGCGCAGCCATTTTCGCGGCTCTAACGCTATGACTGGCCCCTCCATGCTTTGCTTCATGAGGCTTTCTGTCTCTAAGTGTGGGAACTTTTCATTGTCCGCGAGGTCCCACTCTTCAAATTTCATTGTGGGAATGCGGCCCACGTGCGAGCCCTCAAACATAATTCCATCAAGGAAGAGTGGGGTCTAGAGTGCGCTCTTGGTGGCATCTAGGTCCTTTAGTATCTTGGTTTTTCCTTTTCGTGGAGGGAAGTACTCGAGAAATTTCATTGTAGAGCGCACCGGTTGGATATCCTCTTCCATGTCCTCTTCTTCCTCTATTTCATCGACAAGAGCTTGTAGGTCCTCCTCGTCATCTGTCTTAATGGTGATAGCCTTGCCCTTTTCTTCCACTAAGAGTTTACTAAATGGTGGATTCTACGGGGACATGTGGATTGGTCCAACTGCCTACTTATCTTTCTTAGGCCTCGGCGTCTGAGGCAATTTCGAGATTTTTGGCATGACCCCAGTATCTTCAGGAACATCATGTACCATGGGGTTCTGCAGGAATTCGTCGGTGGTTCCTTACGCAAAGCCCAACCCTCTCCTAGTAGCTGCCATCTTGTTTGAACTGTTTGTGTTCATTCTTGAACTTCGGGGCTCGAATAAGGCTCTACACTCAACACTCTGTGCTCTAATCAACTGCTCAAATCTCAAGTGAACAAGTTTTGTCTCGTGGCTAGCCCCTAGAGTTTTATAGTGTCTTTTGAATTCAAATTTGATCGTTCCCCCCAATTCTGGGCCATCAATGATTTCTTGGCGGCAGATTGTCCCAATTCTTGCCCTTAATGGTCACTTCCCAGCCTACCCTCATGGTAGTGTAGCCCCCCGTGTGTGGGCGAACCTTGTTACATGCTGATTCTGTGCACACCTCCCTTATCGTGCAGCTCCCAAACATAGTCTTTTATAGTCCTGTGCTCTCTTTCAACTGCTTGGAGTGCTGAGACTGCGCTTCCTATGACTAGTCAGGTGGCCGCACCACCTGTGCGAGACTTCAACTCGCCTTCCAGTATAGTCCGCGAAAAATCCTTAATTTCCCTTGTGATAGCCGACATCGCACTTTTTATCGTATGTAGTGCACTCCCGTGGTTACTGCATTTGGTGAGGTGCAGTCGTAGCCATGGTAGCAGAGTCATAAATTCTCGATGACAATCTTCTAATCCAGTGGTATGATCATCCGCACCTTGTCGTGTCATCCTTGGTTTATCGACGAGACATGCTTGCTTGATCTCACTTTCCATCCTCTCGATCTCGGCGTCCATAAAAATGCTTTTCTTCCTCAGTCGTACCTAGTCTTTTTTGAGTTCACGAAGTCAAAGGTTCCTCGCCGAATGGCTTTCTGAATCTTTATGTATTCAACCTCATGTAGCTAGGTGATTTCTTCGTCCTAGTCTTTGCACACCATCACATCGGTGAGAGCTATTACGTGCGGATTCCTCTTTGCATTCTCTTAAGAAATTATGGTCTCTACTCTGTTCCGCACCTTTGGAATCGTTTCCGCGGTCAGGGTTTTGCACATGGTCCTATATGCCCATCGAAACACTGGTACGCGTAGGTCCCAATCAGTGCGTCTTTCCTAGTGAACCCTGTTCAGTACTTCACACATTCTATTGAATGCTTCTCCGTGGATATTTGGCAGTTCGCGTCGCCTTTCTTGCTCCTGCGGTTTGTTCCGATTCTCTATTTTGGGAGTGGTGTGCGCTTGTGCGGTCTGTACAACATATGTATCTACCCTTTGGGAAAGGTGGGTGCTCAACTTGTTCTCACCCTTCTGACTGGCTCTCATTCTGATCTAGGGTTTTCCAAAGCATAGGCGCATCATCCTTCTACATCCACACCAGTCCTCAGAACTTCTTTGATGCATGCCCCACCATTGTGAGGGTGTTGTGCATAGTGCGCACTTCAGCGCATCGAACCGTTGTTGTTCTGGTATTGCGCTTTCAAATTTGCTCAGGAATCCATCCACCGTGGTCAACCCATCATATGTTGGCAGATCCCTTGCTTCGATTGTCACACAGCGCAGTGATCTAACCATCATGTTGCAATTTAGCGTTGTTACTTCGTGCAGCCGATTTTTCCATTGCTCTATCTCTTCGTCTGAATCCGAAGTGCAGGAGCTTTCACGCTCCCACGAAATCCTTCCATATATAGTCAGATTCACCCAATCCTCTTCTCGCACAGTTATCTTGTAAATACAATCGAGATCATCATCACTATCATTGTCACGCACCGATTCAGTGTATCGCGCTCCTTTGGCTAGATCTAGTAGTACTATTACGCGTAGTTACTTTTTCTCAAAGATAATTTTGCACTTCTTCAGATTTATGACTCCATTCATATCGGTGGCCCAGTATATTCCTAGTAGCGCAGGATAGGGATCACTGTCATTGATAATCTCTATCACTTCAAAATCCGCCTGCGTGCTCGCACCTTCAATATCTACTGTTACCCCTTGAAATATTCCCACGGGAAAGATCTTCTATTGGTTTGCTGATCCAAGTGGATGTTGGTGGCCACCCACCTATCCCATTTGGACCCCCACAACTATCTCTTTCAGTCTTTCCAGTTTCCTAAATTGTAGCATAGTTTACTATTTTTAGCAGTTTTTCGGGTCCTTAACTTCTGGAGCCATTTTGAGGCCCTAAACAACGTTTTTTTGGGAAATCTATCGCCAACAATTTTTCTTTCAAAAAATCATCTTTTCCATCATAGTCCTTGGAGAGATATTTTCAACGGGCTATCATGTGCGTCAAACGGAGATAATACGACCAATTCGCGACACAGGGAAGTTGATGTACCAACTTACCCAAAAACGGGGCCCACAATTTGGCGTTTCATCTTCTAAGGTTAGGTTTTGGAATGTGAAGGGTTTTCCATTGTTTCTCAACAATAAATAGGACTTCGAGCCTCATTGTAACATAGTTCAAAGGCATGTAGCCACCACATCTCTTCTCAGAGATAAGCTACCATCACCCTAGCTGGTTTATTTCCATTGCTGTTTGTAAACATATTTCAGTATTTTATATTAATGAAATGAAGTATTATTTCCACTGCATATCTGTGTTATGGTTATCTCTGTAATTTGTTGTGCTCCTCTTTAAATCCAGATCATTTGCCATTCGTAACTGAATAGGACACAACTGTAGTGCGGGTCTGCCCATGCATTCCCATGTTTGTTTTGGTAGTACATTTGAGTTCGATCTGAGATCCAGGCTTACCTGATCCATTTCATATTCGCTGATTTGCGCAGTCAACCTCATTTCCCTTCCTGTGTGCAATGCATGCTTTCCAAGTTTCCAGACCACGCGCAATTCTACTGACCCTGCACACCTACTGATAAGTTCCTGTAGTCCTTTTACCACCCTGCTGTCACGTAGCATTTTCATGCATGTCTCCAGAAAGGTAGTGAGCTTTGAAGGATCCATCCTTGGTTCTAATTGATCCTTAATACCTGAAGTGGAGGCCTTCGTAGAGCTCTTCTTAGCTTCCATGAATGTATCCTTCGTGCGTTCTAAAACAAATTCGGGTTCCTTTGTAGGAGCTTTGCGAACCCACACACTTTCTTCTGACTGCTAACCTTTATCATCACTAGTGGTTATACCACTCCTGAGCATCATGTTTACACTCGGGTCTTTTTCATGCAGTTCAGACCTCATCATCTGCAAATTCTTAGTCGGAGGGGGCTAAAGTACCCCTTTTTCATGCAGTCTCGCTATCAATGTAGTGCAGTCTTCTACCTCATGATCAAACTGAGTACAATACAAACATGATGTCCTTATCGGGTTTGTACAATCTTGGGCATAGTTCCCTGGCCCTCCGCAATTATAACAATTTAACTGCCCACGACCCCTTCCTCGTCCCATTCCACCTCGACCTCGACTGCACCCGTGAAATCCAGCACGCGCCATTCCTACGTTCGGATCGAGGGCTCGTGTTTCTGCTTGCACCCTGTAGGCAGGAGTTTGATCCATCATTAGTTCATAGCTTCTGCAGGTGCACTCATCATGGCCTACCACCTACAGAAATAACAAAACAATTGCTAGGACATCTGCGTATACTTATGCAATAGATGACAATTATCCGTAGTGTGTTTTCCTCCTATCTGACAGATCACACACCATAATGTAGGTGCCGTGCTCAGTCCTGTCTGTGCCTTAGGTCTTAACAACATTGGCCCTCCTCCTGCCAAGTAATTTGTGAACACTGGACAGTGGTCCTTGTCATGCCCTTGGCCTTTGCATTTTATGCACCATACCTCCTCGCGCGCCTCTAGCCGAGGTGTCTTGTCTTGTTTCAAACACTGCATCTCCAGACACAGATTTTGCAGCGGCGCATGGATTTGTTGGACTCCCAGACCAGGGTCTTGTATAGGGGTCTCATTCAATCTCATCACCATACCCAAAGCTTCAGCCTAGGTGGAAATTTTTTGCTATGATAGCGCCATCCTTAAGTGCGGTGTTAGTGATGCTACAAACCATGCGTGGTGTTGTCCATCCGTCAATGTCATGTTGGGTTCACGAATCATGCCCTTCAGTATTTGGTCTAGATGCCAGGGGGTCTCACCCAGGAGCATCGTGATCTCCTTAAATCCGATGATTGATTGTGTTTCTGACTTTGGCCTTCTAAATTCCCTGTTTAGCATCGTCTGGATTTCTGCAATTCCTGCATTTGGATGGTCATTAGAATGCTTAATGTACCATGTTAATGCATGATCCTGCAACGCGCTCACCAATGTAGCCTTCTTGATATTTTCATCCACAATGCCCTGTGCTTCCCATAATGCTCTTACCATGAACTAGAATTGGTCTAGATTTTCATTCACTACTCTGAATACCGGTAGCTTGATTGCACTCGCCATACTAAACTGTGGTGGTGGTGGAGGTGGGGTGGGTGGAGATGGAGGTGAGGAGGGTGAGATGGGTGGCGGTGTAGGTGGAGGTGGTAGGCGCAGAATTTGCTGCCTTATTAGATTGACTGCGCTTCTCGAAGAGACTTTCACGAGCTCTTCCTCGCTTTCCCACGAGGGGGAAATTAAGGGAATGGTTTCCAATTCTTCACTACTTTCGCTTCTATAGATCTTCCCACTTTGCGTAGTCCTAAACATTAATTTATTCGCATAACCCGCTTTTCACACAATAGCATCTCAGTCCAAGTGTTCAAAGATTTAATATACTTACCTCGTGGTCCCTTGAGGAATCGTCGCTCCGCCTCACTGTAGCTGATAGTCATTTCTACCGTGAACTCAATGATAAATCATCCTATAATTCAACTGAGCCAATGGTCCATAGCTCGCGTGATCTTATCTCCTGATGCTTCTAGTCTGTGCACTAATTATGGAGTCCACACGATTGGTTTGTCAAGCCTACACCTTCCCTGACTATTTTCTAGCTTCGCGATCCACTCATACAGCTTAGAAGGAAAGGATGCAAAGAAAATCTCACGGATTTCCATATACAAGTAGTGCTCTAACCACTGTTCCTTAGTTACTCATGGATTTCTGTTTTCCTTCGCCGCGAACTTGTGAATCTTCTTGTCCAACCACCCTTCAATTTCTTTCTTTGTTGGATTCCAGTGACTCAACATCAGACATCCCTTATGTAGATCCTGGTCCTGGCAACGGAACCATTTGTTGGATTGTATGGGGCTGACCCAGGTTCAAAGGTGATTTAGCCAAGCAAATATTGGTACTATTGGCCCTTTTGGCAACAGTCCGTGGAGCACGGATTGAGGTCTCACCCGAAGTAGTATGGGAGGGTGCTAGAAATAGGTTTCCGCACCCTGGGGATGTCTGATGAGCTTTTGGCGGTCTGCAGTTTGACCTTGTTCACACGTCACTACGCGCACCTACTAGTCCCTCGCAACCTGTGATGCTGCCTCTGCGCAGCCTAACTTGAGGCGCGATCCGTATTATACCCAAGTTCCTTACTATTTAACCTGTTATTACCTAATTACTTAACTTATTTGTGTAGGCCTAGTGATAATTTATAGTATATCCAGCAATCATATAAGTGTGTGCGATAAACAAAATAGTATAAATATAAAGAAGGCAATACACAAGCAGATGCACAAAAATTGGAATCAAGTTCTCTTTATTATTCTTTGTTCAATATTACAGACTCGACCCCGCCTTGTGCACTCAGCTGCAGGGGTCCACACACTCAGCTGCAGACTCTACTAGGCCTCTGCGCACTCAGCTGCAGAGCCTCTCCCTACTACTACAACCCAATACACTTAGACTCTTACTCTATGCTCTATATTCGCTACTTGGATGCTTCGCTCCTTTTACAACTTAGAGCCTCGCTCTACTTATACCATCCCATGGTCCGAGGACCATGTGTAGGCCAAAATGACATTACATTACTTTACAATACTTAGGGCAGACAACCCTATGACTCAACCTATACTTTGCGCTTCATGCCTACAATTCACGAAGTCTTACAATACATTTGACCAAAACTTGGGCTTTGAGCCCTAAAACATGTTGTGGGGGGATTCCATGCCCAACAGGATAACATCACTACCTGGGCTAAAATGGAGAAATCCTTTAACAACAAGTACAAGGAATATTGTAGGTCCAAGGACACCAAAGAGGAAATATTTAGGATGACTCTTAGACCAGATGAATCCCTAGAAGACTATGAGGAAATGTTCGAGCTTAGCTGTAAAAGGGCCAGATGCACCCTTGATCCTGAATCACTCAAGTTAGTCCTTCTTAGAGGAATCATGGAGGACATAATGGAAACCCTAAACATGTTGTCTGGAGGGGACATTTATCAGCTATCCTATGACAACATCAAGATAGTATTCAAAAACCATTCTAGGGCTGCTAGGAAGAAGGGTAGGTCTAGTCAATATTTAGTAAGTTCCTCTTTCTCCAACACATATATCGAGAATAAAATTGGAAGGATTTTGGAGGAATTTAAAAGTGAAATGTTGCACACCTTTTCTCTACAAATGGACACCATGCAGTTCAAGAGGAAGCAAGAGGAAGAAGAGAGAGCCTTAGATATCTTTTTCCCTAAATGCACTAGAAGGCACCCCATAAATGAATGTCCATTAAATGTTATAGATATCTGCTCGGTCTGTTAGGAAAACCGTTACACAGATAAGTGCCCTTCCTTGCTTGGATTGAAAGTGTATAGCAAGGGGAATAAGGTGGGGCTGAACAATTGTGCTACATCAATCAAAGGAGACCTCAAGGACCTCAACCATACCAGTAGGGCATGCAAGGTGCATCCTATTCCTATTACCATCCCAACCAGAATGCACCCTTTCCCCTTGGTATTCTCCTACTCATCCTTCATGGTCCACACCTTCTCCTTGGCCTTATGCACCTCAGTATCCACCCCAAACTGCCAATCAACCATTTCAGCCATATGCTTCTACACATCCTCAGTGGAATATCCCATCACAAGGTTGGAGGCCTGTCACACGGAATCTGTCAAGAGTGCGGACACGACTGACCTTCCTAGAAGTCTAAGACATTCTAATGACAAACAAGACAAAATGGAGTGATCTTTCTCTAAATACACCTTTTACAACATGAAAACTACAAGTGTTTAGGCTTACCTTATTCCAAAACGCTGTTGTTGAAGTCCGTTCTTGACGATCCGGATGAGCTCCTCCTTCAAGTCAATTCCTGCAACCACAAACAATCAAACAATTACCAAGCACTTGCATTTCATATAATAAAATATATATTCAACATGCAGACCAAGGAACACATGAAATAACTCATTAACACAAGCTATTGAGAAAAATAAACCAGTTTGTATTAATAACGAAACAAAGAAACTCTTACAACCTGGCCTTGGTGTTGTGCAAGTTCCTCCCAGGGTCCATCAAGGGTTTTCCTCTACTTTGACAAAGCTCACCCTCTCCCAAGTAGAATCAAGTGAAGACAATCTCTCCTCACAAAGGCTCTAATGGAAGACCTAAATCCTGCAGCATTTACCCAAAGAAAATGTATAGCTCCAACCTCTCCTCCTTCTGGCTCAATGCCTTCATTTATAGTGCTGTAAAGAGGTTATTCAGGTCCACTATCAATGGGATCATCCCCCTCTATGGGTGGGATAGCTCCCTTATTGATGGGATAAGTTCCCTCTTAATAGAGATACATGAACCAACTGGAGGCGCATCCATTTCATCAAACCGACCTCTAGAATGTTCTAGAAGTAACCACAAGTAACTTTTTCAAGATAAAACTCGCGCATTTTGCCTTTTACAGAAGGACGCACCTGTCCTTTAACATACAGAGCGTCCATGGACGCAGTTTTTGTGAACATGGTCAGCGTCCCCGCAGGTAAGGCTAGAGAGAACCTGCGACCCCAGAGATAAACATAGTTTTTACAAGACTTTCTCTCTTCTTTGAGTTTGAGATGGATAACAGAGGCATGAGACTTGCCTAAGAGGGTAGCATGACTGTTGATTTGAGCCATACTAACTGTAAGTAGTCAAGGTGACATTTTTTAGTGTAACAGATTGCCCCCTAAAGTGCGAAGCCTGGAATAGATAGGGTTTTGTAATTCTAGGAAGGGTGAAGCGCTTTATCATTTCAAGGATTGCCTTGTGGATGGCCTGGTTGGAACCTGCAATTTTCAACACAAAATACATGGATAAGATTATATCATCACTGAGGTAGGCATTCCCATACTCAGATTCAAAACTTTAACTAATGGACTAACTATTCTGATACAGGAATGATCTTGCAGTACATCATTTTTATAGACTTTTGTAGACACAGTATGGACGCAGCCATCTGTTTATGATTAGTCTACATAGATAATGAATACAAAACTCCTCGCAGCCTGGATGGTAGAAACTAGATCCAGGGTCTTCACTTCTACTTCCCGAATTGGTACGATTCTAGCATGTGATTAAATGATTCGATGTCGAACATGTTAGAAACCACTTGATTACCAGTCAATGATGTAAACTGTTAACAAGCGTGAGAGAAACCACCAGTAATGTCAATGGTTCTCAAAGTACCAAGCACAACCCGTGAAATGTGAATAGATGTTTTGATGTCGAACACTTCACGGAATCCTTTGATCGAAAGTCAATGATGTAAACTGACGTCAAAGGCGAGAAACCTGCCATTGATGCATGCAGACTTCAAGGTACTGTCGATTCCTAAGTCATCTTTCTAGATAATGTGTCGATGTCGATAGAAAGCGACCCGTTGCAGGCAAGCCCGCAACACGAAATCATTGTTCAAGTTGAAGAAATGTTGCTGTAAGGACTGACTCAGGGATGGTCAAATGGATGACAAGTATTTTGCAGATGAAAGTTTTGCTTGCAGACCTCTTGAACACATAACGACACAACAGATGGTTTGGTGACGAATAACTCAAAGTTGATCCCTGAACCCGGTTAAAGATTTTCAAAGTGATTTGGTCAACTGTGAGGTAAAAGATTTCCCAACCCAGGTGAATGAAAAGTGTCGTGTTCAAGAGCGGTAATAAAGTTTCTTCTGAGGCAAAAGGTGACAAATAGGTTCATTCTTCTCTTTTTTCCCCCACCATTTCTGGCAAGTACCTCTTTATTTTTAACAAGCTTGAGGAGGATAACATATGCTTGATTATAAGCTCATCCTTCGGACGAGTCCAACCTAGTTTAAATTCGAACCCTAGGAAGGAGTGGTTCGTTCCTGTTTGTAATTGAACAGGTCCTTTACTGTAAAAGTTTAACGAGCCCAGTATAGGAGAAACTCGGCGTTTTTCATTTTTAGAGAGTCTGAAAAACTTAAGGAAACTCCACGTTGAACTTTTTCGTATATTTGTGTCCCTCAAGCCCGAAAAAGTATAAAATAATACCTGGGGGAACCGCTTGATCTTGCGACCAAGGAGTACTTTCATAATAGTGTCGTTGACCTGAAAAGTAAAAAGCGATCAAAGACACGTCGTTTTATTTCCTTATCGAGTTTGAAACGACAAAAACCCGGCAATCTTTTCCTGATTTTGCGGTCAGAAAAGAGCTAAAAGGGGACCGTCTTTTAATTCCGTTTTAACGAGTGAAAAAGAAACACTCGGCGATCTTTTCATGTTTTAGGAGTCAGAAAAGGGCTTAAAAGATGACTCTGAAATTTTGTTTGTGAAAAATTACAATTTCCCTCGAAATCCCTTCGTCCTGCACAAAAGCGACACATTACTCATACCTGTTTAAAATAGGCAAAAATACATTCGAAAACATCTTTTCATGGTAAAAAATGAACTAATTCATCCAAAAAACCTATAAAAAGACCTTTTACCATGTCATTTTTACCGTTTCACTGTTGAGGTTGAAAAAGGAGCTTTTGACAAGAAACTTCCCGTGGTTGCTGCGGAAAATCTGACCGTCGGAATCGAACGCCGCTTCACCGAGGTATTTTACACATCCCACTCTTCATTTTTATCCGTTTAGTTTTTTGTTTTTGGTCTCTGTTTCATTTTTGGGGGGGTTTTGGGTTCAAAATGCGCCCCTCGGCGGACGCAGGTGCCCTTCGGGTGACCCGCGTCCCCCGACTTTTTCTCACACGGGAAAAAGGTCGGGGGACGCAGTCCGCCTTCAGGCGAGCTGCGTCCGGACGCCCTGTGCTACAAAGCCGGGGTGCGTCTTCCGCAAAGGGCGCATTTCAAAACCCTAACTCTCTCAAAAAACCACCAAATTTCTCAAATTAATTTCTAATTGACTCTTTTGATGTGCAGGGCCTAAAACATGTTAGACTGGAGAGAGAGAGAGCACGTAGAGGACGATGAAGCTGCGATTAACCACCAACCCTCTCTGGATGCCTTAAGAACATGTGGATTGTACAAATATTGGACCATACCGGGCATGAGGGGCCAGGTAAGATTTTTGGAATGGCTGGTTGAGCGATGGAACGTTCAAGATCAATGTTTTTACATTGGAGGGCACCAGCTCGAGATAGAGCCCTCGGATGTATACTTTCTCACTGGCTTGCCAAACAGAGGTGAGCAACTCAACCTTGCGGGGACCAGGCCGGGTGGCCAATCCCTTGATGATCTCCGCGAGGAGTGGTGCAGACCAGGGACTCGCCATAAAAAAGGCGTGGAGATAAAGCACATCGCTCTGGCGGAACTTAGAGTTATTGCATTTACGGTCACTAGGATTTGTGGCGCGGCCGCCTTGCACATTGCTTCCGGATCCCAAATGCGGATGGCAGTTGACTGTTACCAAGGCACCATCTTCAACTGGTGCGAAGCTGTGTCGGCTCATATGAAGAGCCAACTAACCAAGGCAAAGAACGGACGACTAAAGACTTTTGGATATGGGCCTCTAGTCGTGAGCTTTGCCTTGGAGAGAGTTCCTATGCTGATCCCTCAGCAACTCACTGTTGATGACTTGGGTCCTCGGGAGCCAAAGCTTGTTCGATGGGTTGCGGTGATGGCCCGGCATCCTGACGAGGGTGCTGCAGTGGTTCGATTCTCAGACAGTTACTTCGACTGGCTAGAGGGCCAGCTTTTTGTGATACAAGACTTTCCATATGCCGGAATGGATTTCAGAGGTGATCCGGACATGGTTCTTCCACAGGGAGAACAATGGGATGACAGAGGTACTTTCATTTTCACAAGTTTTCTAATTATGTATTTTTTATTTTTCATATATATCGTCTCAAAGTAACAGTAAAATTTTAAAAATGCAGATGTTGGACCACAGCGTCCAGCCAATCTCCGGCCTTACGACAGACGACATCCAGCTGCACCGGCACCGGCCCTACAGGATGCGACAGCAGAAGTACTAGCTGATTTGGAGCATGATCTAGAGCGTCTCACGGCAGATATACCTGAGACTACTATGGATGATATTCCTATGAGGCTTCAGCGCTTCGTAGTCGCGGTCCCTGGACCGTTTAGGAGATTTCTGCGCAAGGTAGCCCGCGCAGTGGTGTCGTACAGAGAGCACCACCAGTGATTGACTAGTCACTTTTGTAGTCACATGTGACATTTTTGACTTTTTGTACTATCATTTTGCCGATCATAAGGTGTGTTAAACCTATGATCGAAGACGATGTATATATTTTTGGACACACTTCTATCTATATCTATATATCACTATTACCGGCTTATCTTGTTTAACATGTATGATGAAATGTCTTTAAATTTACTTGCATGATTATTATAAATGTCTGTCCAACACTCGAGAAGCAATTGCATCTGCTAATGTATTCAAAGACCTTGGAATATGTTGATATTCAATGTAATCAAATTCACGTTCCAAGAGACGCACTCTCAAAAACAACCTTAATAACACAGGATTTCTAATGGCATAAACTCTATTAAGCTGTAATACAACAAGTTCAGAATCTAACCTCACTATCAAACGTCGAATTCCAAATGAAATAGATTCGGATAATAATTCAACCACTGCACTGTATTCTGCAATGTTATTCGTTGTTTGACCGAGGCTTACCCCATGCATAGAAACTAACTCGTCAGAGGGCGAATAGATAACCCAAGCTGCGGAAGAGATATTCCGTGTACTACGACAAGCACCATCAGCAAATCCAATGTATGTTTGGAGAGGCGTCGACATCTACAATATCAAGAGTAAAACCAAGATGAGCCAAAATAATGACGAAAAACCACACTTGCTAAGCTAAGCACACTGACTAAACTAACACACTTGCTAGCTAGAAAGGAAATCTAACCTATCTAAAAATTTCTCCATCCATCATTTTAAGCATAATACCTCTTTAGGTAAAGTCCATTTCTGGGTTTGCCCAAAGAGTCCCCATCAAAATCAACTAACTCATAAGCCCCTTTTGCTAGCTTTCGCTTTACAATGTAGGGCCCATGCCACATGGGAACGAATTTTCCGGCACCTAGCTTATCGTTAGCTTGATCATATAATAGTACTAGGTCTCCTTCCGAAAAACTTCGAGGGGTTACATTTTTATCGTACTGAGCTTTCATTCGTTTCGCGTGAGTCTCGATAGCTAAAGTAGCGTCACGTCGAGTCTCATCTAATTTAGCTAAGTATAACAACCGTTTCTCCTCTTCGGAAGTAGCTGGAAGTAATTCGACAGCCATTTGAAGTGATGGGATTTCGCACTCAATAGGTAACACAGCTTCTAAGCCATAAACTAGCTGAAAAGGGGTGAAACCTGTTGAATTTTTCACTGAAGTTCGATATGCCCATAGCGCCGAAAATAACATGTTATGCCAATTCGTTCGATGGATACCAATGATCCGTCGAATCATGACGACTAGAACTTTGTTGATTGACTCAACCAAACCGTTGGCTTGCGGATAATAAGGTGTAGAGCTATCGTGGCGCAAACCAAGCTGGCTTGTAAGTTCAGTCATCATGACATTTCGAAAATGGCTTCCATGGTCCGTAATGATTGCTTGTGGGACACCAAACCTAGTTATGATATGATTGAATACGAAAAGTGCAGCTGTCTTGCCGCTTGCGTCGAATGTAGGCATCGCCTCGGCCCACTTAGTAAAATAATCAACCGCAAGGATGATATACGCATGCCCCCCGGCCGAGTGAGGGTTACAAGTAATAAAGTCAATGCCCCATTTGGCGAATGGACCAGCGGCAATTATAGGGTGGAGAGGAGCAGGTGGAGCGCGCATCTTGCGATCAAACACTTGACAGTTGTGGCATTTTCTGACGGCAAGGATACAATCTTTAAACATAGACGGCCAGAAATAGCCAGCGCGCAACACCTTCTGAGCTGTGGCATACCCAGACATATGACCGCCACATGCTCCAGAGTGACAATCATTCAAAACTCTCTCAGCCTCATCGTGAGTTAAACAACGTCGAAAAACTAAGTCTGCCCCCAGGCGATAAAGTGTATCTCCAATAATTCTGTATTGCTGGGATTGAAACCGAATTTTTCGACGGTTTTCCTTGGAAGCTTCAGGCCGAAAGGTTTGGGTTTGGAGATAGATGATTATATCCCCATACCACGGATCTACAGTGCTAATAAGAAACAAAGATTCGTCCGCAATGGACTCCTCTGCCACAGTCTCTGTGTCAGCACTCGGGAAATCACACATCAATTCCGCGAAGACTAAAGATTTCTTAGACTTGGACTTCTCAAACTCCAAGTCGAACTCTTGCAGGATGACGATCCATTTAGAGTACTTGCCCCCTAGCAGTTGTTTTGTCAAGATATAAATCATAGGGTTGCAATCCGAAATAACAGTAGTTTTGCGGAGAAGAATGTAGTGACGAAAACGCTGGACAGCTTGAACGGCTGCCAGGGCCAATTTCTCCACATGTGAATATTTTAACTCAGTTGGATTTAAGGTTCTGCTAAGGTAATATATCACATGCTCTGCCTTGAATTCATCTTCTTGAACTAACACCATTCCAATGGTGGAATGCGAAGCTGCGAGGTATAAGAAGTAGTCCTGGTTGTAGTTGGGAGGATGCAATAACGGTGCATGGGTCAACGCGTGTTTCAGTGCATCAAAAGATTGTTGGGCAATCTCGTCCCAAAAGAATTGTACGTTCTGTTTCAACAACCGTGTAAAACCTTTAGTGACCTCGGCGTAGTTAGGGATGAATCGGCGTAAAAAGTTCGCTTTCCCTTGCAAACTTTGGAGTTGGCGCAAACTCGAAGGAGGAGGCAATTGGATGATAGCCTCGACTTTCGAGGGATCGACGCGAATGCCGGTTTTGGAAACAACAAATCCCAGCAATCGACCTGTTTCTATACAGAAAACACACTTGTGGGGATTCAACCGAATTCGATAATGCCTACACCTCATAAAGATTGCTCGTAAATGGACAAGGTGATCAGCTCGGTGTAAAGAATGAGCAGGCAAATCATCGAGATAGGGTTGCACAATGTGCTTGATGTCATGAAATGCATAAGACATGGCCCGTTGAAAAGTAGCACCGGCATTCTTAAGGCCAAAAGGTAATTTGCAATAAGCAAATGTCCCCCATGGACAAATGAATGCCGTTTTTGGTTGATCGGCAGGTAGAATATTGATTTGATTATAACCTGAGAAACCATCCATGAAGGAAAACATCTCACTTCCGGCACAATCATCAATAATTTGATCGATATAAGGCGTAGGATAGTTGTCTTTTGGACAAGCTCGATTGATATCCCTATAATCGATACAGATTCTTATTGTTCCTTGTTTTTTATTGACGGGAACAATATTCGATACCCAATCCGTTAACGGGATCGGATAAATGAAACCTGCTTTCAACAGCTTTTCGACTTCGGCTTTGATTGCAGCTGCTTTTCGAGGGTGAATCTGACGCAACCGTTGCCGAATGGGTTTAGCATCCGGGTAGGTTTTGATTTCATGAACAACAATGGCAGGATCGATTCCTGGCATTTCTTCGTAGGACCAGGCAAACACGTCGCGGAATTCTTGGAATAGGGCCTTGTAAGTTTGGATTTCTTCTTCAGTACATGCGGCACCTATATGAATGTTCTCCTCGATTCCGGGCTTCACTGAAATATCAATGGGAATAGTACGAGAAATATTCCCTAAATTCAGCTCTGAATCAGAATGTTTCGTTGGATCCTGAGCGTCTTTGACATATTCAGCGGTAAAGATAGATGAAAAATCATTTTCAAATGCATCATCCTTAGGTAAAAACGAAGATCTGTGATGGAGATCTTCCCATGGTAGATCATCTACACTTAGGATTTCGCGAAGTTGTTCGTCAGATGACACTTCTTCGGGAAACGTTATCCGTTCTAAGGGTGAGGTGAAAAGTGACTCTTCACTGACCACATTCATTTGGTCGGTTGAATGAAAGTCGGTAAAAGACATAAGAGCTTCATAAGCAATCTCATACGGACTCAACGGCATAACATCACCGAGTGAGTCTAGCTCAGAGTCAGAGGGAACATACCAAGGATCATCATAAATAATGTTTTCTGACGTGATCATATGAATTGTTGCGAACGAAGGGTCTGCATTGAGTGGAGGGAGAGGAAAAGTTCCCAGTAAACCGGAATCCTTAACTAAACCTACACCAATGTCCCTATAAGGGATTGTCGTTTTACCAACATGCTGGATAGTTTCTAAAGAGGTTGGGTCGGATGAAAAGTATGTCAGCTGATCAATAGTCACGATCTTACCGTTATGTGGAAACTTAATGACTCTGAAGACCGATGAAACGACCGCTGTCATAGCATATGACCAACTTCGACCCAAAAGAAGGTTGTAGTCTAGAGGGGCATCAACCACTTCCACATCCAGACTAACGGTTTTACCTTCGACCCCTATAGGCAATTCTTGTAGAATACCAAACGGACGGAACCCACGGCCATCAAAGGCCTTAAGGATGGTGGGGGATTGGTTCAACGAAGGAGAACCAAGCGATCTCCAACATTGAATCGACATAATACACGTAGAAGCTCCCTCATCAATCACAGTCCGATGAATAGGCCTGTTTTTGACTATCACTGGAATTTGGAAAGCCATTTGATGGGGGAGACGCGGTGTACTACTTTCTAGATCAAAGATCATTAGGTTCGGGTCCTGAACATCGACAGCTCCAATAGCCGACAAAAGCAATTTTCGTTGCGCTGGACATGATTGCAGCACTTCGAGTGCCGACATTGCTGAAGGTGAAACAGCTAAGTCTTCAACAATGTTGTAATTCTGGGCTGCTCTCGCATGTGGATTGAAAGCAGACCTTCGAAGTACACCCTTGGCGGGCGGCTTAATCACTAAGTCTGGGTTAGGTTTTTCGATCTGTAGTGGATCGGAACCAGGAGCTGAGGTTGATGGGTTAGAGTGAGAAGATTCTGCTTCTTTACCATCAACAGGAGCCTTACTACCATAATCTTGCGATCGAGTCGCAATCCTGACATGAGACATCATCAAAATGGGTTCTTCACTGGCATTCGAAGAAGAACCTATCATCTTATTTTCCTGCTCGGGGAATGGATTCTTTAACACAGCAGGAGTGGGAGAACCTTTAACTATTTTCACTACCTCGGCCCGATGAGGGCAGTCTCTCGTAAAATGATCTTCTTCACAAATGAGACAAGGATAACGAGGTTTGCGCTTTTCGTCATTGGTTTCCGACTTTTCCGTTTTCTCCTTTGGAGCCTTGTCTGCTTTAGCCTTCTTCTTTCCTTTCTTCTTTCCACCGTTTTTGGATTTGGCCGTAGATGACTCTACAGCGTGAATGTCGGCGGTAAGTTCAGGAGGAGAAGACTCTCCTGTCGGAGAATCAGGCAAAGTGATAATTGGAGTATTGGAGGTCTTGGAAGACTTCTTCTTACTCTTCGTAGTCACGATACCGATCATACCATCAGCGGCATGAGATCCCGAAGGAGCAGCAGCGATTTGGTTTGACTTTGGAAGATCCGGAATTTTCTCGTGTAACGTACCCGACTGAGTGTAAACTAAGTCAAGGTATTGTGCCTGAGCAATGACTTGCTCCTCAGTAACTACGCCGGCCTTAGCTACATCTTCAGTAATTCTTGGTAATAATGATTTTACAAACCATTCAGCTAAAATTTGGTCCGGGATAAAAACTTTCACTAATCTTCTTCGACGTCTCCACTCATGGATGTGATCAGAAATGTACGTGGATGTCGATTGTTTTAGCGAAGTTAATAATTCCGTACCATTATCGTATCTGACTGGTAACTGAAAATGAGTTAAGAATGAAGTAGCTAACTGGCTAAAGTTGTAAAAAGAAGCCCGTGGCAACTCAATGTACCACTTGGCTGCGAGACCAATGAGTGTACGCTGGAAAAGACGTAAGCGGATAGAATCATCTGAGATGGAATTTGATGCACACCAGAGGTGGTAAGTCATCACGTGATTAGACGGATCCTCTCCAGACTTACCTTCGAACTTGGGTATATCGCTGGGCAACTTATTTGGCATTGGCGGCCAGAACGGAAGATATTGAATTGGATCGTTCGTTAGGCGCGTCAAGTCGGGTAAATCTAAAGTCGCAATAAACGGTAACTGCCGGTTAGGATCTCTGAAACTCTGAGTCACAATACCAGCCCCAGGAGGAGGATATCCAGGATAACTAGGAACAGGATTCGCATTGGGGATATTATATCCTCCTGGAAAACCAGGATTAACCGGACCGTACTGGGGTTGCTGAGGTGGTTGATAAGTGTACCCAGGATACGGTTGATACTGGTAAACCGGTTGTTGGGCAGCTTGCCCAGGTTGATACTGTCCCTGGTACGGAGGTTGAACAAATTGAGGTTGAGTAGTAACAACCGTACTTGTACCAGGTTGACCTGCAGGCATCTGGACTGTGGTTTGAACCGTGGGTCCAGACAACGGTACAGATGTCTGAGGAGCGGTTACAGGGACAGTAGAAACCGGAGCTGCCGATACTCCAGATGTAAGCATGGTAGATGAAGCGGTAGTTGCTGCAGCCGTGTGAGGTGGAGTACTAGGTGCAATTGGCGGCTGAGTAACTACAGAAGTTACAGGGGTCTGAACACTTGACTGGACAGGTTGCGGTTGCTGGGGTGGACCAGGAACTGCAGGTTGTCCTGCTTGAGGTACCGACTGTATACTTGGTTGCGACATCTGTTGACCCTGTGACGGATCCCATGTTAACATTCCAGGGTATTGACTCGTAACAGGTTGAGGATACTGAGATCCATAGCCGTATTGAGGATAGGGTTGATAACTGTAAGGTGTAGTCCCATATGATTGCCCTTGAGGTGGTTGATAACCTTGACCAGGGTATTGACCCGTAGGTTGATAACCTTGAGGTAAATACGAATACTGGGGTTGACCTTGACCTTGAGGTTGGTATCCTTGAGGTTGATACCCTTGGGGTTGATACCCTTGGGGTTGCCATCCTTGAGGTTGCCATCCTTGAGGTTGATACTGATACTGAGGTTGACTTTGGGGTACATATTGAGGCTGGGGTTGATACCCTTGGGGTTGATACCCTTGAGGTTGCCCCCCAGTCACAAATGAAGTACCTTGAGGTTGCCCCCCAGGCATTAACGAAGGTTGCCCCCCAGGCGGTAATTGGCCACCTTGAGGTTGGTTAATGGGAGTTGAACCTGACATCATATAAACTTCACCTATACTCAATGGTACATTACCACTGTTTCCAACTAATAACCCATGATCAACAGGTTGAGGAGATGCTCCCGCAAAGGTACCAGAAAGTGACTGATACCCAGTAGGAACAGAAGGACCGCCATGTAAAAATGATTCAGGACTTTGTGAAAACACAGATGACTGACCAGACATATTTACAGGAGAATGAATTCCTCTAGGTGGAACCGGAGTACGAGGTGTAGAAAAACCTACTGAGTTGTCTAAAAAATTGGTTAATGCAAGGTACCAAGATTCACTTCTAGGAGGACTGTAAAAGATGGATTCACGCTCCCTTAGATCAAGGGTAATTAGATCTTCAGAATCAGAAACGCCTATTTCTTCCTCTGGAACAAGTTCTTCTATAGCAATTAATCCAACAGGAAGATTTTCGGTGATAATTCTTTCTATTCTTGGTGAATCAGGAACACTAGGAGTTGGAGTAACAGGTTCTGAAATTTCAGGTTCTTCGCCTGTTTCACTGGCAGATGAAAAACTACCAGCAAGCTCGGAAACTGTAACAGCTTCGGGATTGTAACCTGTTTCTAATCTTTGGTAATCTGGATGGACTACCAAAGAAGATTCTCCTTCTTCAGGTGAACCTACTCTACTGCCACTAGGAGGAGTTACAAGGACCTTTAAACCCTCTAAATAACTGGGGTCGTCTCGAGGAGGTGAACCCCTAAGTTCACGGGATCTTCTCAACAATTCGGCCACAGAAACAACTTCAGGAGACTGGCCCGCAATGCGACGGGACCTTCTCGGTAATTCCGCCACAATTAAAGATTTTAACTACAACACACGAAATCAAAGTAAAAAATTTCAAATCAAACCACCTAAAGTCTTCTAAAGAACCAATCAAATTTGAAGCACACGCCTAAATAATCTAGAGCGTCAAACCACACACAAACAGTAGTCTTCCGGACCAAAAGCGCTAGTTGGTGATTAGGCCCAACCTCGCAGGATTCAGTACAGAAATAGTGGGTGGAACAGTTACCCCGGCAACCTGCTTAATGAATAGACTGGACCAAGTTCCTCCACTTTAACCGTCTCGAAGTGAAGCGAACCCCCCAGAAAATCCAAGTGAGTATAACCGACGTCTGCTCCAGGTACAGTGGGACCTTCCCTCCACCGTCACCTTGGGTAGAATCCTAGATATTATGGCCACTAAGGTTACCAATCACAACAATTACACCTGGGGGAACAGTCTAAACTCCGACAGCACGCAAGGGCAGAGTAGCAAGCTCCAATCCCCTTACCGGCTCCTTGACAACAATCCAAGGTTTACCGATAAGTGACCCCTGGCTCCTCGACAATGGTTAATCCGAGGTTTACCGTTTGTAATACGTACTGCCTGGCGTCGTTCCCAACGAGGGAGGAATGATCCCCTCACTGGTTCGGACACGAGCTCGTGTTTCTCCTTTAAGAGGAGCTTTCCCAGAATGTAACTGAAACAATTGGATTTGTTCTACTCAAGATAGACTATCTGTTTGGTTTTGTAGTCTTGGAGAGTTAAGTACTCACCTACTCCAAGACCCTAGCCTAAGCTATGTTGGTGCTTCAGAGCCCTAGAAAAATAAAGATTACTAGATTGATTTTAATTTAAGCGTTACTTTTAAGGTTGTTTCTTAAGTCAAAAAGGTGATGGAAGTGAAACTAGTGGTGTGTTGACTCGACTCGAAACCACTACAAAATGCACCTAAAATGATTTATCCACTACTTTACTTTTTCGATGAATTGCTTAACTAAAAAGTTGAGAGAATGCAATCTTTATAAAAGCAACTTCTTAATTGAAGACAATCAAAGAAACAATTCGTTTTTCTTTTCCAAGCATAAAAACATAACTTCTCTTTACATGCACGAAAAAACTCTTTTCTTCTTTTGAAAACAAAAAGCTACTTGAAACAAGACTTTTTAAGAAGATGTTTTTGTATTTTTCTTTTAATAAAACAAATAAATCTAATATAACCAAAAATCAATCTTAACAACTCTTAAAATCTATGAAAATGCACTCATAAGCAAACTAAAGGCAAATTTACTCTAAGCAATCTTAACGAGGCCAAAACTAACAATGATTATTTCTAAGGTGTTTTACTTGATCACAATCAAATCAAGGACTAGCTTATTGCAGAATCAAAAACTAGCCAAAACAAAACTCTAATCTTTTTGTTCTTTTTGTAAAATGGAAATCAATACTTTAAAAACAAGCAAAGCGAAATTTGACCCAAAACAACTCAAATGACAAGTTGCTCAAACAAGGAGACTTTACGACAGGCTCAACTTCTAAGAAGGTTGACTAACCAGAGATATCTAAGGCTGGACAACTTTCTACTATCAAAGTCACTACAAAGCCTTTCCAAAAATCAAACCCTAGGTCTAAACTTCGTTGAAAACCACTAAAACACTCAAAGCTCACAAAACTAGTTCAGGTGAGAATTCTTGACAGGGTACTAAAGGATCTGGGCAGAAAACACTAAGAAAAAACAAAATCTAAAAGTAATTTAAGGCAAAAATGGAATTTTCTTAACTTTTACAGGAAGACGCAGGCCACCCGTTGTCACAGGTGCGGCCCCGCACTGTGCAGTCGACAACAGCGCGTCCAAGGACGCACTGTGCAGCACACAGAGACTGCGTCCTTCTGGAAAAAGGAAGAAAAACTAAAGCCAACTAAATCTAAAGCTAAGCCACCCAAATACTAATTCTCACAGTCAAAAACCAGAAAATAAAAATGATTTTCTCAAAGCAAAGTTCATATAAAGGAAAAGACTCTCTCATTAATGGATTCCCCAGCGGAGTCGCCAATTTGTCACACGGAATCTGTCAAGGTGCGGACACGACTGACCTTCCTAGAAGTCTAAGACATTCTAATGACAAACAAGACAAAATGGAGTGATCTTTCTCTAAATACACCTTTTACAACATGAAAACTACAAGTGTTTAGGCTTACCTTATTCCAAAACGCTGTTGTTGAAGTCCGTTCTTGACGATCCGGATGAGCTCCTCCTTCAAGTCAATTCCTGCAACCACAAACAATCAAACAATTACCAAGCACTTGCATTTCATATAATAAAATATATATTCAACATGCAGACCAAGGAACACATGAAATAACTCATTAACACAAGCTATTGAGAAAAATAAACCAGTTTGTATTAATAACGAAACAAAGAAACTCTTACAACCTGGCCTTGGTGTTGTGCAAGTTCCTCCCAGGGTCCATCAAGGGTTTTCCTCTACTTTGACAAAGCTCACCCTCTCCCAAGTAGAATCAAGTGAAGACAATCTCTCCTCACAAAGGCTCTAATGGAAGACCTAAATCCTGCAGCATTTACCCAAAGAAAATGTATAGCTCCAACCTCTCCTCCTTCTGGCTCAATGCCTTCATTTATAGTGCTGTAAAGAGGTTATTCAGGTCCACTATCAATGGGATCATCCCCCTCTATGGGTGGGATAGCTCCCTTATTGATGGGATAAGCTCCCTCTTAATAGAGATACATGAACCAACTGGAGGCGCATCCATTTAATCAAACCGACCTCTAGAATGTTCTAGAAGTAACCACAAGTAACTTTTTCAAGATAAAACTTGCGCATTTTGCCTTTTACAGAAGGACGCACCTGTCCTTTAACATACAGAGCGTCCATGGACGCAGTTTTTGTGAACATGGCCTGCGTCCCCGCAGGTAAGGCTAGAGAGAACCTGCGACCCCAGAGATAAACATAGTTTTTACAAGACTTTCTCTCTTCTTTGAGTTTGAGATGGATAACAGAGGCATAAAGACTTGCCTAAGAGGGTAGCATGACTGTTGATTTGAGCCATACTAACTGTAAGTAGTCAAGGTGACATTTTTTAGTGTAACAAGGCCTCAATTCAACCAATCCCCTGTTTTATTGTTTCCACCTCCATCTCAACCACAACTAATTCATCCTACTCCACCTAAGCAACCCTAGATTCCTACTCAACCAAATCCCAACCCGAACAAAAAGCAGACACATTAGGTCTATAGTGGAGAGACATCTTACCCTACCTATGTTGTGGAGATTCAAGAAATCAACCTTAAGTTTGGAAGAGTGCTCCCAAATAACCAATCTCCATCTCCACTTGAGGAGCTTGAAGAGGAAAAGGAAGAGAGTGTTCCTAATGTAATTCCACCTCCTTTTCCTAAAATATTGAACCATTCTAAACAACATGCCCCAGAAGAGAGTGAATTTTTGGGAGAATTGAAAAATTTGTGTGTTAAAATCCCACTCCTCCTATCACGGATGTTCCCATCTACAAAAAGATTATAAAGGAGAAAGGTTTAAAACATCCTGGGAGGAGAAAGAAAGACACCCCTACCATCAATGTCATTGGTCAATTGTATGCTCTATAGTTAGGGAGAGTAATTTTCCCAAATTATCTAGACTCTAGATGTCCTCTGGTGTGTGCACATTGATGGCATCATTGTCCCCCACACCTTGATTGATCTTTGGGTTGCCATCAACGTGATGACTAAGGAAACTATGCTCAAGATAAACCTCCAAGGATCTTTGAGAATGACCACAAAAGTGCTGAAAATTGTAGATAGGTCCATAGTGGCTCCTATAGGAGTTGTTGAGGATGTAATGGTCTCTATTGATTCTTGGGAGTATCCTCCTGAATTCTTAATTCTCCATCCCAAAACCAAATTCAATGGCTATCCTCTCATCCTTAGAAGACCATGGATAGCCACTCTTGATTCTTATATAATTTGTAGAGTTGGAAACATGACCATTAAGAATGGGAATTTGTCTAAGCAGTTGGTACTATACCCTTCTGCTCAAACATCCCTCGAGCATGACTTACCCCTATGGTTGGAAGAGTTGGAGAAATATGAAGTGTATCATACCACATCCCATCCAATTTTTACCATAGATGCTATTATAGGAGGGGGGAAACCTAATGAATATGGCCTTATTGACCAAATAATCTAGAACCAGTCCCCCAACACCATGCCTCTTGATGATCTTGTGAAGGAATCTGAGGGTAATCCTTGGACTGTGTTATGCCTGGTGGACCCAAGTCCTGCACATGTCAAAATGGTAGAATTTGGTCTGTCTAAAACCTTGAAGATCAATCCCTATCTCTCATCCAATTAAGAAGAGAACTTGTGTGACATGTTGAGAGAGCACTTAGATGCCTACCTAGGGTTATCGAGAAATGAAGGGAGTGCATCCTTTAGTGTATACTGTTGGGAAAAGGTCCCCTGGGGTCAATTTTTCTAATAGTTTTGTTATTTTTGTAAAGTCTTCGCATTTTTAGGAGCAGAGTGTGAAGGTTGTTAAGAGTCAAAGGGGCTTTAGGAAGGTCAAAGTCCCTCAGTTTGTTAGAAGTTAAGTGTTTTATGACCCGCCCATGGTTCACGAACCATGGTATTGTAATTAAAGATGCTATAAAAAGGAGTCGTAGAGAGTCATAGGATATATCTATTTGATGAAATATCTATGTATGGGCAAGTGATATAAGTCAGAAGAGTATGTTTTCTGTACTTAGGCAAAGGGGAAGGCTCCTGCAGCTGTGTGTGTGGAGACCTTGGAAAGTTTGCAACTTTTTGCGTGGGCCCCTGCAGCTGTGTGTACATGCAGAAATAGTATGTAATAGAAGATATGAACATAATAAAGACTATTCTCGAGCAATATCTGTGTATTTGTGCATTTATGTTTACTTCTTCTTTTACTATGTATTCACTCTGTTTACTGCATTTATCATAAGAAATACTTAATGGATGCGTGAAAGTGGTAGATATGTTATTTTACTTGATGTTATGAATGTTGAAAACAATCAAGACAGAGTTAGAATCTGTTATCTGAAAGTTATTATAATTTTCACAGTTTAAGGATTAGGGGCCACAAAGGTTTGAATAAAGTCCTATAAGTAATAGAAACCCATCACACAGACCTCTGGATGCAGAAACTTGGTTCTATCATTGCCCAATACTACCTCAGGTGATGCTGCAGCCTACGCTACGCGGGTTGTTGATGAAAGGGTTGGCAGTGTAAGGTTTTGTTGGTTGGCGTAGCTAACTTTGAACCTGGGTCCAGACCTCCTCAAGCCAACAAATGGTTCCATTTTTGGGACCGGTATCTGCCTGAGGAATGTGTGATGTCCAATAAATGGTTCCCAACTAAGAATGAGATCGAGAAGTGGATAGATCGGAAGCTGCACGAATTTGCAGCCTAGGAAAACTAGAATCTGTGCCCGTCGAAGGAAGAGTGGTTGAATAGATACCTATATACAGATGAACACAAAATTTTCTTCTGCTCTTTTTTGTGTGAATTATATGAATGGTTGTCTAAATTGGTGGACAGTCAAGGTACGTGGAAGTTGGATAACCCTATTGTGTGGACTCCATAGTTGGTGAAGCACTTGGAAGCTTCAAAAAACAAGATCGCGAGGGCTGTCGATTACTGGATTCATATAATTTTGGGCGGATTCATTTTTGAGTTCACGATTGATACATCTATCAATTATAGTGAAGTTGAACGCTGATTTTTCAAAGGACCAAGAGGTCAGTATCTGAAGTCCTTGAAATACTATCTTAAAATGATATTGTGTGAGAAAAGGGTTATGCCATTGAATTAATGTTTAGAAGAGACTTCGCAGGAACTACGCGAAGTAGAAATACATTCAGAAGAGATATAGATTTAGGTGTTGAGTACAACCCTCTGTTGGGAGCGTTTTATAGTGATGAAGAAAGTAGTATTCTAAAAACACCTCAAGGTGCATTGTAGATAGTAAATTAGGGTATCATGGGAATCCCACATCCATCCACTCCACCTCCGCCATTACCTCCACATGACACACATACACCTATACCTCCACCTCCACCTCCACTTCCGCCTTCACTATTTAACATGGCGAACACTTTGAAGATACCCGTATTCAAGGGTCTAGGGACAGAAGACCCTGAGAAGTTTTAGTTTGTAGCAGATGTTGTGTGGAAGTCACAGTAGGTTACAGACAATGACCTGAAGAAAGCACAGTTGGTCACAACCTTGCAAGATAGAGCGCAGAGTTGGTATGTTCAATATTGTTCGACTCATCCAAATGTGACGCTGAATGAAACGAAGGAAGCACTAAATAATGAATTCAAGAAGCCTATGTCGTAAGCCCAGTCAGTGACAGAGGTCAAAGAGATCCAGTAGAAGGTGAATGAGTCAACGTGGGACTTTGATCAGAGGTTGAAATGTATGCTCCAACACGCTAATATGCAGATCAAATGTTCTAGTGTTTTCATCTCAAAGATGTACGAAAAGAACCCACTTAAGATTATGGATGACAAACAATCTCAACAATATAAATGCCTGCTAAACATTGTAGATTTGCAGCAACTGATAGAAACAAAAATTACCAAAGTCTTGATCTATGCCATAATCATAGTTAAACAACAAAAAAGAAACAATAATAACTCCAATCATCCAATGTAAACCAGATATACAAAGAATAGATTTTATTATAACACTTGTGAAGGGAACAAATAAATGTTACCAGTCCCCCTCTATGGGATGGGTTCTTGGCTATCCTCAAATGTCTTCATCTTGTGTAGAGTCTCTCTCCTCTATAATGTGTAAACCCATCAGAAAATGGTGTGCGACAATGAAAATAATTAGAGTTACAATAGTGAGTGCAACAGTGAAAATAATCAAAAGTGAATAATGAATGGAAAACCCTTCTATTTATAACAGAATATTGAGTTATCCTTGAATAATGAGTAATAATAAAATAATATTAACCCCATTCTTGGAATAACCACTTGGAATATTTTATTATATTTGGTTAGGAGGGAAAAATTATTTAAACTTCTATTTAGAAATAATAAATAAATAAATGATTTATTTATCATTTCAAGGAATTGGTTAATGAATAGTAAACAAATGATGATTTATTTAATTATTCCTACAGGATTTAGTCAAATTTGACAAGGAATAATAATTAATTAGTGATCAATTAATTATTCCTAGAAAAAAATAAGATAATTAATGATTTATCTGTTGATTTTTCGTAATTGAGTCAAATAGACAAGGAATAATAATTGAACAATGGTTTAATTAATTATTCCTAGAAGAAAATCAAATAAATAGTGATTTATTTAAGCAAAGTCTTTTGGTAGAAATCACATAAGAGAAATTTTTGGTCGACGCATTTCGAACCAACAAGTGTCATTAATCATCAAGACCAGATGAAGAAGTAGACCGTGGTCTGCCTCTTAATCTGGCCTTGATGATGAACCACACTTGTTTTTTTGAAACTCGTCTTTAAAAATTTCTCTTTTGTGATTTCTACCGAAAGAATTTGCTTAATTCATTATGGATCAAAGAAGCTTGAATACAAAAAAGAAAAAAAGTGATTTATTTAATTATTCTTCATGGGTTTAACTATAAATTACTTAACAAAGGTGGTTTATTAAGTAATTTGTCATAGTGAAAGCAATTTTACTATGGTAAAATTGGCTTTACACAGTGTACTTCGATCCATCTAGTAAATTAGGCTAGATGATAAATTTTTTGGTGATAACAGATTTCCCCCCAACATACGAGTGTTAGGAGAAAAACGTATGATCGAAGTACGTTGTAAAGACATAATCACTAGACAACACAGTGGAGTTAGAGAGAGAGAGAGAGAGACCAATAAATATGAAGTGAAAGAGGATAGGGACAGAGGGTGCGAGACAAATGCAAGTCTCCTTTTATGTTGTGGTACCAAACCTCAATGAGGCGGGGGAGGCATACCCATACCCAGTGAGATATATTAGTACAAAAATAATGATGTGCCCAGAAAAATAAAACTAAGCAATGAAGTACATGCTGAATGGTACATGACATGCTGACATAACAAAGCCAAAAAATAATACAATGTGTCCCATATACATAATGCACCTGGAAAAAACTTGAGCTAGGACTAAATACAATAATATTTGAGTACATGAGACATAATGGCCCTTCCCTCAAAATATGGGTGGGAGGGAGGGTAGAACAACCGAATTAGCCTTGCTGAACAGGGAATGGATTTGCATAACTGAATGGATCATTTGAAGGAGATGTGCATGCTATGAACAATGCAATCAGTAGGAACCGAACCCATCAAATCTGCAGAACTACATCTAAGGTTGTAGTGTAATATGAATGCATTTGGGCATGTGGGGGGCTACTTGAAGGGCCACCCCCTCATGAGGTATGAAACATCTCATAGACACTCGGGAATCTGGTACAATTTGTTGCATCACTGGACCATCAAGTGTATGAATCACAAACATGAAACAACCAAGTCAAAGGGAAATAATGAGACCTTCTACTCGATCCAAGGCACTGAACAAGAATGGAAGATGGAACCAAGATACACCGCCCTCTATGCCATTCTTCTAGAATAAATGAGAATAGGGCCCATGATAGGTGAGGCAATGACGATACTAAAATAAGGCATGAGGGAGAATAGTAATGTGACTGCTGGACTGACACTAGGGATAATGGAAAAAGTGGGACTGAGGGACAAATAGACGACTTCCCTTGTCAGAGCATAAAGTGAATGGTTTATCTCGCAGTGACTGACTCAACTCCGAAGGGGATGGGGACAATATGACTGGAGGCCAAAATAGGCAACACAAGATGAATGGTAGGAAAATATGGATGGAATAACGTGACATGATAGAATGGGATGTGAAATGGAATCCATGGATGCAAGGGTGACTCATGTCGCAGATGCTCTGAATAAGGGTGACTCGATGATGTTGCCACACATAATAGGCCTGGTGGGGACCATCAAAACATGAGTAAATGATGGTTACTCATGATGAAACTTGACACATGGTACAACAAGTATTAAAAGTAGTTGGACCTCAAAGTACAAGTGTCTTTTTATGAAGAAATTCTATTTTGAGAGGCGACGAGGTGATCCTTCTTGGAAAAATGGCTTCTTGGTGAAGTTTCAAATTATCAAAGACGGAGAGGAACCCATTAGAGCACTCAGTGAGAGTTTTCAAATGGTGCTGACAGTTCATCAAACTGAGCTACGGTTTGGTCGCAATGTGCGACAGAAAAATTGTGGATTTTTCTACGAAAGGATGTTTTCCCTCCAATTTGAGAGGAGGAGAAAGCCCCAAATCTTATGGAGATCATAGCAGAAAAGCCAACCATCGTTATCGGGATCTAAAACTTTAAGGAAAGTGGCCTTACTTATCTAAAGATGGCCTTAATGCTTATTGGCATGATGGTTCCTGGTGAAGAATTAAGGGAAAAGAAAAACGAGAATGAACTACTAGAGGAAGTCTAGAATCATTCTCACCCACTAAGTCAAACATGGGGACTATGTGGACATAGAGTAGAATATTTGAAGATATGGTATCAAATGTCTATGATATGCGATTTGAATATGGCTTGCCGGAGAGGCTAGTAGGATAAACTATCCAAGGAATGGGAGGATAATCGACCATGCCTAGATCCACTGGGATGTAGGCCGAGACTTATGTTAATCAATTGAGAAGTTGGATAGGGGAAAACCGTCATGCCACCAAGCATGAGGTACTACCTGGAAACATATGTGATGGAGGGGATTGATCTGGTATGAAAAGGTGGGAATGATGCCCCCTAGCGGGAGGAGTTTGTGGAGCGCCATTTTGTTCCGAGTGCTCGAAAAAGGGATTCAAGCATCTTGATCCAACTTGGCACGAGATCCTACAAAGGATGATAATGAGATGTAGCTGCCTATATGCCCCCCTAGTATGCTATGGGCATACTAGATGTATTTAGAGTGGTGGACTCCAAATATTTGTATGTTTTATAGTGATACATAATATGATTATCAATTTTATATGACAATGATGGTTCACAATGTGTTGTGTTTTATGGTTGTCTTTTGTGGTATACATGTGATAAATGCGAATATAGAATTTTATTTGCAATGGTATCTACATATTTATTTTGGGCTCTAGGAACATGACTAAACGTAATGGTTTCAAATTCATGTACCAACAACTTAACTCGTAGATATTTTCTAAATAGGACTTGGTTATGCACATGATAAACACCATTCAATTGCATGACAAGTAGCAAGGAATCTAAACGAACATGAAGATGAAGGATGTGATGAGTAAGGGCATCGACTAACAAACATATCACTTCATCATATTCGGCTTGGTTATTGGTGGTAGATCCAATGCACAGGCCGTTCGAAAGGACTAACGTATGTAAGGGGGTAAAAATGGCCTAGGTTGCTGAGGCTAGATTCCTGGAGAGGCAACGCGCACTGTCGGCATGACCTATATACGGTGTGGATGATGGATCCATCTGAAAGGCGCAAAAGACAATGGATGAGATTATGCAATCTACCTATCTTCATGGTAGAAATAAAGACATGTAAATCAAAGGGATATGGTATGAGAAAACTTTATTGAGGTAGAGTGCACAGGGAGGATCAGGAAGGAAATGGCCTTCAGAATCCTCCAAATAAATATGACCCCTTACCTAAGTGCAAGGGTAATCAGGGGTAGACATAGCTTCCATGATGTCCTCATCAGAATGGAAGATGGGAAGATGGGAGGAAGACTGACTATGATGTGGCGATGGTACTTGCTGCATCAATATGAGAAATAAGGTTCACATATACATTATCTGGAATGGTAGACGATGAGTTCGTAGATGGAGGATCTATAGATGTTGAGACTTGGGATTCTGTCCAAAGAGGTTCAATAGAAGCACGTGAAGAAACCTCAGAAAGGTTTTCCTGGGAGGAACTCAAGGATGATGACAGGTAAAGGATATGGACTGTGGTGTCTATCATCTCGACATCGGGGGGAGGGATCACGATGGTGGGACTAGAGTCCCCTTGTTCTGGTTGAATAGTGGTACCAGAATCTAGGGGTAGAGGAGTAGATGATCCACTATGAGGCGCCTCAAGGAAATCACGAAGCGCCTCAAAGAAATCACAAAATTCATTGAGACGAGGGCAACAATGGGAGTAGTGAACATGATGATCACACAAGGAACAAGGGTGATTTGTGCATAACATTATGATTTTCTTGGGTGGACCTGACAAGTTAACATGGACTTCAGGGATATTTGACTCAGGGAATGTTTCATGAACCAAAGGTTTGAGATGAGGAAGCTCGGAACAATTATTGGTGGCATGCCCAACTTTACACAAAGTGCACGAAGGTGATAGCTCTTGGGCTAGAGGAGCTTGGGGAGCCTTGTCCTTAGGTTCTTTCCTTTTAGATTTCCCCCCCTATCTGGATGCTTTCACAATAGGAGTGAGTTCCTGTTGAGGTTGTGATGGAACTGAGGCAACGACAGGGGGTGTAGGGACTAGTTGAATCGGGGTCAAAGCATGATAAGGTCTTTGCTGACTAGGAGGAATTCTTATAAGGGGATCAATGTACCATATTGTGAACACCAAATTCATGTTAGGAAGGACCAATGAAGCCATGACAGGGACAAAAAATACTCCTAGAGGGGGAAATAAGAATGGTATCTAGCCTGCAGGATAATGTCCTAGTGAAATAGCTCTTGGATGGTTGAGGCTTGGAGGAACAGACCATGGTGGAAACATAGGGGAGGCACCCAATAACAGAGGAGGTCCTGGGGGGGTGGATCTAGAGGGCTCAGCTAGGATGGTAACCATAGGGTGCTAAGGAGCTAGTTGTGGATTAGATGTACCAGACTGCTTAAGGGCAGCCCGTGACGCTTGTAACATACAAACACTCATAGAGTTAGGATCTGAGATGAGAGGGGGAGGACTAGGGAAATCACCCAACAATGAGGAATCTTTATAGAATTTAGGTGAAACACTGGTGAGAGGAGTTGAAGAATTCTTATTTGACGCCGATGAGATAATGGACTCGGAGGAGGTCATGGATTCCGGCTCATAGTAAGTCAAGTGATCAATGGTAACAATATTCCCTTCATGGGGGAAGCACATCTTGCGAAAAACTGCAGATGTGATGATTGACATTGCATATGTGTAACTACGACCCAAGAGAATGTTGTAATATAAAGGAACTTCAATAACCTCAATGTCTACATGGACAGTCTTGCCCGCAAGGGTGACTGGATAGTTGCGTTACATGCCAAGAGGCTGGGAGGAGTGTCCGTCCCAAGAATGCATGGTGATGGTGGAGGGGGACAACTCAGGTGACTTAAGTTGTTTCCAAATGGCAGTAGACATCACACAGGTGGATTCACCTTCATCAATAATGCATCAGGAGATGATGGCATTATGGAATCAGACTGGTATCTGGAAAGAAACAGATGATGGCAATGGGGGATGTTCTGATGTATCAATTGGGAAGACAATCAAATGATTGTGAGAAGGATCTATTGTGCCCAAATTAGTTAGTAGATATTTCTTTTGACATGGGCAAAACTGGAGGACTTCCAGCGTCGACATGGTTGTAGGTGATTGCACCAAGTCGTCTACTATACTGTATGTATGGGAATCTCAGTTAGAAGCCACATTACTATATAATGGTCCCTTTGGGATCTTAGGAATGGCCTCAATTTTAGGCTGAGGGATCTATAATGGACCATTTGGTGTCATAAGAGGCTCAGTATATGCTTTGGTTTTGGACTCAGTGGTGGGTGAAGTTGATGGCTTGTCATATTGACATGACCAAGTTTGTAGGTTGATATAAGAGGTATTAGCCTAATTAGAATTCTTAATGAGGATCTGGTAGTCAGCATGACTAGAAGGTTGGGGGTGATGGGCTGCTTGACTTAGTTGAGGTTGAGAAACAACAAATCCTTGCTGAGGGAAAGGAGTTTTCAGAACTGTTGGTTGAGATGGTGTAGGATTCTGAGATGATTTTTGGCCTCTCGAAACTGCTTGATCTTCCCACATTTGGCACATTTGGGGTAGGAGAGGACACTCATGTTTATAATGGCCATGTACAACACAACATGTTCAAGGATTTTTTGTGCAAATATCCTTGTCCTTCTTGGGCTGGTTGTTCTTTTTCTAGTTGTTAGTGTTAGGTTGGTTCCCCTGGGGTTCAATAGGTTGATTACCTTGATGACCCTGGTTACCCTTGTTACCTTTCCCCTTATTCCTTTTCTTCGAATTTTAGGAATTGATCACACTTTGCTGCATAAACACTTGACCATGAGGGGTTGGTGGCTGTTGGGGCTAAGAATGCATGGGACACTGTGGTGCTATTGCTTGAGGGGCTGGAGTGCTCGAGTATGCATAATGAGGAGAAATGGTTTGGTAGACAGGTTGGGGCCATAAAAACATGTTTCTAGTAGGAGGGGCATGAGTGTTAGAGGAAGTAGAGCACCCCTTGTGGATATCCATAACTTTGCTGAGCATATGGCGAAGGGTTTGAAAGGGTTCCAATGATACAGTTGGAAGTGTGAGATGCCCCAGATGCATTGGCACTTCCAGGACGGGAAAGGTCTGGAATGACAGTATAGACATATTTGGATTGTACATAAATCATGTCATATCTTAGGGTGGTTTCGAGAGCTTCTTCCTTGGTTTGAGTAAAATGGCACGCGATATATTTTCCAATGGGTGCTAAAAGGATCTTAAGAAACCAATCTAGATAGACACGGTCCTCGAAAGGTGGGGTAGGGCATGTGCTCCTCCTTCGACACCACTCTTGAACATGGTCGGATATTCGAGTGGCGGAGGACTGACAGAATGAGGTCAATAGCTCCGTACCAATGTCGTATCAGAGAGGTAACTAGAAATATGAGGGGAACGCTTTAGTAAGTGTCACGAAAATGGAATGAGATGTGATGGGCTACTCTACATACCATTTTGTAGCATTTTAGTGAGCATGTGTTGGAAGAGCCGAAGACATATGGATTCATCGGTAATGGAGTTGGACGAACACCACATGTGGAAGGAGCGGACATGGTTGGTAGGATCCTCTCTAGGAATACCCTCAAACTTTGGGATGTCTCAGGGAATCTTAGTCGGCATAGCAGGCCAATCAACATCATGGTGTATGGGGTTTTTGATCAACTGGCTAAAATCTGGTAGACTTAACCCAGCCATAAAAGGGAGCATGGGGCCTACCGGAACAGTTCCTGAGGCTATTCCGCTAGATGTGACCATCGGAGTAGAACCGGAGCCAACACTAGGTTGGGTTCCTGCACCAGCTATGGGTCCAAACATGGTGACGATATGTGGTTTTTGGCTTAGTCGGTCCTAACCTAGGTTCAAATTTAGTTTTCCAAACAAATCCCTACACTACTAGCCCTTTCGGCATCAATTCGCGGAGTGCGCACTGAATTATCACCCGAAGAAGTATTGGGGGATGCTGGAACCAAGTTTTGCACCCAAAGATGAGTGTGATGTCATTTTATGCACTAAATCTGCCTTCGAGCAGATTGATAAGCCTTTAGGGATTATTGGTTTAAATACCCTTAATTAGCTTCTATACCTCTGCAAATGTTCACGCCTGTCTTTCGCGGACCCTGAATATGTGAATTAGATACTTACGCACATCAAAGATTACTCTTAACACAGTAATTACTCAGATCAGCTTAAGTGTTAACAAATTTCACATACAATAAGATAATCTTTAGGTAAACAGTTAACAGTAATTGCATTCATGTAACTATATCAATCATGTAAAGTCACACATTAATGCAACATTATTTCATAAACCCATTATAACAAGAGGCGCATTCATATAAACATAAATAAACAGACAAAACACAGGAATTGCTGGAATAATCTCTTTATTAATGCTTCAGTTTTGCTTACAGACTCGAGACTTCCCTGTGCACTCAGCTGCAGGGGTCCATGCACTCAGTTACAAACTCTACTCTAGGCCTCTGCACACACAGCTGCAGAGCCTTCCTTCTACTCTAATACTTCCTCACTTTTTATCTTACTGACCCATTACATTCGTCTTCATCATTTGTACCTTTCTTATACATCCTAAGACACACCTATTTATACAATCCCATGGTCTGCAGACCATGGGTAGGTCTTCAAAAGCCAATTCAACTTACATAAAAGAAGGGAAAACCCTTTATGACACTTTAACTATCTACGTGCTCCGTGACCAAAACTTGTGGAGACTTTTCATTTTATACAAGAAAACTTGGGCTTTTCCCCCAAATTGACCCTAGGGGACCCCATCCTAATAGGCCCCCAACACAAACATCATGACTCACCCTCGAGTCACTCTACTAGTGCAGAGATCTTACCCGTGATCTGCATGGCTCCCTGTTTGATCTAGTCCACCAGCTGCTCTATTGTGAGTCCTGCACTGTCTTCCTTGATTTTTTGTTGCGTGCTCTGTAGGCTCACAAACTTCTCCTGAATTCTAGAAGAGATAATGTAGGTCTCATCCAGCCAAGGCCTTAATCTGGCCTCGAAGACCATCTCTTTTCTCTGCACTGCTTCCACTTGTTCAAGCAACTACTTCGCCTTTTGCATCTTGGCCAATCGTTGTGCTATAGCGATGGTGCGCATCGTCGCTCTGACTTCATCATATTGCTTCTGAAATTGAAGGGCTTCTATGTTTAACCTCTGTAGGTTAGAATATTCCTACAGATACATGACTACCTCCATGGATTGCTCAAAGAGTGTAGTGAAATCCACCACTGCGACATCCACAACTACAACTCCATCCTTCACAGCGGCTTCACATTGTTCTATAACCTCTCGTGAAGTTGAAGGATGTGACTTCAACTCTAACTCTGTGATTTTTAGGTTTAGTTCAAACTGAACCTTGGCCACTTCTATTTTGGTGTCATGCACACCTATAGCCAACTTCCTAATCTTTGTCTCCAATGGCATCTCCTCTGGGATATGCAGTTCAGGTATTATTCTGCATGCCTCGGCCACCATAGCTACAAGTTGGTTGCTCTGCACCTGAACTTTCTTCTATGCCTCCAACACTGCTGATTTCTCAATGAACATATGTTCGTTGTTGACTCTGTACTTGCTTATCAGGCTCAACGCACGCTCCTCCGAGGCCTTAACCTCTGCTATCACACCTGCTTGTAGTGTGTGAAGAAACTCACTGGGGAGTGCGACTAGGTTGAGGCCAATATTCTTCAAAGAGTTGAAAATATCCTTGTCAGTGGCTGCCTTCATGCTCAAAGCTCCATCAGGTAGTGCCACTACCTAGAGATCCAATGATCGAACCATCTCTACTGCTTGAGTGGTTCCTGGTGCCAAACTATTTGTTGTAGCATCGATCTATCCTGTACCTTCCTGGATTCTAGTCGTCTGGATTTGCAGCTTGCGCAGATCCTCCTGGATGGTTCTCAATGCCTGCTTTTGTTGTTACTCAAACTGTTGTAGCATTTCTATGGTATTATCCCACACCTTGTATCCAATTTCATCCAGGTCGCCATCCATTAAAGTAATCAGATCCAGTGATAGCTTGGTGGATTTTATCTTCATTAGTAGTCCTCCATTTTCCTGCTCCCTATACCGCTTCACTCGGGAAGGGAGTGCTCTCCTATTGATCACCGCCACCCTGTTCTGACCACTCTTCCTCCTTTGTTTGGGGCAAAGGAGACTTCTGACTTCTTTCAGAGCCACGTTCTTCCTGCTCAGCCTGTTTCTTCACAACGTGCTTCGCTTCTACCTGGGCCTTCTCCTCAGCCTCTTTCTTGCGCTTTTCAGCTAAATGCTGAACCTTCTACTTGGCTGTGTCCTTTTTTTTCTTCTCCATGGACTTTCTAGTTCCTACGGCCAGATTGGATGCGGAATTCCACTTTGTTGGCCAGTGCTTGATGACCTCTTCAATAGCGTCATCAGTGGCAAGGTAGAGTAGGTCGAACCACTTCTGCTTTGGATCCTTCTGCACCTGGATGAATACGTGGTGGAAGTATTCGTTGAACTCTGCATACAATGAAAGTTGCTCAAACACGATTGCTGACAACCATAGCTTCTAGTTGATGGCCATGCGAATGCTCACCTCCATTAATGCCCAAAAGACTTTGCTCTATGTGACCTGTGCGACCTCTTTCGTGGCCCAGAGAGATGCAAAATTTGCTTCTTCTGACAGATATTTCTCCACAGGAGGAAACTGGTTGTCCTCTGGCAAATCCCAGGCGACTAGCACAATCGAGAGCAACAACCATGAATAGTGGAAGGTTTCTCTCTCATCCTATAATTCTCTATAGTTTGCAAGGAAATCACTACACAGGTAGCATGCCTAGTTGAATTGTATGCCCTCCGCGCACTGTGCTACCAACAAAACCACTGGTGCCAGCACCTCGACTACGCAACACTTTCTCATAACCTTTTGTAGCCAAATTCTGAGTGGCAAACTTTACCACGAGGTCAGTAATTGAATTAATTGAGTACCAACGCAACTTCTTCACAAGTTTAAACTTGTCCTTCATCTTCTCAGTGAGGTCGTGCTTGCTCATATTTCCACCAAACGCCTTGGCCAAATTTAAGTCTGAGTGTGGAAATAGCATGATCCATCAGATCAGCTTATCGGTGATGGGGATTGGCTCATTTAGCCACAAGCACTTGTCATGCACCAGGCACATCAACTATTTAATGTTGATCAGGTTTATATTTGAGCAATGGTAGTGGGGCACCCACAACAGGTTCAACAACCCTGACTTGTTTACTCCGTGAATCCATTCCACAGGCTCCAGCACAGTGACACCAAATTCTTTGTAGAAGACCCTCTTCATATAGGTGTCTGTAGCCAGGTGGGGGAACTGCTCATGGTTTTCCAAATCCCAATCTTCTAGCTTAAAGTGTGGGATCCCCGCCAAGCGCGGACCTTCAAAGGTTATGTTCTCAGGTAACAGGTGTGTGTTGAGGAGGAATTGACCTGCATCTAGGTCCTTTGAGACCTTCACTTTGCCCTTGCGCAAAGGGATATACTCTGACAACTTAGATATAGGGTCCACCCCCTTAATGTCTATATCTTCTGCGCCCTCCTCAACCTCTAATTCCACCACTTTTCCCTTCTCTTTTACGCTTGACTTTTCTTTCCTTTGAGCCTATGTAGCGACATGCTTCCTCGGTGACTCACGCACTAGCACTAACTTCTTTTGTTTATCTTTCTTCTACTTGGGGACCTCTCTCACTTGTGTAGGCTTTGGCCTAGGCAACCTTCGTGCCGTAGGCACCGCTGCTAGAACCTCCACACTCACAACTTCCGGAACTGCTCCCTCGTAAGCGACATCTCCACCAGTACTCATGGTTTCTACGGGGCTTGGTCCTAACATATTTTCTATGATGAATGTATGATTTACCTTTGATAACTTGGCAAATGCAGGGCTCGTGACTAAATCCTCCCAATACGAGCGATTCATAGGTAATCGATAGTACAACACAAAAAAACTAAAAATGAAAAGTGTTTTTTGTTGGATGGCCACGTGTAATTTATAGGCAAAATCAAATTCAAATTCGACCGTTCCCCCCAAAACCCATCCATAAATGCTAGATTGGAGGCAGATTTCCAAAGATTTCACTCTTAGATTCAGCCTTAAATTCCTTAAAGGCTGGCCCCCTGCTCCTTTTAACCATCTCCTAGTAGTCAAATCATGAATAGTGGCTGTAACAGTTACTTTCTGGCTACGCTACATGGTCGCTCCCTTTATAGCGTAGCTCCCTTCACGCTTCTTTGGGTACTATGACACCCTCCTTTTTCATGCAGACCCCTTGTCGCGCATATCTACAAACTGGGCAGTGTAGTTTATAGTCTCGCACCTCCTTGAAACTACCTAGAGCACTAAGATTGTGCTACCATCAGGTAGTCATTCGGCCGGATCCCTGATGTATGTCTTCAATCGAATTCCATTTACCTTTCCTGAAAATGGATCTCCATTCAAATTCACAAGTTGAATTGCTCCACCATCGGTAATCTCTTTGATGACATATGGCCCCAGCCAATGCATTTGAAATTTTCCTCGAAACTTATCAAAATTGATGTCATATAATAAAACTAAATCGTTTACCTTGAAGGTGTGCAATTTGACGTGTTGATCATGCCATGTCTTTTCGCGTTCCTTCTGAACCTGCTGATGGAATCCATCCAAAAATTTATCTTCCTTGAGCTTTGTCAGCTGCATGAGCTTCTCTTCTAAGGCTCTACATTCTGCCATTCTTGTTAATGCTGTTATACATAGATGAGGAACAATGTACTCCATGGGCATTACAACCTCTACACCATAGACTAACCTAAAAGGTGTCTGACCTGTAAGCTTCTTATAGGTAGTTCTATAAGCCCATAGCACTGCTGGTACGCACACATCCCAATCATTCCTCTATGCATTTCAAACCTTTGTCAGCACATTCTCCAATATTTTATTAAACGCTTCAACCATCCCATTGGCCTAAGGATGATATGGCGTACTCTTCTGATGATAAACTTGGAATTCTTCTGTCAGCGCGCTAATTGTTTCATTAAGGAAATGCGTACCGCGATCACTCATCAAGATCTTCAGGAAAGCGAACTTGGTCAACACGTATTCAAATAAAAATTTCGATGTTGTTGGCCTGGTACAGTCTTTTACAAGCTATGTATCCACCCATCTGGTCAAATATTTGGTCATGGTGATGATATATCGAGCATCCGTCTTCTTGCCTAGAGGTTTAATTGGCCCACTTCTCAAATGGTTGTAACGATACCTATGGATTAAAAGGCACCTCATCCCTCCGTGATGGCCCGCCAGTTCTCTGACATGCATCGCACACCCTACAAAATGCTTTGGAATCCTTATGAAGCATTGGCCACCACAAACCAATGCATAAAATCTTCCGTGTTGTTGCTTTTCCTGCATAATGGCCTCACGCAGCTCCTCCATGAGCTTCAGCGAGGACACTGCTTCATTCAAAATCAGGGGCATAGCGTCATAGTATCTCGTCCGATCCCATCTTATACAAGTTGCCTACAATAACAGAAAATTCTTCTGTGTACACCACCAATTCCTTCTGCTATTCACTCGTGTATCCTTCTGGGTCCTTTCCCATAGTCAGGAAGTGGATAATGTGAGAAAAGTGATTATTGACTACACGCACTGCAAAGAGCTGCGTGTCAGGCAACCCCTCCTCTAAATTGGTGGGCTCCTATCCTGTTTCAATGCGTGATAGATGGTCTGGTCCTACATTTAATCACCCTGGCTTCACAATTAATTTGAAATCATACTCCTGAAACAACATCATCCATCTGCATAATTCCGCCCCCAACATAGGGTTGTTGACTAGGTACTTTAATGAAGAATGGTCTATATAAATCTTAAAGTGTCTACCCAGTAGGTAATGTCTAAAATTCTGGAGCACATATACCATAGCCAACCTTCGTGCTCTATCATTGAGTAATTCTTTTAAGCCTTAGACAACTTCCTACTCGCAAATGTTATAGGGTGATCCAACTCTCCTTCACCGGCCTATGTTAGCACTACTCCTAGCGCAATACACAACGCATCCACATGTACATGAAATAGCTTCTTCCAATTCGGGAAGACTAGGATCGATGCGGTAACCATATTCTCCTTTAATACATCCAAACTTCGCTGACATTCTTCATCCCAACAGAATGTAGCATCCTTATTGAATAGCTTTTCCATCGGTGCGGTAATCTGAGCATAAATTTTGATAAACTTTCGATAGTATCCTATGTGGCCCAATGTGGTGCGCAATTGTTTAACACTCCTTGGTGCCTCCAAATTAATGATAATCATGATCTTAGCAGGGTCCACCATTAATCCTTATTTGCACACTACATGACCCAGCAAGATTCCAAAAGGGACACAAAATAAGCACTTCTTCAAGTCTAGCGCGATTTGATACCTCCGCACATATCCAACATCAAATGCAAACTAGCTACATCGCATTGTACCAGTCCAAACACTGTCCAATAATCAAAATATACCTCCTAAAGCTTGTGAATGAACTATTTGAACACCACAATGACTATGTGCGAGACGATTGCCGGTGCATTCTTAAGTCCAAAAGGAATTACCATATACTTAAAGCATCCCCACTTAGTCACGAAGGTAGTCTTACTCCTGTCTTCTGGTGCGATATTTATCTGATGGTATCCAAAGAACCCGTCAGTGAATGAATAGGTCTCCTTCCCACCAACATTATCTAGTACTTCATCTATGAACGGAGTTGGAAAAGGATCATGAATGTAAGCATCGTTCAACTTCCTGAGATCTATGCAAATCCTTATTCATCTTTCTGCTTCTTTTCTTGAACTACCATTGGACTCACCCAATCAGATTCCTCCACTGGTTCAATAATACTTACTGCAAGCATCTTGTCCTGCTCCAAGTGGACCGTTTCCTTGTAGTTAGGATTAAGGCGATATGGCCTTTGCTTAACAGGCTTTGTGTCTAGTTTCAAAGTTATTTTCATCACTCCCAAATTGCCTATGATGCCTTTTAAGTCTGAAAAATTTGTGGGAAACAAATCCTGATATTCGCGAAGCAACGTAGCGACCTTGTCCACCATAGTATCATCCCAGTAGTCCCCTATCTTCACAAACTTTGGCTCCACCTCTGTGCTAATGTTCACTTGTCTAGTTTTCAATCGAGCGGTGATGTCTGGATTCTATAGCTGCGGCCCCTCAACTTCGCAGTGGCCTTTTGCCTTTGGGATGTTAATGTTCCTTGGATCCTCGTCTTCTTCTTCGGCAGTCATATTATAGAACTCCAACACATGGTGCATCTGGGTGCTCCAATCTGGTTGAATCAAATCCAAAGGATCCTGCGGTATTCTGAAGATTGTTGCCTTGACCTCCTACAGGGCCTCATTAATACATTTGAATCCATATTTAAATCTGAATGTCATCAAGAATCTCTATCTAAAAATTTCCCACTCTTCAATGCCATGGTAGAGCTTTGTTTCCAGGTACCAATTCATGGGTATTACATCCAAAGTGTGATAGAATAAATGTAGCCACTCAGGTTACACCTCCGACCCATAAGAGTCAGTCCATTTTGCTAAGTGATTGCGTGGATCATTCCTTCCATCATATTTCTTTGTTAACCATACTTTTGGTCGACTAAACCACAGTCTCATCATTTTTCTGTACTCATGCCACCCATAAAAAACTATCTTTATGTGTACCCCACCACCTTGCGGATGTGGCGTGTAGCACCAAATCCAGTGCTTGGAAGCGATGCTTCTCTGGCACTTCCCTTTCAAATGCATCCAAAAATTTATCTACATCAGTTAGGTCATCATAATGAGGAAAACTTATTACCTCAGATGATACACAACGCAACGATTTAGTCATCATATTACAATGCAATGTAGATACTTCATGTAACCTATTCTGCTAGTGTTCTAATTCCTCATCTGAATCTCATGTATAGGAACTTTCGCGGTCCCATGCAATGCCTCCATCAGCTATCTAATTAACCCAGTCTTGATCTCGTGCTGTTATATTATATATTTGGTCCAAATTATCATCGCTTTCCTCGTAATCGCAGATCGGTTCAGTATAGCGCGGTCCTTCTTCAAGGTCCAAAGGTACTACTACGCGGAGCGATTTCATCTCAAATGAAATTGTGCGCTTCTTATCATTCATGTCGATAGCTCAATCAATCCCCAAGAGTGTGGGGTAGGGACTACTGTCATCCACAATCTCTATCACTTCAAAATTAACCAATGTGTTTATGCCTTCAATATCTACTGTTACTCCCTACAATCTCCCCATAGGGATAATCTTCTGTTGATTTTCCATACTCAATTGAATCAAAGACTACTGTAGCATAGGTCTCCCCATTCTTTCCCATGTCTGTTTAGACAATAAATTCACATCTCCTATTTCATACTCTCCTATTTGTGTAGTGAGCCTCATCTCACTCCCTGTCCTTGCCTTATGCTTACCAATTTTTCTGACTAAGCGAGGCCCTTCAGGAGAATTTTCCTTACTGGCACATTTATTTATCAGTTCCTGTAACCCTTTCACAACCTTTCTGTCACGTAGCAGCTTCATACATGTCTCCAAGAAGGTAATAAGCATAGAGGGGTCAACTTCTCCGGACAACTTGTCCTGACTTCCTAAGGTAGAGGCCTCAACGAAGCTTTTCTTTGCTTCCATGAATGTTTCTTTTGTGCACTCCAAGTCAAACCCAACCTCTTTTTTTGGAGTTTTGTGGACCCATTCACTTTATTCAAGATGCTTTCCTTTGTCCTCACCAGTTATCATTTTGCTTCGCAACACGATATTCACATTGGGATCCTCTTCAAGGGGTTCGATCCTCATAATCTGTAGATTTTGGGTAGGCTACTGAGGTTGCATGCTCTTCTCCTGCATCTTAGCTATCAATACAGGGTAGTATTCTATCACGTGGTCAAACTGAGTATAGTATCGGCACGACAGGCAGGTCTGGTTCATACACTCCTATGCGTAGTGTCCTGGAACTCTGCAAATGTAGCAAATAACTTGTCCCCGACCTCTACTAGTTCATCCTCCTCCTCCTCGGCCTCGTCCGTGCCCTTGATATCCTCCGCGCAGTCCCCCAAAACCTTGACCGAGAGGATGATTTTATGTTTTCATTCAATATGTGGGCATTCTTTCCATCATCAATTCATAGCTTCGACAGTTACGCTCATTGTGACCCATCAATTTACAGTAGTTGCAGAATAACTGTTGCGGCATCTGCACAAACTTCTACAGCAAGTGGTAATTGTTCGTTACATGTTTTCCAGCTACCTAACAGATAGAATACCATAGCGTGGCTGTGTACTTGGCCCCACTTGAGCTTCTGGTCTTAGAGGCATTGGCGCTCCTCCTACAACATAATTCACGAAGACAGGGAAATGATCTTTATCATGCCCCTGACTTTTTGTTAGGTACCTATAATACTAGTGATTACCCCATTACTATTGTAGTTGTATCCCTTATTAATATTGTTGTGCCCCTATTGTCCCCATATTGTTATTATTATGCCCCATAGAATCCCTCTATTGTTATTTTTGTGCCTTTATATTATTATTATTAGGCCGGTTGGGTTATATTGTGACTCGTTAGACTCCTATATATAGAAAGGAGGTTTTGTCATTTGAATCATTTTTTTGTGCAATGTAAAGGAGGTTGCCCCCTCGAAGAGGCTGAATTCTAAGGCGTTGATCTATCTTTTCTATCTTTTTGGGCACTGGTTTCATAACATTTGGTATCAAAGCTTTGGATTCTAGGGTTTCACTGCTCCAAACAGGTCATCGTGGAATTTTCGCTATAACTTTTTTTCTGCGATGTTTTAGAAGAAAAAAAAATTCCCATTTGATACAAAATTGCACTGAACCTCGGGTCTGAAGTTTAGAGCTTTTCGCGCTATATTTGCAGAGATATGATATGAGGAAGTTGGTCTTTTTGCAGACTCTTGAATTACATTCCAAACAGGTGACCTGGGGAAAATCATGATAACTTTCTCTCTGAGCATCGGATTGAAATTTCGTAAGAAGGTATAGAAAGAGGATTGACTGTAGTTTCTTGTATATATTTTTTTCAGAGCCAAAGGTCAAAACAGGGACACATGGCATGTCGTACAAGTTCGCTCTACTAAACTAGTCTATAATCAGGTCACTATGGGAGATTTGGCATAACTCTTCCTTGGAGAATCCAATTTGGATCAGAATAGTGGCATTGGAAAGAGGACACAGAGAGCTACTATAGATCAAAATTTCAAAACTAGATGATCCGAAATTACAGAGATACATCAAAGGCAATATTGAGCTCCTATAAAGTGAAAAAAGATGTGTTGATTTTTTTAAATTTTTTCTTAAGCTTGGTTTGAAAAATTATTTTAAAGGAATTCAAAGGGCATAGTAGAGCATTATTATCAGTAATTGATTCCCTGAGGAAAGAAAATGCAAACACCTAGTAAGCAACCTGAAAGCTCTAGCATGACTCTTGAAGAAGAGGAAGAAATGCTACATGATATATCAAAATTACAAGACCAAGTGCAACAAATGTCACTCTCACAAAAGCTAACAGAATCTAAGATAATGGCGTGGAATTTAAGATAAAGGGCATGGAAGCTAAGATGGATGATTTGAAGATAGATTTGAAGACAAATTTGAAGATAGGCATGGCAGATTTGAAGACAGATTTGACAAATTTTCTACAAGAAATACTTACTAATGGTGAAAGGGTAGTAAAGGAAACTCATTATGCGAACAAAAGAAATGTTAATCATGATTTCATAGACTCTAATGTTGGATCAAAGACCCATCATATTCCAAAAATCGATATGAGGAAGTTTGATGGCAAGGATCCCGTAACATGGATATTACAGATGGAGCAATTTTTCGATCTCAATAATGTGCAAAAAACACAAAAGGTACGTATTGCAACTTTATATTTGGAACCAAATCAATTTGTATGGTATTAATGGCTTTGCTCTCGTAAACAAATTATCACTTGGGAAATTTTTATGGAAGAATTGACAGCACATTATGAGGATACAAAAAGCAACACTTTTTTAAGCCAATTGATAAGTCTCAAACAAAAGGGTTCAATAATGGAGCACATTGAGGAGTTCCAAAAATTGAACATAAGGGTAAAAAATATTCTAGAGGAGCATAGGATTGGTGTGTTCATATGGACTTTAAAGGATAATATCCAACCTGATGTTCACCTTTGGGAACCTGATTCATTAGAGAAGGCATTCAGGTTAGCAAGAAAAATGGAAAGCAAAATTATGGCAACCAGGAAGCATACCACTCACAACTATAAAGATGGAAGTGTTGTTGCCCCTAGTATTCCACAACCTATAAGGTTGACACCACAACAATTGGAAGAAAAAAGAGAAAAAGGGATTTGTTACAATTGTGATAACAAATACACTAAAGTTCATAAGTGTGCTAAGAAGAAATTATTCTACATAGATTGTGAAGAGGAAGAAGAAAAGGAGCAAGAAAGGTCAAAAGAAGAGGATATACTCCAAGAACAAAGCTTAGATAAAGAATAAATGAATCCAACCATATTTTGTAATGAATTGGCTAGAATTAGCACTCCTCAAACCATCAAGATAGAAGGACAAATCACGAAGAAAAAGGTAATAGTGTTGATTGATTCTGGAAGTACCCACAATTTTATTCATTGTAAGGTAGCAAAAGAATTGAATTGCTTCCTATATCCAGCACCAGAGTGTCAAGTGATGGTTGCAAATGGAGGAACAATAAATTGCTCTGGAAAGTGCCATAATATCAAGCTATCCATGGGAGAATATGTATTAACTAGCCCAATGCTTTCCATTCTAGTGGGAGGTGCTAATGTTGTACTAGGAGTCCAATGGCTACAATCCTTGGGTACAATAACTTTTAATTTTCAAAAACTTTTCATAAAATTTTCTGCGGAAGGAAAGGAAGTTGAATTAATGGGTATTGTCTAACGGTATGACAAAGCTTCTAAAAAAGGAACAATGAGGTGTAATTGCACAATTATGTTCGCTAGATGTTTCCACATCGAAATCATCTATTTCTCTAGATCTCCAAAAAGTCTTGAATAATCATTCCAAGGTATTTGAGACTCCCAAAGGTCACCCACCTATTCACGATCATGATCATGCTATTCATCTGATTCCAGAAAGTGTTCCTCCAAACATCAGGCCATACAGATATCCCTATGCCCAAAAGAGTGAAATTGAACGTATGGTTGCAGAAATGCTAGGGGCTAGTATAATTCAACATAGTCAAAGTTCTTTCTCTACTCCAGTCATACTGGTGCACAAGAAGGATGGATCATGGCGCATGTGTCCAGATTATAGGGAGCTCCAAAAGCTCACTATTAAAGATAAGTTTCCCATTCCTGTCATTGATGAATTATTGGATGAATTGCATGGATCAATTTACTTCACCAAGTTGGATCTTCGTTCAGGATATCATCAAATCAGAATGAAGACTGAAGACATTTCGAAAACAACATTTAGAACTCATGAGGGTCATTATAAATTTTTGGTCATGCCTTTTGGCCTTACCAATGCACCTTATACATTTCAAGGTTTGATGAATTCCATTTTCAAACCCTTCCTTAGAAAATTTGTGTTAGTATTTTTTGATGATATACTAATCTACAACAAGTCTTGGAAGGATCATGTTGAACATGTTGACAGGGTGCTACAACTATTGGAGGAGAAACAACTATATGCAAAAATATCCAAATGTTTCTTTGGAGTACAAGAGGTGGAATATCTGGGTCATATTGTATCTCATGAAGGAGTTAAGGTAGACCCTAGCAAAACTAAAGCCACTAAGGAATGGAAAATCCCCACATCCATAAAGTATCTGCAAGGATTTCTTGGGTTGACATGGTATTATTGCAAGTTTGTTAAGAATTATGGGAGAATAGCAGCACCTCTAACAACATTATTGAAGAAAGATGCATTTTCATGGACTGCAGAAGCAACAAAGGCCTTCGAACATCTTAAAGAGGCAATGTGCCAAGCACAGGTCTTAGCTACACCAGACTTCAAAAAAACATTTATTGTGGAATGTGATGCTTTAGGAAATGGAGTTGGTGCTGTTTTAATGAAAGATGAAAGACCCATTGCTTTTGAAAGTCGTCCAATCAAGGGAAAGTTTTTACACAAAGCTATTTATGAGAAGGAAATGTTGGCAATGCTACATGCACTTAAGAAATGGCGACCCTACCTAATGGGAAGACACTTCAAGGTAAAAAGAGGATCATGATACCCTTAAATACTTTTTAGAACAAAGATTATCCTTAGAGGAGCAACAAAAGTGGGTCACAAAGATGTTGGGTTATGACTTTGAAATCATATACAAAAAAGAGAAGCAAAATGTGGTGGCAGATGCACTCTCAAGAAAGGATGAGGATGTGGAAGCATTGTTGTGCACCATTTCTATTATCCAACTAGATTGGATAAACGAAGCAAGGGAGGAATGGAAGAATGATGAAGAATTGTGGGCACTTATTTGAAAGTTACAACAAGATGCCAGTACATCTGATACATTTAGCTGGAAAAATGATTCGTTATGGTACAAAGATCACTTATACCTATGTAAGAATTCCCAACTCAAACAAAAGATTATGATGGAATTGCACACTTATCCCTTAGGAGGGCACTCAGGATTTTTAAAAACTTACTATAGGGTTAAGAAGGAATTATTTTGGGATGGCCTTAAATTGGATATTCAAAAGTTTGTGGTGGAACGTTTGGTTTGCCAACAAAATAAAGTTGAAACAATTAAGACCCTGGGTCTATTACAACCTTTATCCATTCCAAGCCAACGTTGGGAGGAGGTTTCAATGGATTTTATCACAAGTTTACCCAAGTCTGAGGGAAAGAGTGTCATCACGGTGGTAGTTGATAGACTTACCAAGTATGCACACTTTTGTACATTATCACATCCATTTAAAGCCAGTATAGTTTCTACTGCATTTAAGGAAAGAATTCAAAAGCTACATGGAAACCCAAAGATTATTGTAAGTGACAGAGATCCCATTTTCACTAGAAATTTTTGGATAGAATTATTTTCTTGTCTCGGTACTCAGTTAGCTCATAGCTCATCTTATCATCCTCAATTTGATGGGCAGACTGAGATAGTAAACAAATGTTTGGAAGGATATCTTCGTTGCTTTGTATCTGATAAATAGACACAATCGGTCAAATGGTTGCCTCTGGCTGAATGGTGGTATAACACTTCCTTCCATACAGCAACAAAAATGACCCCATTTATGGCACTTTATGGATATCTTCCACCATCCATCACATCATATTTAAGAGAAAATTCTAAGGTTCAAGCAATGGAACATCACATCAAGCATCAACAACAAGTCCTTCAACTCTTAAAGGATAACCTCGTGTTGGCACAGAATAGAATGAAACAACAGGTAGATCAACATCGCAGTGAAAGAAGTTTTGATGTAGGTGATTGGGTATTCCTATGGCTACAACCATATAAATAAATGTCCCTCAAGCAAGCTAAGAAGGATAATAAATTATCACCAAAGTATTATGGTCCGTACAAGGTGTTGCAAAATATTGGTACTATGGCATACAAATTAGAGCTTCTTGCAGCTTCTTGAGTGCACCCCTTTTTCCATGTTTCATGTTTAAAGAAGGTTATAGGCGACAAGCTCCCAGCTCAAACAATATTGCCAGAACTTGACGAGGAAAGAAAAATTATATTGGAACCGGAAGCAGTCACAGAAACAAGAAATTGACAGCTACAAAATCGATCAATTTCGGAGTATATCATCAAGTGGAAGAACCTATCTGCTGAAGAGTCCACATGGGAGGATGAGAATTTTATACAAAAGCATCCAAAACTTTTCAAGCATTGAGGACAACAATTTTTTGAAGGAGAGGGGCATGTTAGGTCCCTATAATACTAGTGATTACCCCATTACTATTGTAGTTGTATCCCTTATTAATATTGTTGTGCCCCTATTGTCCCCATATTGTTATTACTCTGCCCCATAGAATCCCTTTATTGTTATTTTTGTGCCTTTATATTATTATTGTTAGGTTGGCTAGGTTATATTTTGACTCCTTAGACTCCTATATATAGAAAGGAGGTTTTTTCATTTGAATCATCAAAGAATAATTCATTTGTGTAATGTAAAGGAGGTTGCCCCCTCGAAGAGGCTGAATTCTAAGGCATTGATCTATCTTTTCTATCTTTTTTGTGAGCTGGTTTCATAACACTTTTACATTTTAGGCACCAAACTTCTTCACGCACCTCTAGCCGAGCCACTCTATCTTTCTTCAATCTTTGGAACTCTAGGCAAATATTTTGAAACTCTACGTGAATCTGCTGAACTCCCAAAGCAACATCTTGAATCGGTGTCTCATGCAATCTCATCACAATTTCCAAGGCTTCTGCTTGGGTCCCAATCTTTTGCTGCGATAAGGAAACCCTTGAGTGAGGCAAGAGTGAGGCTACAAACCATTCACAATGCTGTCCATCGGTGAGATTCATGTTAGCTTCGCAGATCTAGCACTTCAGTCTCTGATCCAGCTCCTAGGGTGTTTTTCTTGGCCTCATCATGATTTCCTTGAATCCACGAATGATTTTGATTCAGATTTGGGCCTACTGAATTCCTTATTCAGCGCAGTTTGAGTGTCCGCTAATGATGCCATTGGGTTATCAATGTAGTACTTGATGTACCATGTCAGTGTGCGATCCTGTAGAGAGGTAACCAACTGAGCTTTTTTCATATGATCATCTGTAATATTCTGTGTTTTCCACAGGGCCTTTGCCACGAACCAAAACTGGCCCGGATCTTCATTTCCCAAGCCCTTGGAAATAGGAAACTTCATCGTATTCGATATATTGAATGGTGGCGGAGGTGGTGGTGGTGTGGGCGAAGGTGTATGCAGTGGACGTGAAGGTGGAGGTGGTGTGGAGGGATGAGGTATTCACGGGAACCCTTGTTTTATTAACTGGAAAATGCTCTGTGGAGAAGCCTGTGCTACTCCCTCATTGTCACTCAGAGGAGGCTCAATCAACGAGCTATATTCAGGGCATGTTCTCCCTCTATCCCTGAAGAGATTTCCACTTCGCATAGCTCCAAACATCAACGTAATGGCATAACCCGCTTTTCACACAAGAGAATCTTAATCCAAGTATTAAAATATCTTAAATAGTTACCTTGTGGTTCCTTGAAGAAGCATCACTCTACTTTGTTGTAGATGACTGAGGTATCAACCACGAATTCTGTCACAAATCCTCCTATGATGTGATCAAGCTAGTGATTGATATCGCGAGAAATCTTATCCTCAAAAGCTTCCAATCTTTGCACTAGCTTCGGGGTCCACATTATTGGACCATCAAGCCTCGACCTTCCCTGGCCATCTGCCAATTTAGCAATCAACTCATATAGTTTGATCAGGAAGGTGTAGAAGAAAATCTCATGTATCTCTGTGTAGAGATATCTATCCAACCACTGTTCTTTCGTTAGGTGCATATTTCTGTTTTCTTGCACCGTGAATTCGTGTATCTTTCTATCCAACCACTCCTTAATCTCTTTCTTTATTGGATTCAAGTGATGCAACATCACACATCTCCCTATGCAAATCCTGGTTTCGACAATGGAACATGTGTTGGCTTAGTGGGTCTTGACCCAGGTTCAGATTTAGTTTTTCCTAAGAAATCCCTACACTACTGGCCCTTTCGGCATCAATCTATGGAGCGTGCACTGAAGTCTCACCCAAAGCAGTATGGGGTATGCTAGAACCAAGTTTCTGCACCCAAATATGAGTGTGATGTCGTTTTATGCCCTAAATCTGCCTTCACGCAGATCGATAAGCCTTTAGGGCTTATCGATTTAACTACTCTTAATAACCTTCTATACCTCCGTGAACCTTCATGGCTATATTTCACAGAACCTGAATATGTGAATCAACTACTTACATGCATCAAAGATTACTCTTAACACAATGATTACTTAGATCAACTTAAGTGTTAATAACTTCTGCATACAATAAGATAATCTTCGCTTATAAAGTTAACAGTAATTGCGTTCATGTAACTATATTAATCCCGTAAAGTTGTGCATTAATACACCATTATTTCATAAACCCATTATAACAAGAGGCACATTCATATAAGCAAAAATGAATTGTCAAAACACAAGAATTGCTGGAATAATATCTTTATTAATGCTTCAGTTCTACTTACAGACTCAAGACTTCCTTGTGCACTCAGTTGCAAGGGTCTGCGCACTCAACTACGGACTCTACTCTAGGCCTCTGTGAACACAGTTGTAGAGCCTTCCTTCTACTCAGACTTCCTCGATTTTTCTCTTACTGACCCATTACATTTGTCTTCAACATTCGTACCTCTCTTAGACATCCTAAGACACACCTATTTATACAATCCCATGGTCTGCAGACCATGGGTATGATCCGAATTGGATCCTCAAACAATTCCATGATTGATTAGGATGAATGACAGACTTCAAGAAATCTTATAGCTATCAGAAATAACCTCTGAATAATGGCAATTTGCAGCCAGCATGGAACAACGAGGACCTTCGGTCAAAGCGTGCTGACTGTTGGCCCATGGAGACCGCGCATGGTGCGAAAATGGCAATTAGGAAGCTCAGATCCAGAAATGGAGGCTGTTTCTAATACACGATTAGCGCAAAGCACTAATCACGTATTGCTCAGGAAAACCCCTCGAGAAGGAAAAGCCCCAAGTGCTCGGTCACAAGGAAAACTAGAAAACCGTGGGAAAGCGATAAAACCAACAAGGCGGGTCCCGCGCTCAAAACTAGCAGAATATCGGAGGCACTTCGAGCGACAAGTGGGTTTGGCTGAGCACCTAGCTATTCCATGTCCTGCAGATGAGAGAAAAACCGCTTACATCTTGGAGTAATAGTCGAGCAACTCAACCATGCAATATGAGTGAAGACCGTAGGATCTGGGGGCTTCGGATCAACGACAGAGGTTCAACCCGATGGATGACTGGACCTGAGGGAGAAATAAAATACGGTGCATAAGATTTGAAGTCCGAGTTTACTGATGAGTCGACAAAAGGATCCGTTTTGCAGGCATCTGGGAAATAACAGAAATAACGATCGTTCAGGAAGAACTGACACTCATTTCACAAAGAGACAGGTGGCCACCTCTCTACGAAGCATTACACAGTGATGGTGATGCAGGGTAGAGGAGTTCTAGCGGACAGAGGTAGGCGACCTAGAGAGTCGGGGAGTAGAAATGAACTGGCTTTAAATCCACGAGCAGATAGTGAGGTAGGGGAGGCAGAAAAGAAGCCAAAGGCCGAGAGACACAGAAAGAGAGGCAAAGTTGCAGAGAACAGAAGGGTTGAGCTGACCATCAGAGCAAAGGCAACATCGAGCAGACAGAGACCAATTGAGGTCGAAACTCAGTAAGGGTAGTCTATGAACTCTAAGGACTTGGGAATTCCAAGTGCCATCCTACTGATCATTCTCTATTAAGTGAGACTCAGATTGAGCTCCTTATTGTAAAACTCTATTTTAAAGACATAATAAAAAGGCCACCACTGAAGGCTCGACCAGGAGGATTGGGTGAACTCCTTATTAAATTTTGTTGTGTTTATATTTTGCTTACTGTGATCTCTTACTATTTCAAGTGTCTGTGTTTTTCACAATCTTATCGACCCGTTGCCTAAAATAACATAGACACACACACTAGCACATAAGTCTGTAATACCTTCATTAATTTCCTGAGGTCACCTAGGGGTGATTTCAGATCAAGTGGTATCAGAGCCTTAGGTTGTTAAGGTTAGACAAGCTTGTGCTGGATTTAGCTATTGAATGCTAACTAGATCAAAGCTCAAATTAGGAGAAGGAGAGTTGGTCGAAACTAATCCTGAAATTGGAAGAGTCTATCCTGAGAAGAAAATGTGGGAGGAAGGTTCCTTGGGTCCAGAGCCACAATTTATAGAGAGTTTCCTGGCCATGTGGTCCATGGTAGAGGAAATGTATAGGGACTTTAGAAAACAAAAAGATGAGGAATCACAGGTTCCAAACAGGATAAGGGGGAAGAAGAATCTCTCCTCCATGACCACTCTAAAGGCAAAGGGAAAGAAGAAAGCTTTCTCTTACCTCCTAATAGCCCTGAACATAAAAAGAAAGCATCTTTGATTAAACTAGATGCTAAATTTGATTTGCCAATATATGATGGAGAATTGAATGTAGAGAAGTTGGACAATTGGATAAAAAAAATTGATGTTTATCGCAGAGTGTAGAATGTCGACTCAGACAAGAGCAAGATTTAGCTGGCCAGCCTACGCCTTGGGGGCACTGCCTTAGTATGGTGGGAAGGCAAGACCAAAGCTGACATGAAGAAACATGGTAAGACTCTTTCTGTTTGGAGTGAATTTGTTTCTGCAATCAAAAAGTAGTTCTATCCACTGGCTTATATGCAGCAAGCCATGATGAGCTGGCAAACTCTTTGCCAATTGAAAGGGAAAAGTGTACAAAGTTACACTGAAGAATTTAGGAAGAGAGCTTTAGTTCTAGGAATTTCATTAGACTCACCTGATACTTTGTTGAAGTACATAGGTGGTTTGCACAACTACATGAGGCACACTATCCTCATGTTTAATCCCACTAGTCTATATGAGGTATCTGTTCAGGCTACGCATCTAGAAGCTAGAGGAAAGAATGGGAACCCAGAAGTTGAGGGATCATCTGAACCCACTGCAAGCAAGAATTAGGAGAAAAGAAAATAGAAATAGAAAGAGAGGAAGGCCAACACTACACAGAAGAGCAAGTCCTCATGTACTCACTGTAAGAAGGAGGGGCATGATGATGAGCACTATTGGATCCTGCATCTGGAGCTGAGACCTAAGAAGTTTGAGGGCAAGAAGAAGAAGACTGCTACAGCTGTTCAAAAATATTTGAGGTTAGACTCAGGAGATAAAGCAACCATTGTAGCCACAGGTATAAGAGGTAAAAATTCTGAAGCATCTACTAGTAATTCTGCACAATCTGTTAATGAAGAGAATGAGAGAAGAAAACATGAGCTTCTCTATATTTGAGTTATTTCCAAGCATCAAAAGATAGATACTTTGTTTCATAGTGGCTCACAAGTAAATTTGATTTCTGAAGCAATTGTAAAGAAATTGGGATTACTAACTACACCTCATAAGAAACCATACCCATTAGGTTGGTTGAGTGATAAAGCACATCTACAAGTGACTAGACAATGTAGACTTAAGTTTTCTTTTGGGTCAGCATTTGTAGATGAGGTTGAGTTAAATGTAATTCCTTTGGATATATGTGGAATTGTTTTAGGAAGTCCCTACTTGTATGACATAAAAGCTATTTTCTATAGAGCTGAGAACAAGTATCTCCTCGTTAAATATGGAATCTAAAATATTGTAAGAGCTCATAAGCTTAGGGATAATTATACTCTCATAAACTCAGGGCAGATGAAACGAATTGTAAATTCACGCAAGAAATTTTTATTGATGGTTGTAGAGGAAAAGAAACCTGATAAAACCAATGTATTTGAAGGCTGTGATGCTAAGAAGCAAGCTGATTTAGAAAAGGTTGTTTCAAAATATGATGTCTTGTTTCAAGAACCTAAGGGTTTGCCACCCAAAAAGGGAATAGTACATGATATTAATTTGCAGCAAGATGCTCCATTGCCTAACATCAGAATGCATAGGTTGTGTGCTTTAGAGAATGCAAAGATCAAGAAGCAGGTGTAGGAATTGCTCGAGAAGGGGTTTATCAGACCTAACACATCACCATGTGGATCTCCAATCGTTTTGGTGAAAAAGAAATATGGCTTGTGGAGAATGTGTATTGATTACCGGGCACTGAATAAGATAACAATAAAAAATCGTTATCCCCTTCCTCGCATAGATGATCTGTTAGATCAATTGAAGGAAGCTGTTTATTTTTCCAAGTTAGACTTGCATAATGGATATCATTAGGTCAGAGTTGTAGAACAAGACGCATGGAAGACTGCTTTCAAAACAAAGCAAGGATTGTATGAGTGGCTAGTTATGCCTTTCGGCTTAACTAATGCTCCTGCTACTTTCATGAGAATGATGAATGATGTACTCAGAAATTTTCTTGATGATTTTGTTATTGTGTATCTAGATGACACATTCTTGTATTTAGCAAAATGTGGGAAGAACAATTAAAGCATGTTAAGCAGACATTAGATGTTTTGAAAAGAGAAAAACTTTATGTTAAACTCTCAAAATGTGAATTTGGCAAAACATCCTTGAATTATCTGGGTCACATAGTAGGGGGTGGTGAATTGAAGATAGATCCCTCTAAGGTTGCAGTCATTGTACAATGGCCTAAACCTAGGTCTACCACAGAAGTTAGAAGCTTCTTAGGAGCAGCACAATATTGGAGAAAGTTTATTTCTAACTTTTCCTTAATTGCAGCTCCCTTATATGCTTTAATAGGATTGAAGAAGGTGTTTTAGTGGGGAGGCAAACAACAGAAAGCCTTCGACAACTTGAAAGAAAAGATTAGTACAACACCTGTATTATCACTACCCGATCTTCAAAGACCATTTGAGATCCAAATAGATGCTAGTGACTATGCCATGGGAGCAGTGTTGATACAGCACGGTAAACCCATATGTTATCATTCTGAGATGTTTAACTTTGCAGTAGTTAACTATCCCACATATGATAAGGAATTGTATGCATTAGTACAGAGTGTGAAAAAGTGGAAACATTACTTAATAGGCAAAGAAACAGTGGTACATACTGATCATTAACCACTTCAATATCTACACTCCCAAACTAAGTTGCAGCAATCAAGACACTACAGATGGATGGGGTTCCTACAATAGTTTCATTTAGTCATGAAATATAAAAAGGTCATACATAATAAAGTTGCAGATATGCTATATAGACCCATTATAAATGCATCTACTATACTTAAGCATAATTCTGTATTGCATGAGAGCTACATTGAACAATATGCTCAAGATATAGGCTTTAAAGATGTATATTCAACTTCAAGTCAAGGCAAACGAGTAGAAGAATTGGATTATCACATTAAGGACCAACTCTTGTATCATTGTGGGAAGCTATGCATTCCAAAAACTAAAAGAGTAAAGATAAAACGAGAGGCACACACTTCTCTAATATCAGGTCACTTTGGGGTAAGTAAAACAGTTGCACAGCTGCAAATATTTTGTTATTGGCCAAAAATGAATGAGACAGTTTCTAGATATGTAAGAGGTTGTACTATGTGTGCTAAAAGCAAGCCCAACAATAGGAAACTAGGCTTGTACACTCCATTTCCAGTTCCTTCTCATCCTTGGGAAAGTGTTTCCATGGACTTTGTTGGAGGACTTCCTAAGTCTACGAAAGGTCATGATTATTTGTATGTTGTTGTGGATAGGTTCAGCAAAATGTGTATTTTGATACCTTGTAATAAATAGATTACAGCTGAATAAGCTGCAAACTTATTCTTTTAGCATGTATGGGTTCATTTTGGATTACCCACTTCCATTATATCTGATTGAGACACCCGATTTGTGGGGAAGTTTTGGTCAGGTCTATGGGAATTGATGGACAAAAAACTAAAGAAAAGCACAGCTTTCCATCCACAAACCAATGGCTAGATAGAAGTAGTCAACAGAACAGTGATCCAGTTGCTCAAGGGATATTGTAGCAAGCATTCCAAGATTTGGGATGAACATTTGTGTTATGTGCAACATGCTTACAACCAAGCCAAACATTCTTCCACATAGAGATCTCCTTTTGAAACCTGTTTTGGTTTCACACCAAGGTCCCCCTTAGATTTTGTCTTTGGTAAGGACACAACAGTTGATGGAAATAGTGATGTGGACAAGGCAACTAGGTTCATTGAAAAAATCCAGGAGATCCATTAGGAAGTATAGGAACAACTAGAAAAGAGCCAGGCCAAATACAAGGAAAGGCATGTGTTGGGTCCCTATAATACTAGTGATTACCCCATTACTATTGTAGTTATACCCCTTATTTATATTGTTGTGCCCCCATTACCCCCATATTGTTATTAATGTGCCCATAGAATCCCTCTATTGTTATTTTTGTGGCTTTATATTATTATTGTTAGGTCGGCTGGATTATATTGTGACTCCATAGACTCCTATATATAGAAAGGAGGTTTTGTCATTTGAATCATCCAAGAATTGTTCATTTATGTAATGTAAAGGAGGTTGCCCCCTCGAAGAGGCTGAATTCTAAGGCGTGGATCTCTCTTTTCTATCTTTTTGTGAGCTGGTTTCATAACATTTGGTATCAGAGCTTTGGATTCTAGGGTTTCGCTGCTCCAAACAGGTCATCGTGGAATTTTCGCTATAACTTTTTTTCTGTGATGTTTCAAAAGTCACAAAAAAAACCCATTTGAGAAGAAATCACGTGGAACCTTGGGCCCAAATTTCAGAGCTTTTCGCGTGATATTTTGGGAGATATGATCTCAGGAAGTCGGTCTTTTTGCAGACTCCTGAATTACACTCAAAACAGGTGACCTGGGGAAAATCGTCATAACTTTCTTTTTGAGCATTGGATTGAAATTTCGTAAGAAGGTACAGAAAGAGGACAGACTTTAGTTTTCTTTTATATATTTTTCAGAGTCAAAGGTTGAAACAGTGACACGTGGCACTTCATACAAGTTCGCTCTACTGAACTAGTCTATAATCAGGTCACTGCGGGAGATTGTGCATAACTCTTTCTTGGAGAATCCAATTTGGTTCAGACTAGTGGCATTGGAAATAGGACACAGAAGGCTACTACAGGTCACAATTTCAGAATTGGATGATTCGAAATTACAGAGATACATCAGATTCAATATCAGGCTTCTATAAAGCAAAAAAAGGTGTGTAGTTTTTATTTTTTATTTTTGCATAAGCTTGGTTTGAAGGAATTCAAAGGGCATAGTAAAGCATTATTATCGGTAACTGATGCCCCGAGGAAAGAAAATGCAAACACCTAGTAAGGAACCTGAAAGCTCTAGCATGACTCATGAAGAAGAGGAAGAAATGCTACATGATATATCAAAATTACAAGAACAAGTGCAACAAATGTCACGCTCACAAAAGCTAACAGATGCTAAGATAAATGGCGTGGAATCTAAGATAAAGGGCATGGAAGCTAAGATGGACGATTTGAAGATAGATTTGAAGACAGATTTGAAGAAAGCCATGGCAAATTTGAAGACAGATTTGAAGACAGACATGGCAGATTTGAAGACAGATTTGACAAATTTTCTACAAGAAATACTTACTAATGGTGAAAAGGTTGTAAAGGAAACTCATGATGTGAACAAAAGAAATGTTAATCATGATTCCATAGACTCTAATGTTGGATCGAAGACCCACCATATTCCAAAAATCGATATGAGGAAGTTTGATGGCAAGGATCTCGCCACATGGATATTACAGATGGAGCAATTCTTCGATCTCAATAATGTGCAAAACACACAAAAGGTACGTATGGCAACTTTATATTTGGAACCAAATCAGTTTGTATGGTATCAATGGCTTTGCTCTCGTAAACAATTTATCACTTGGGCAATTTTTACGGAAGAATTGATAGCACATTATGAGGATACAAAAAGCAACACTTTTTTTAGCCAATTGATAAGTCTCAAACAAAAGGGTTCAATAATGGAGCACATTGAGGAGTTCCAAAAATTGAACATAAGGGTAAAAGATATTCCAGAGGAGCATAGGATTGATGTGTTCATAGGGTCTTTAAAGGATAATATCCAACATGATGTTCGCCTTTGGGAACCTGATTCATTAGAGAAGGCATTCAGGTTAGCAAGAAAAATGGAAAGCAAAATTATGGCAACCAGGAAGCATACCACTCACAACTATAAAGACGGAAGTGTTGCCCCTAGTCTTCCACAACCTATAAGGTTGACACCACAACAATTGGAAGAAAAAAGAGCAAAAGGGCTTTGTTACAGTTGTGATAGCAAATACACTAAAGGTCATAAGTGTGCTGAGAAGAAATTATTCTACATAGATTGTGAAGAGGAAGAAGAAAAGGAGCAAGAAAGGTCAAAAGAAGAAGATATACTCCAGGAACAAAGCCTAGATGAAGAACAAATAAATCCGACCATATCTTGTAATGCATTGGCGGGAATTACCACTCCTCAAACCATCAAGATAGAAGGACAAATCAAGAAGAAAAAGGTAATAGTGTTGATTGATTCAGGAAGCACCCACAATTTTATTCATTGTAGGGTAGCAAAAGAATTGAATTGCTTCCTATATCCAGCACCAGAGTGTCAAGTGATGATTGCAAATGGAGGAACAATAAATTGCTCTGGAAAGTGCCATAATATCAAGCTATCCATGGGAGAATATGTATTGACTAGCCCAATGCTTTCCATTCCAATGGGAGGTGTTGATGTTGTACTAGGAGTCCAATGGCTACAATCCTTGGGTACAATAGCTTTTAATTTTCAAGAACTTTTCATCAAATTTTCTGTGGAAGGAAAGGAAGTTGAATTAAGGGGTATTGCAGGGAAACCAGGAAAGATAATCAGCTCTAATGGTATGACAAAGCTTCTAAAAAAGGAGCAAAGAGGTGTAATTGCACAATTATGTTCGCTAGATGTTTCCACATTGGAATCATCTATTTCTCCAGATCTCCAAAAAGTCCTGGACAATCATTCCAAGGTATTTGAGACTCCCAAAGGTCTCCCACCTATGCGTGATCATGATCATGCTATTCATCTGATTCCAGGAAGTGTTCCTCCAAACATCAGGCCGTACAGATATCCCTATGTCCAAAAAAGTGAAATTGAACGTATGGTTGCAGAAATGCTAGAGGCTGGTATAATTCAACCGAGTCAAAGTTCTTTCTCTGCTCCAGTAGTATTGGTGCACAAGAAGGATGGATCATGGCGCATGTGTCCGGATTATAGGGAGCTCAACAAGCTCACTATTAAAGATAAGTTCCCCATTCCTGTCATTGATGAATTACTGGATGAATTGCATGGATCAATTTACTTCACCAAGTTGGATCTTCGTTCAGGATATCATCAAATCAGAATGAAGATTGAAGACATTCCGAAAATGGCATTTAGAACTCATGAGGGTCATTATGAATTTTTGGTCATGCCTTTTGGCCTTACCAATGCACCTTCAACATTTCAAGGTTTGATGAATTCAATTTTCAAACCATTCCTTAGAAAATTTGTGTTAGTATTTTTTGATGATATACTAATCTACAGCAAGTCTTGGAAGGATCATGTTGAACATGTTGACAGGGTGCTACAACTATTGGAGGAGAAACAATTATATGCAAAAAGATCCAAATGTTTCTTTGGAGTCCAGGAGGTGGAATATTTGGGTCATATTGTATCTCATGAAGGAGTTAAGGTAGACCCTAGCAAAATTAAAGCCATTAAGGAATGGAAAATCCCCACATCCATAAAGCATTGCAGGATTTCTTGGGTTGACAGGGTATTATCGCAAGTTTGTTAAGAATTATGGGAGAATAGCAGCACCTCTAACAACATTATTGAAGAAAGATGCATTTTCATGGACTCCGGAAGCAACAAAGGCCTTTGAACATCTTAAAGAGGCAATGTGCCAAGCACCGGTCTTAGCTACACCGGACTTCACAAAAACCTTTATTGTGGAATGTGATGCTTCAGGAAATGGAATTGGTGCTGTTCTAATGCAAGATGAAAGACCCATTGCTTTTGAAAGTCGTCCAATCAAGGGAAAGTTTTTAAGCAAAGCTATTTATGAGAAGGAAATGTTGGCAATACTCCATGCACTTAAGAAATGGCGACCCTACCTAATGGGAAGACACTTCAAGGTAAAAACAGATCATGATAGCCTTAAATACTTTTTAGAACAAAGATTATCCTCTGAAGAGCAACAAAAGTGGGTCACAAAGATGTTGGGTTATGACTTTGAAATCATCTACAAAAAAGGGAAGCAAAATGTGGTGGCAGATGCACTCTCAAGAAGGATGAGGATGTGGAAGCATTGTTGTGCGCCATTTCTATTATCCAACCAGATTGGATAAATGAAGCAAGGGAGGAATGGAAGAATGACGAAGAAGTGTGGGCACTTATTCGAAAGCTACAACAAGATTCCAGTACGTCTGATACATTTAGCTGGAAAAATGATTCGTTATGGTACAAAGATCGCTTATACCTCTGTAAGAATTCCCAGCTAAAACAAAAGATTCTTATGGAATTGCACACTTCTCCCTTAGGAGGGCACTCAGGATTTTTAAAAACTTACCACAGGGTTAAGAAGGAATTTTTTTGGGATGGCCTTAAATCAGATATTCAAAAGTTTGTGGCAGAATGTTTGGTTTGCCAACAAAATAAAGTTGAAACAATTAAGACACCGGGTCTATTACAACCTTTATCCATTCCAAGCCAACGTTGGGAGGAGGTTTCAATGGATTTTATCACAGGTTTACCCAAGTCTGAGGGAAAGAGTGTCATCATGGTGGTAGTTGACAGACTTACCAAGTATGCACACTTTTGTGCATTATCACATCCATTTAAAGCCAGTACAGTTTCTACTGCATTTATGGAAACAGTTCAAAAGCTACATGGAAACCCAAAGATTATTGTAAGTGACAGAGATCCCATTTTCACTGGAAATTTTTGGACAGAATTATTTTCTTGTCTTGGTACTCAGTTAGCTCATAGCTCATCTTATCATCCTCAATCTGATGGGCAAACTGAGATAGTAAACAAATGTTTGGAAGGATATCTTCGTTGCTTTGTATCTGATAAACAGACACAATGGGTCAAATGGTTGCCTCTGGCTGAATGGTGGTATAACACTTCCTTCCATACAGCAACAAAAATGACCCCATTTATGGCACTTTATGGGTATCAACCACCATCCATCACATCATATTTAAGAGAAAATTCTAAGGTTCAGGCAGTGGAACATCACATCGAACATCAACAACAAGTCCTCCAACTCTTAAAGGATAACCTCGTGTTGGCACAGAATAGAATGAAACAACAGGCAGATCAACATCGCAGTGAAAGAAGTTTTGATGTAGGTGATTGGGTATTCCTACGGCTACAACCATATAAGCAAATGTCCCTCAAGCAAGCTAAGAAGGATAATAAATTATCACCAAAGTATTATGGTCCGTACAAGGTGTTGCAAAAGATTGGTACTATGGCATACAAATTGGAGCTTCCTGCAGCTTCTCGATTGCACCCAGTTTTCCATGTTTCATGTTTAAAGAAGGTTATAGGCGACAAGCTCCCAGTTCAAACAATATTGCCAGAACTTGACGAGGAAGGAAAAATTATATTGGAACCGGAAGCAGTTATAGAAACAAGAACTCGACAGCTACGAAATCGATCAATTTCAGAGTACCTTATCAAGTGGAAGAACTTATGCGCTGAAGATTCCACATGGGAGGATGAGAATTTTATGCAGAAGTATCCTGAACTACTCAAGCGTTGAGGAAAACACTTTTTTGAAGGAGAGGGGCATGTTGGGTCCCTATAATACTAGTGATTACCCCATTACTATTGTAGTTATACCCCTTATTTATATTGTTGTGCCCCCATTACCCCCATATTGTTATTAATGTGCCCATAGAATCCCTCTATTGTTATTTTTGTGGCTTTATATTATTATTGTTAGGTCAGCTAGATTATATTGTGACTCCTTAGACTCCTATATATAGAAAGGAGGTTTTGTCATTTGAATCATCCAAGAATTGTTCATTTATGTAATGTAAAGGAGGTTGCCCCCTCGAAGAGGCTGAATTCTAAGGCGTGGATCTCTCTTTTCTATCTTTTTGTGAGCTGGTTTCATAACAGCATCACAAGCGTCGGATGGAGCATAGTTTCCAAGTTGGTGTTCAAGTCTCACTGTATATCAGCAAAGATAGGATGCAAGGTGAAGGTAAAAAGCTAAAACCAATAAGGTATGGACCTTTCAGGATCCTTGAGAAAATTGGTGAGAATGCATTTCGCCTTGATTTACCAGCTTACATGCACATTTATTCAGTCATTAATGCAGACAACTTGAGACTATTTGAACCTTCGTTAATTGAAGATCCTGAAGAGAAGAGTCAATTGCCTTCTATTGATGACCTATTACCTAAATATCTTAATGAATTGTAGGAAGACACAGTTCTGGACAGGAAGGTGAGAATGACGCATAGAGGAGATTTTGAGTACCTCAGAATTGGACTCAAGGGTTCAAAGCCAAGCAGTGCAAAATGGATAGAGATTGGATAGGTGAGAAAGTTGTATCCTCACTTAGTCGATGCTTGAAAACCAACTTTTGGTGGTCCAAAAGCTTTTTCAGTGGGAAGGCCGTGATTCGAATTGGATCCTCAAACAACTCCATGACTGATCAGGATGAATGATAGAATTCAAGAAATCTTATAGCTATCAAAAATAACCTCTGAATAATGGCAATTTGCAGCCAACACGGAACAACGAGGACCTTCGGTCAAAACACGCTGACCGTTGGCCCATGGAGACTGCGCATGGCGCGAAAACGGCAATTAGGAAGCTCAGATCCATAAATGGAGGCTGTTTCTAATACATAATTAGCGCAAATCACATATCACTGGGAAAAACCCCTTGAGAAGGAAAATCCCCGAGTGCTCGATCACAAGGAAAACTGGAAAACCATGGGAAAGTGCTAAAACCAACAAGGTGAGTCCCGTGCTCAAAATTGGCATAATATCAGAGGAATTTCAAGAGGTAAGTGGGTTTGGCCGAGGACCTAGTGATTCCATACACCGAGTGACGCGTGTCTGGTGGATGAGAGAGAAAATCGCTTACATTGCGGAGTAATGGTCAAGCAACTCAACCATGTGATATGAGCGAAGACTGTAGGATCTAGGGACTCCAGATCAACGACGGAGGTTCAACCCGATGGATGACTGGACCCGAGGGAGAAATAAACTGCGGCGCATAAGATTTGAAGTCCGATTTGATCGATGAGTCAATAGAAGGATCTGTTTCGCAGGCATCTGGGAAATAACGGAAATAATGAATGTTAAGGAAGAACTGACACTCAGTTTGCAAAGATACAGGTGGCCACCTCTCTATGAAGAGTTACACAATGATGGTGATGCAGGGCAGAGGAGTTCCAGTGGACCAAGGCAGGTGATCCAGAGAGTCGGGAAGTAGAAACGAATAGTCAGAGGAATGAGCTGGCTTTAAAGCCATGAGCAGACAATGAGGTAGGGGAGGCAGAAAAGAATCCAAAGGCCGAGAGACACAGAAAGAGAGGCAAAGTTGTAGAGAACAAAAGGGCCAAGTTGACCATCAGAGCAAAGGAAGCATCGAGCAAGTAGAGACCAATTGAGGTCGAAACTCAGTAAGGGGAGTCTTTGAACTCTAAGGACTTGAGAATTCCAAGTGCCATCCTACTAATCATTCTCTGTTAAGTGAGACTCATATTGATCTCCTTATTGTAAAACTTTGTTTTAAAGACATAATAAAAAGGTCACCATTGAAGGCTGGACTAGGAGATGTATCCCAGGAGGATTGGGTGAAATCTTTATTAAATTTTGTTGTGTTTATATTTTTCTTACTGCGATCTCTTACTGTTTCAAGTGCCTATGTATTTCACAATCTTCGTTGCCTAAAATAACATAGACACACACACCAACACATGAGTATGTAATACCTTCATTAATTTCCTGAGGTCACCTAGGGGTGATTTCAGATCAGGGTAGGTCTTCAAAAGCTGACTCAACTTACATAAAAGAAGGGAAAAACCCTTTATGAAACTTTAACTATTTACATGCTCCACGACCACAACTTGTGGAGACTTTTCATTTTATACAACAAAACTTGGGCTTTTGCCCCAAAATTGACCCTAGGGGACCCCATCCCAACAACGGTGAAGGAGGCTTGAAATTAGATGAGGAATTAGATGAACCAGGAGAATATTCAGTATGGGGACTCGAAGGGCTGTGAACTCAAACCCAGTGGGGAGGAGTAATATGCTCGAGCAAAAATTGGGGATTATTATCGAGAAATCTAGTGTCTATGCAGAACTGCTAGTCCCACTAAGGCTGGTAGCTACCTTAGAAACAAAAAAACTAAAACCACTTTCGTTTTCCTTTATGAGAAGTAGATAAGAGGGGAAAGAAGGAGACCAACCTCTGTCTTGTGCTTGGTTCCTTGCTTGATTCCTCTCCCTTCTGATAGATCTTTGCCACTCGCTTCCTCATTTACCCAGCTTCAAAGAGTATCTGTAGAATCAAAGCAACATAATACTATCCAAGAACATAGATCTACCATCATAAACAATATAGGACCAGATATATATTGACCACACAAATGCATATATCATCAATCATACAAGAATGTGGAGGAAAACTTGAATAGCTTTATTAATAATCAAGAATAACAAAGAGGATTACAACCAATTGTTCTGACCCAGCATCATCCTCTCAGCAAGAAAGCCTTCACCTCATGAAAAGTTTAGATCACCCAACACTATGATGTTGCACCAAGAAACCAGCAACACTTCCTTACAAGATACAAAATTCCAACCTCCTGATCTCTGGGATGAGGGATCCATATATAGATGTTTGCAAGGGAGTTGAGTCAGCTTTTGAGATTTGATTAGTGTCCTCTCTCTGGTAGTTCTTGATTCCACTTGGAGATTGATGATCTCTTACTCATCCCTGGGTGAATGCAGAGAGGCAAGTGTCAGAGGAGAGGTTTCTAGAAGATTCCATGATCCTCCACCTTGCAAATTGACCCTGCCATTTGTCCACTCTTGCCCATCGCACCCCATAGAAGGGATTTTCACGATGCATCGCACCTACCATGTGCATTTAGGTGGGATGCAGCACACTTTGACCATGGAGCAGGTGAGATGGTCCAGTTTTGACCAGTTCTAAGTAGTTTTTCATGGAGAACTTCTGGGAGAAGATGTAATCAGTTGACCTTGTTCTTTTAGAGGTTGGAACAACACTTTTAGGGACTTAAGAGCCCTTGGTTTATGGAAATTTATGATTGGGGTTGCAGTGCCCAAAAAAGTCTATAACAGTTGCCCCATAAAGCATGAGGTCGTTAATCTTTTTTTTTTTGATGTCTGGTGAAATGCTTTATCATGAGGATCCGAAGTTTTTTTCAAGTTGGAAGGCGACTTGTAATAAGATACAACACAACACATTATCTTCATAAAATTTTCATGATCTAGGTAAGGTGGGCATTCCCATGCTCAGCTTTATAAATTCATTTTCATGTACATAAGATAGACAATCGTCTGTGTGCAGACTGATGATTCTGGTAGAGCCATCATCCCTTGGATTGGATGATTATCTATGCAGCAATGATGTACATTTGATGTCTTTATTTTCCTGAATATATATCGCAGCCCGGAAGGATGAAACTAGATCCAGGGTCTTCAATCTCGTTCGATCTTCACTCAAAGTACAAGTCGATCCATGTGAGAGATGTTCTGGAGTCGAACATGGAAAGACATCGCCTGATTACCAGCCAATGATGTAAGCTGTTAACGGGCGCGAGAGGAATCACCGATAATGATGATGACCCTCAAGGTACTACAGTACAATTCATGTGGTGTGAATAAGGGACTTGGTGTCGAACACCATGCAAAATATTTCGGTCGAAGGCCATTGATGCAAACCTGTAGCCGAAAGTGAGAAACTTGCCATTGAGGCATGCAAGCTTCAAAGTACTGAAAGGGTTGTTCCTAGATCGACTTCTCGGATAAGGAGCTGATGTCAACAAGAAGCAATCCATCATAGGAGGGCCTTAGTGAATCCCACATCAATGACACGGAACGGAGCAAATGATTTTAATGGAGGTGAAAATGATCTGATGACATAAGGTTCAGGGCGGTGGTCATGAAAGAATGGAGCGTAAATGTATTGCAGTGGGTGAGACACAGGTGAATTCTCTGAGCGACTACTCTTGAACATATCGGTGACAATGACATGATGGATTGGTAGCGTTAACCCCAAATATGGATGGTGTGATGGACCAATGGTGATATGACCAGTGAACGGAACAACCCAACCCGACTCGGATGCGGAGTGAAAGTGTCCTGTTCAAGAGCGACTTGCTACCAACAAAGTTTCTTCAAGTTTTCTTCCCAATTTTTCCCCAGTCATTGCTGACCAGTAACTCTTTATTTTTGTCAAGCTTGAGGAGGATAACATATGTTTGTTCTATAATCTACCCTTCGGGCAAACCCATCGCTATGTTTTAACGAGCCTAGCGATAGTGAAACTTGTTCTTGTCTGTATGGATAAGTTTGTCGCTACTCGGTTTTAACGAGTTTAATGACAAAGATAACTCGATCCTTTTCAATTTTAGAGAGTTTGAAAAGGGACGTAAAGAAAACTCCAATAATCCTTTTTCGTCATATAATCCATTGAGCCCGAAAAAGTATAAAACAATACAAAAGGGATGAAATTTCGGTACTTTTAACGAGCCGAACAAAACAAGCGCTCGATATTTTTGTGTAATAATCCCTCAGGTCCAAAAAGATTAAAATCTAATGGAGGGATAGCACTTCCGGTCACTTTAACGAGCTGAAGAGGCCAATCACTCGACAATCTTTTCATATTTTACGAGTCAGTTGAAAAGAGCTTAAAGGAGACTCGTTTTTTGAGGAACGAGTGATAATTTTGGGTAGCAGCTAATTCCAGGTAAGGTTTGGAATTTTCCAATCACAGCAGCATCACAAGGATGGCTAACAGGATCACTCTTCGCACCTGTTCCTCAAAAGGGTAAACAATCAAATGAAGGTGAATGATCGGCCAAAATAGAGTGGAGGTGATGATGAGAACAAGACCAAGGCTTCAAAGGCTGATAATAATACATTCATGATGGTTATTTACCGGAAATTGGTTCATTTTTTAATGAGCTTAAACTCTGGGGAAACATTTGCTCATTGCTTATGTTTATTTTTTAACGAGCTTGAATTCCGCATTAAAACTGCTCGATATTTTACCATTGATAATTTTGTTCCTTCAAAGGTTGTACTACCTGCTCAACTGCTTCATCAAACTAGTTAGAAACGAACAATATATGTTTGAAAAATGAGTTAAAACACTAATATTTTACTTGGATTACGTGAAAAGTGATTTAAAAGTGCTTTTTACCTCTCATTTTACCATTTCATTTGAACTTTGGTTTGTTGGAGCTTTGGAGTTTCTTTCCCCCTTGAATTTCACCAGCTGATTTCGGGAGATTCTGTGGACGATTCTCGGTGCCTTCTGGATTAGGTAGGAGCTAAACCTGAGCTCTTCAGTTTCATCCTTTCCTTTTTGAATTCTGAGCATGTTTTCTGGTTTTTCTGAGCCTCTGGGGTTTGAAAAACTTCCCCTGGCTCCATCGCACCTCTTCTATATCAAAAGGTGCGATGCATGCTGGCTTGGCCATTGGCCAGTTAGCATGCATCCCACCTTGAACACTGTTGGGGGTGCGATGGGCGCAAAAAGGGAAATTTATGCATAGTTTTTCATGGAAATTTTTTGCTTGTTTTCACCAAATCAGGATCCTGACTCTCCTCTTGTTTGTTTTCAGAGATTCATTGGAGCAAAATTCCTGTTACATGGCGAGAAAATGAGCATGAAGAAGAGGACATGCTTGCTTTACATGATCCGGTTATGGTAAATGCAGAACGGAACTGTGGCTTGTTCAAGTTTTTTCGCATCTCTTGCATGAGGCAACAAATCAACTTGTTGCAATATTTTCCCGATGCATGGGATCCTACCACCCAGGTGTTCCAGATTAGGGGCAAGTCCATCCCCTTGACTGTCGTGGACATTTATTTTTTGACCAACTTTCTGAGGCGAGGTGCCCCTATCTCATTATCAGGTTCGACCCGTGGGGGTGAATCTGTGAGAGATTACATTTGCAGGTATTGCAGAGAGGGATCTTAGCTGAGTAAGGACGGCAAGATCATTATCCGAGATGTCACTGATAGGTCCCTGAGGACCATTCTGTTCACTTTTGCTAGACTGGCTGGTAGTGCGTCTCTCCACGTGGCCAACAGGTCTTATATGCAGTACGCCTTGGAATGCCTTGCACCAAAGGTGTTCAATTGGTGTGATGCAGTACTCTCTGTGATGAAAGAACAACTGACCAAGGTGAAAAATGGAAGATTGAAGAACTTTGGATATGGTTCTATTTTGACCACTTTTGCCTTGGAAAAGATCCCGCTGATGTAGCCGCAGTTTGTTTCACTTGGTTTACCTCCACCGACTGAGCCACAGATGCAGAGATGGGTCGACCTTATGGCCAGACATGCTGGTCAGTCCCAGGTTTCATTTTCTGATACCTTTTTCGAGTGGTTCAACCGTCAGGAGATGGTTTTTTCCTAGTATCCATATGCTGGTATGGATTTCCGGGGTGATCTGGATTTGGTACTACCTGCTGGCGAGCAGTGGGGTGTCATCGGTAAATTCTCTGACCATATCTCTGTTTATCATTTCTTTTTATAATGTTCTTGTGCTTTCTTCTATTAGGACTAATCAAAACTCACGTGCTCATGCAGATGTTGGACCAGTTCGGCCAGTAGTATGCCTGAGAGTGCCCGCTGCCGCTCTAGCAGGAGAGGCTATGGGAAGGGCTATCCTTCGCGACCTTGATGTGGCCGAGACTCTTTCAGCATTGCAGGATCAGATCGAAGGCCTCACTCTTGGTATTCCGGATGTGAGGACTGACGAGCTACCTCTGAGGTTGCAGTGACATACTACCGACGTGCCGAGTTGATGGACTAGGCTTTTACGCATGATTGCACAGGTGGTGACTTGTTATCACCAACATCATTAGACTAGGGTGCCCCCTAGCATTTTTAGTTTTGGGTCATTTGACCAATTTTGTCTTGGTTACAGAACATTATGTGTAAACCATAAACAGTTATATATATTTTTGATTTTCAGAGTTTTATTTTGGTTACGTTACATGATCCTGATGCAAATACTAATGAAATGCTTCTTTTCATAAATGTTGCAAATGTCTATCTAACACATAATTTGCCAATGAATCTGTTAATGTGTTTAAGTTTATGGAAATATGCTGATATTGAATAAAATCAAATTGCCTTTCCAAAATCTTGACCCTTAGGAACATGCGATAGATAGCTAGATTTCGGACGGAGTAGATACCAGTGAGTTGTAGTATGATGAGCTATGAGTCTAGCCTGGCGAAAAGTCGGCTTATGCCATGCGTGATGGCATCAGAGAGAAGTTATATCAACGTGCTATATTCAGCGATGTTATTTGTTGACCGACCAATACAAACCCCTCTGAAACTTACTAACTCGCCGCTTGGATAAAAAATGGCCCAGGCCGCAGAAGATAGGTTCCGCGAACTACGACTCGCTCCGTCGGCATATCCAACAAAAGATTCCAATAGGTTCGACATCTGCGACAAATGTAAAAAGCAGATTACTTGACCAAAGCAATTACTCTTAGCGAAAACAAAAATGTAACAAAAGCATATGGGTTACTACCCTGATCATGCGTAGTAACACTTAAGGTACAACCCGTTACGGGGTTGCACCAGTGGAATCCCGTCATAATCCATTAACTTGTAGGCTCCTTTTGCTAATACACACTTAACAATATAGGGATCCATCCATAAAGACTTGAACTTACCTACTCCCAATTTATCAGATTCCTGGTCGTAAAGTAAGACCAAGTCACCTTCTGAGAAGACATGGGGTTTGACATTTTTGTCGAACTGCTCCTTGACTCATTTCTTATGGGCTTCATTAGCCAATGTGGCATCATGATGGGTTTCATCCAATTGGACTAGTTCCAAGAAACGAGCTTCCTCTTTTGAAGTTCCGAGGAGAATGTCGACTGCGAGTTTGAGGGACGAGATTTCACACTGAACTGGTAAGATTGCTTCTACGCCATACACCAGTTGAAAAGGTGTGAACCCTGTTGCATTCCTTACCAATGTTCGGTATGCCCATAAGGCTGAGTACAAGATCAGGTGCCAACTCCTTTTGTGGACTCCAATCATCCTTTGCAGCATCAGCTTCAGGACTTTGTTGATTGCTTCAACTTGTCCATTGGCCTGCGGGTAATATGGAGTAGAGATGCCATGGGAAAACCCTAATTTGGCAACCAATTCAACCATCATGTGATTGCGAAAATGTGATCCATGATCTGTGACTATAGCCTGTGGAACACCGAATCTGGGGACTACATGATTGAAAAAGAAAAGGGCAGCTGTTTCACCAGTGTTATCTAATGTAGGCATCGCCTCGACCCATTTGGTAAAATAGTCTACTGTGACTATGATGTACCCATGCCCCCCGGTCGAGGTGGGGTTACATGTCATGAAATCAATGTCCCATTTGGCGAATGGCCCAACTGCAACTATCGGTTGCAGGTGTGCAGGTGGTTTTCTAGTTTTGCTATCGAAAATTTGACATGCATGGCAACTTCTGACTGCGGTTATGCAATATTTGAACATTGTTGGCCAAAAGTATCCTGCTCATAAAATTTTTTGCGCCGTAGTGTAATCGGATTGATTCCCCCCACACGCGCCTGAATGGCAATCATTCAGGACTTTTTCGGCCTCCTCATGGGTGAGGCACCTCCTCAGAATTGTATCGACACCATGACGGTAAAGTGTATCACCGACGATCATGTAGTCTTTTGCTTGGTATCGAATACGTTTTTGTTCTGAGCGAGAGGTATTAGACCTATATTTTTGGGTTTGGAGATAGATGATTATATCTCCATACCACGGATTGCTTGAAGATATCAGAAACAAAGATTCATCCACGATGGTTTCTTCGGATGTTTCATCATTGGACGACGATGGGAGATCGCATAGTAATTCCGCGAAAACCAGGGATTTCTTTGATTTGGATTTTACAAATTCCAGATCAAACTCTTGAAGAATTGCTATCCATTTTGAATGTTTGCCCCCCAAAAACTGTCGCGACAATATATAAATCATGGGGTTGCAATCTGATAAAATGGTAGTTTTTTGAAAGAGGACATAGTGTCGAAATATTTGTATCGCTTGAACAGCTGTGAGAGCCAGCTTTTCAACATAGGAATACTTACTTTCTGTATCATTTAAGTTTCTACTCAAATAATATATAGGATGTTCGATTTCGTTGTCTTCTTGAACTGAAACCATTGCGATGGTTGTATCTGCTGTAACCAAATACAGGTTAAAGTCTTTTTGATAATCAAGAGTGTACATTAATGATGCTTTCATTAGGGATTCTTTTAAAGCATCAAAGGAAGCTTGCGTGACCTAATCCTAGATGAAGGGTACTTATTTTTTCAATAGATGTGTATAACCTTTAGCAAGTTCGGCGTAATTTGGAATGAACCTCCTAAGAAAGTTTGCTTTCCCTTGGAGTTTCTGAATTTGAAGCAAATTTGAAGGTGGAGGCAAATTTATGATTGCCTAAACCGTACATGGGTCGAGACGAATTCCATCCTTTGAGACTACAAAGCCAAGCAAACGACTAGAACTGACACAGAACACACATTTGTGTGGATTGAGTCGTATCTTGTAGTGTCGGCAACGTAGAAATATTGCTCTTAAATGCTGCAGATGATCGGTCCACTTTCGCGAATGAGCTGGAAGTTCGTCGAGATATGGTTGAACGATGTTTTTGATGTCATGGAAGGCATAATTCATTGCCCTTTGAAATGTTGCCCCTACGTTCTTTAAACCAAAGGATAACTTGCGATATGCAAATGTGCCCCACGGATAAATAAATGCAGTCTTTAACTGGTCCTGTGGGTGGATATTTATTTGATTATACCCGGAGAATCCATCCTTAAATGAAAAGATCTCACATCCGGCGCATTCATCAATTATCTGGTCAATAAAGGGTGTAGGGTAGTTGTCCTTCGGACAAGCTTGATTTACATCCCTATAATCGACGCACACTCGAATTGTTCCTTGTTTTTTCATTACAGGAACAATGTTCGATACCCAATCGGTTAGAGGAACCAGGTAAATAAATCCAGCATGGAGAAGTTTCTCAACTTCTGCCTTGATGGTACCGGCTTTCTTGGGGTGCACCTGCCGTAGTTGTTGTCTTGCTGGTTTGACATCTAGATACATCTTTATTTCGTGTTCAACTATACTCGAGTCAATGCCTGGCATTTCATCATATGACCAAGCAAAGACATCTATGAATTCATGAAAAAGAGCATTATATATTTCCAGTTTTGGAGGGGAACAACATTTGCCAACATAAATATTCTCTACAACATCTGTTTTGGTCGAGATATTTATGGCGATAGTCTCTTCAATATTGGACAAGTTTCGCTCGAAATCCACCGTGTTTACAATATTTGATAGGATATCAAAAACTGAGGGATGATGAAGGTCATCAGGAGTATCTTCTTGACAATCTGAAAGATGGGAACGATGGTGGTAATCTTCCCATGGCGCCCCATCAGTTATCATTGACTGAACAATTCCTTCGTCAGTGTGATACACTTGCGACCAAGGATCTAAAGGGGTGTCATATTCCTTAGACCTATCTATCCAAACGCTTGATGAGCGTTGATTCGGGTTTGCCTCCCATGCCAAAAACATTGATTGCTACAATATTTCTATTTGGCTTGGAGGCAATATCTGCAGATGATCCATGCTAATATCGTTTCCTGAGATCTTTTGAATGGAAGATATCATATTTTAGGTTCCCACCGTTGCCACTTCCGCTAGATTGATTGGAGGTGGTAGGGAAAAAGTTCCCATTAATATAGGGTCTTTTAGTAGGCCTACTCCAATATTTTGAAGCGAATGGGGGCTTCCATGGATCATCGGAATGTTTCCCGTAACTTGGGAACTATTGGGGAGAAATGTTTGTTGGTCGATGATCGTAATCCCTCCTTGAAAAGGAAATGTAGTCTTCCTAAAGTAGGTTAACACAACGGCAGCCATAGCATATATCCAGGGCCTTCCCAGCAGGATGTTGTAATCGAGGTTTCCATCGATTACTTCGACATCTATTTCTACTGTTTTTCCCCCCAGTTCAACTTGCAAGTTACTTAAAATCCCATATGGGGTATATGTTTGTCCATCAAATGCTTTTAATGTCGCCGAAGATCGCGACAAGGTTGGAGATCCTAAATTTTTCCAGCAACTCATCAACATAATACATGTAGATGCTCCCTCATCAATAATTGTTCAATGAACAGTTTTGTTGAGGGCTTTCACTTGGATTAGGAAAGCTAGTTTTGTTGGTAACTGAGGATCATATCTTTGTGATTAAAGGATACAAGATTAGAATCTTTTGGGTCTAGCCCACCTATTGCTGATAATAAAGCCTGCTTTTGGGAGGGGAAATTTTGCAGTACCTCAAGTGTCGACATAGCTTATGACGATTGGGCCAGATCTTCCACTATATTATAATGCTGTGCTGCTCTGGCACGAGGATTAAATGTCAATTTGTGTACTACTCCCTTTGGCGGTTTTATTGTCAGCTCTGGAATGATGGGCGGTGCAACTTCTGTCGAATTTGTTGTCGAACTACTAGGTTGATCTTTATCCCTATTGTTTGACAGCTGTGGATTCCCGTAATCTTTATTTCTTGTCGATATTAAAGCATTATTTTGCTGTTTCGAAGCCGACAACATCAGCACTTGGGACGGGGAAGCATTGTCACTAGCAACCAGATTTGTCCCTGGATTTAGAAATGGATCAGTTAAATCTATAACAGGGATGAAGGTCTAAGAGTCTCTACGACACATGCCTTGGTGGCGCAATGGTGGTAAGACACACGTGACACAGAAATGGTGAAGGGAGATCAACAATATGCCTTTGTCTCGATGAGGGGAGATAAATTTATTATGTTAAGTCTTGGCTTGGCGGTGTAAACAAAGAACCCTTCACTTAAGGTGTGCTTGTGTGTGCAAGTGTATTTATTGATTAAGCCCAGATCATGTTTGTAAAAAAAAAAAAAAGATTTCTTAAATTAAACTAAAATTAACAACATAAAATGAACAGAAAAACAATTAACTAAACCCCACCCAAACTGGGTTTGCAAACACTATGCTGGTTGGTGGCGAAATCGACTCAAAACACACTAAAAGGGTTAAGAGACATAAGTGTCAGTGTGACTGGGATCAAATGACACTAGGCTACTAGAAAGTGGTGCAACTACAACAAAAAAAACCAGAGAGGAAGATCACTGCAAAAATATAGGGAGATGGGTGTTAAACCTAGGGAAACTGATGGGACCCTAAGGCCAATGACCAAACAAGGTTTAATATGAAACTATGGATGGAAACAACCTATTTATTGAAAGTGCTGTAGAAAATCACACTACTCACTCAACTAAGCTCCTACTATAAAGGTGGAAGCATACTAAAAGTCCTAAGGGGATAAATTCCACTTTGACGAGTAAATAAGAGTAGATCAAGGCCTAAGTGGGATGAGACAGATGCCAAACAACCCTGGAGACAACTCTCCGTAAAACCCAAAAACAAATCTGATAAAAATCTGGAACCCTAAAATCGTAGGTACTGACTTGTGTTCAGGCGGGATCACACTTTTTGGGATGAAAGGTGTGCTCTAGACTCTAGATCGGACTTTTTGGGCTAAAAAGTGTGATTTCTTCTCCTTGAATCTCGATCGGAAAATCTCAGAAAAAAATTCCGTGTTTGTCGCGACTGGTTCCTGTGACCTATGGAAAAGAACAAAACTTGCAGAAGTCAGAAATTTAACAGATTTGGTGTTAGAAAGCTAGGAAACATTAAGACACTGAAAAAAGAAGAAACCCTAAGCTGAAAACTGAAGGTCACCCAGGTTTCTGGATCTGAAGTAAAAAACGAGTGGAGTCGCCAATTTTGTTGTCAACAATAAGAAATTCCCTAGTGTAGTCGTCAATTTTGTTGTAGTGTTTTCTTCTCAAAGGTGTATGAAAAGAACCCACTTAAGATTGTTGATGACAAACAATCTCAACAATATAAATGGTTGCTACATTGTAGATCTACAACAACTGATAGAAACAAAACCTACCAAAGTATTGATCTATGCCACAATAATAATTAAACATAAAAAAGAAATAGTAATAACTCCAATCATCCAATGGAAACCAGATATACAAAGAATAGATCTTATTGTAACACCTGTGAAGGGAACAAATAAATGTTACCAGTGCCCCTTTATGGGATGTGTTCTTGGCTATCCTCAAATGTCTTCAGCTTGTGTAGAATCTCTCTCCTCTATAATGTGTAAAACCTAATCAGAGTTACAACAGTGACGAGAACAATGAAAATAATCAAAAGTGAATAATGAATGGAAAACCCTTCTATTTATAACAAAATATTGAGTTATCCTCGAATAATGAGTAATAAAAAAATATTATTAACCCCATTTTTGGAATAACCACTTGGAATACTTTATTATATTTGGTTAGGACGGAAAAAGTATTTAAACTTTTATTTAGAAATAATAAATAAATAAATGTTTTTTTTATCATCTGAAGGAATTGGTTAAGGAATAATAAACAAGTAACGAGTTATTTAATTATTCTTAAGAGATTTAGTCAAATTTGACATGGAATAACAATTAATTAGTGATTAATTAATTATTCCTAGAGAAAAATAAGATAATTAATAATTTATCTGTTGATTTTTCATAATTGAGTCAAATATGACAAGGAATAATAATTGAACAATGGTTTAATTAATTATTCCTAGAAGAAAATCAAATAAATAGTGATTTATTTAATTATTATTGATGGGTTTAACTATAAATTACTTAACAAAGGTGGTTTATTAAGTAATTTCTCTTAGTGAAAGAAATTTTACTATGGTAAAATTGGCTTTACATGGTGTACTTTGATCCATCTAGTAAATTAGGCTAGATGATCAATTTTTTGGTGATAACATTATGGATGACCAACACAAGGACTGGTATATTACTTCACTACTACCCCATCTGAGATTTCCACTATCACAACAGAAGACTGGAACGCTGGTTGAGGTGCTAGAGATTGCTATGAAATTGCAGGCCTCACCTAGTCAAGATACGGATCTGGGAGTGCAGAAAATTCAGTCACAGTTTGCTAGCCTGCACATGGAGTTGTAGAGCCTCAAGAAGTGAAAGGAGTCCAGAATGAGGTCTACATGAAAGTCTGGTGTTTGAAATGTAAGGGCCATGGTCATGATAAGGACCATTTCCTGGTGTATCATATTTATCTTGTTGGGGGAGGACATGTTCCCTTGAAGCCAAAAAACCTTGTTGGGCCAAGTACAAGAGTGGTACCATGGTGCACTATTTGTCAGATTATAGGAAAACATATGACGGACAATTGTCATTTGCTGCAGAAGTTTGTGTAGACTCCCTAGCAGTTGTTCTATAATTTCTGTAAGTCTGTGGGTCATGACGAGCGCAATTGCCGAAGTTATGAACTGATGATGGACATAAAACCAACATATAGATTACAGATGGAGGCCCGTCCTAGGATCAAGGTGCAACTGCAACATGCTGATGATTTCTGGGTCAAGGGAGAGGACAAGGAGGAGGAGCTAGAAGAGGTCATGGCCAGGTCATTTGTTACAATTGTGGAAAAGTAGGTCACCTTCTGCAAGATTTCCAGAATCCAACACACCCCTCATGTCATACAATATTATCACGTGCTCATCAGGAAGATGCAAGAAAAGAATACTCAAACTCAACAACCTACTTAGAAAATTTAGATGACAAGATAAAAACCACGTGAAGAGGGTCCTAGTGTTAATATCGCCACATGAAGTAGCATAGCTACCGGGGAGGAGAAAGGGAAACAACAAGAGGAAAATGTATGGGCTCGTAAGGCTACTAACAAGGAGGCTTGATTCGATGTGAATAAAGTAAAGGAAATGTTTATGGAAGCAAAGGTAGCTTCGCAGATGAAGGAGCTTCACAGATGTAGGAGCTTCGCAATCATGGACTCAAGGTACGTGTAGGGAGAAACTTGAAGGAGTCAGTGCTGCATAAGAAGTATATCCATCCATGCTGGCATGTTTCTTATAGACCTGCATGAAGCTCTCACGGGACCAAAAAGAAGTAGAAGGACTGCAAGAATTGGTAGACAAATGCACTGGAAAGAACAAGCCACTTCTAGAACAACGTGCGGTACATAAGGTGGACAAAGGTAAGAAGAGGACTGGTCATGAAATGAGATTGATTGCCCAGATAAGAGAATTCGAAATAGATTAGGTAATCCTTGATTTGGGGTCTGATGCAAATGTTCTACCGAAGAAAACCTAGGACAGAATGGGAAGACCAACACTATAGTGGTCCCCAATCCAGCTGAGAATGGAAAATCAGCAAAAGATTATTCCTATGGGAAACCTACATGGGGTGACTGTGGATATTGAAGAGGCATGCACCATAACTTATTTTGAAGTAATCGAAATAGTGGATGATAGTAATCCATACCTAGCACTTCTTGGAATTGATTGGGCATTTGATATGAACGTAGTCATCAACCTTAAGAAGTACAGTATGGCATTTGAAAAGAAGGAACTCAGGGTTATTGTTCCATTGGATTTAGTAGAAAGTGCACGCTATACTGAACCCGTCTGCAATTATTATGAGGAGGAAGATATGGAGAAAATATATATTCTTACTACATGGGATGAATATTGGATCAACCCTATGGCAGATGGATGGATTACGTGGGAGAAGGAAAGATCCTGCAATTTAGATTCAAATGAGGAGCTCGAACACTGGTAGAACAAGTTGCATGAGGTATCATCATTGTGATGCAACAAGATTACTAAGTCACTCCGATGTATATTCACTGAGGTACGCAACTTACCGTATTATGATGGTTTAGAAGATGTCAATTTATTTTTGAATAAATTTAAAAGGGATGTACCGGGGGAGCATCAGTTCCAGGTGTTAGACATTGCGCTGAGAGCTATACCTGCCAGATTGTGGGGTATGCATAAGAACAACTTCACAGATTGGAAGGAATATCGACGGATGATGAAGCTGCGGTTTGGGTATGCCAATACCCGCATTACAGAGAAATATATGGGAAGGACGATTTGCACGAGCATCTGGCTCGATGGACAAAAGCATGGGGAGAAGAACCACAACCAGAATGGGTTCATATATTTTTCCACACTTTGGATATGATTCCGATGAACTAGTATTTAGAAATGGAGCTGCGACATGGAACTGCAGAATGGGATGTCCTGAAGGAAAGTTTTCTACTCACTTTTAGATTTGAAGATGGGTTTGAGTGTATTTATGAAGAGTTATAGGAGATCAAAGCTACAATATTCAAAATTCCTGAAGAACCTGTTGCATGGGTACAACCATATTGAAGTACGCAGTTGTGCCATGCGCTCGAATGCTATAATGTGACCACTGAGGAAGGCGAAGAATATCCTAGGGACATCAAAATTCTTGAGTTAGAAGGACAACGTGAATTCGCAGGGCCTGAGGTGAAAGTCCCTGATATCTCAAAGCGCTTGAAGACCAAGTAGGTGAATATTGGATCAGAAGCACAGCTGAAGTTTGCAAACATAGGTGACTATTGGGATGAAGACACAGTGGACAAAGTCGTGAAGTTATTACAGGAGTATCAGGACTTGTTTCCCACCAACTTCTCTAATTTGAAAGGGATAGTAGGGGATCTGGGTGTCATGAAGATCACTCGAAAGCCAGATGTGAAGTCAGTGAAGCAGTGCCCCTACCGGTTGAATCCTAAGTATAAAGAAAAAGTGTGCAACGAATTAGATAAGATGCTGGCAGCCGGGATTATTGAGCTTGTCAAGGAATCAAACTGGGTTAGTCCTATGGTGGTTCAGGAAAAGAAGACGAAGGGTGAGATTCGAATATACGTAGACTTAAGGAATTTGAATGATGCTTGTGTCCATGATCCATTTCCTACGCCATTCATAGACGAAGTATTGGAAAATGTTGGAGGTTAGGAAGTGTATTCATTTACTGATGGGTTCTTAGGGTATCATTAGATTAAGATCGCGTCCAAGGATCAGAGTAAGACCATCTTTGCGACTGAATGGGGTTGTTTTTAGTATATAGTTATGCCTTTTGGACTTAAAAATTCATTGACAATCTTCTCTAGGGTGGTAGTCACAGCCTTCAAAGAATTTATTCACAAGTTTTTGGAGGTTTACTTGAATGATTGGACAATATTTGGACTAGTAAAGAGACATGTTGCTAGTCTTAACCTCATGTTGGATACTTGCCGAAAGTATCATATATCCCTTAATTTGAAGAAATGAATATTCTACGTACCATATGGGATACTGTTGGTCCATGTTGTTTGTAAGAATGGATTGATGGTAGACCCTACCAAAATTACTGTAATTATTAATCTCGAGCCTCCAAGGAATTTCAAAAAACTGTGTGCGACGTTGGGCCATACATGATATTATAGGAAGTTCATCAAAGCATATTCACAGATCACCATGCCCATGTAAAAATTTCTGAAAAAGGATGTGGCGTTTTGTTGGGACAATGATTGCTAGAAGATATTGGATGTCTTGAAAGAAAAAATGGTCACCGTGGCCATTCTAGTGTTCCCCAATTGGAAGAAGGAGTTCCACGTACATGTAGATGCTTCCTGCATAGCACTAAAATTTGTGCTAACCCAACCAGGTGTAGGTGATATTGACCATTTGATAGCGTTTGCAAGTAGGAATTTATCGAAGGGAGAAAATAATTATTCCACCACAAAGCGCGAAAGATTAGCAATGGTGTATGCTCTCCAGAAATTCAGGCACTATTTGTTGGGTGCACACTTCAATATGTACACAAAACATTATGCATAGAAGTACCTGGTCAACAAGTATGTGTTGGGGGGCGGGATTTGTAGATGGCTACTGCTCTTTCAAGAATATGACTTTGAAGTAATTGTGAAGCCAGGATGACTTAATGCTAGACTAGATCACCTCTCGCGGATTGAGAATGGTGATGAACCAACAAATCTGGAGGAAGGATTTCTTGATGCGCAACTATTTGCTATATGTGTCGCAGATGGCCATTTCATAGAAATAATCCAATTCTTGTCTGTAGGTACAACTCTTGAAGGGTATATGACACAACAAAATAAATAATTGGTGGTCCGGGCTGCAGATTTCTCTGTTATCGTGGGACACTTATATAAAATGGGATCCGATGAAATATTGCGTAGGTATGTCTTCAAGTATGAAAGAACAAGTATGCTCTCTAAAGCACATGGAGGGGTTGCGGGAGGACATTATATGGAAAGAGAACCTGCCCAAAAGATTCTACAAGTAGGACTATGGTGGTCAACTGCGCATAAGGATTTCAAGGCTTATTACAGGGCATGTGATGTCTGTCAGAGAATGGGAAGGCTGTTGCAAAGAGAAGAATTTCCTCTGAACCCGCAAGTGTCGTTACAGGGATTTGATAAGTGGGTAATAGACTTTGTGGGACCAATTCAACCCCTAGGAAAGAAGATAGGATATAGATACATCATTATAGTGACCAAATATTTAACTAGGTGGGTTGAGGTGTAGCCTGTAAAGGATTGTAGCGAAACTACAACTGCAAAGTTCATTTTTGAATATATCCTATCTCGATTTGGCTACCCTAAGATCTTGATGAGCGATAGGGGTTCACACTTCTTGAATGAGACAATTGCGGCTTTGCTCGAAGACTTCCAAATGTATCACTATAAGAGTATGTCATATCATCCTCAAGCGAACAACATAGTAGAAGCATTTAAGGAACTCTCGGAGAACACCTTAACGAAGATTTGCAATGCGAAGCGAAATGATTGGGATGTGTGCATACCAGTTGTTCTATGGGAATATAGAACTATCTGCAAAAAGTTGACGGGACAAACGTCGTTCAAACTAGTTTATGGAAAAGAAGCTGTAATGCTGATGGAGTACATCGTGACAACTTTGCGGATTGCTGCAGTTATAGACATGGTCGACTGGGATACCATAGAAGAGCACCTCGTACAACTCATTGAGCTAGATGAATATCACTTCTTGATAGGTTTTCATCAGTGGGTGCAAAAGGATTGCGAAGAGGCATGGCATGATTGCCATATCAAACAACACACCTTTAAAAATGGAGATCTGGTATATATGATAGTAAGTTCACGAAGTTTTTGGGGAAGTTCCAAATGCATTAGCTGGGGCCATATATTATTAAGGAGATTAAGGATGGAGGTGCAGCTCATCTCGTGAAGGTGAATAGGGAGTTGTTTCCAGGAAAGGTCAATGGGAGAAAATTAAAGTTTTACAGGGGTGATCCCACCCCTTTGCAATGAATATATGGAGGTGGGATAGTCTTAAAACTCTGGGTAGTTTCAAGAGAGTACAAGACTATAAGATACACTACCAGCAAGATAATTTGGCGAAGTGTATGGGTTGTGTGATGAATCAAGGGAAGGCACAGAGGAGAGTTTCCCCAAAGGAATTGTGCTATCACTGTGGGTCCCACACAACTTGGCCAAAAATTGACCGTTGGAAGCATTGTAGCTAATTGGATGCGATTTTTCCATTAAAAGGAGTGGGGGGATCATTTTTGGAACATTTATTTGGAAATCTATTGCCAAAAGTGCATTAATTACAGGAATTTGGAGGGAATGAATGGATTTGAATTCAAATTGAGTTATAAATACCTCATGCCACTCCACATTTGAACACTTTGCTTCTTGAGAATTTGCCTTGAGATCTTGCGCTTTAGTTTGCGACAAGAGAAGTGTTGTATGTATGTCAAGGATTGGGAAAGAATTAAAGAGCATATTTCACAGCTAGGATTCACAAATTTAACTGACTAGAAACACGAGATATTCATTGGGAGAATATTAGAAACTTGACCTGAGCTAGAGTTAGATCAACCTATAACCACAAGGTTTCCAATTATAGCGCCTAGGTCATGAAGGCCTAATCCATCTTCTTCCATGGAGGGAGATGAGAAGCAAAAGAAGCCTCAAAAAGCACCAGTGTGATAATCACCACTCAAAAATCTGACAGAGGGAAAATAAGGACCAATCCAGGTAGCCGATGGAGCCCGTAGACCTAGATGAGGAAGAACTAACTAGGGGTGGTTAGGAGATTGATGCAGAGGAGGTTGAGCCAATAATTCGGATATCACCATATATACCACCAAGAAAATCCAAGGCTAAAGTTCCTAAAGACATGGATTCAGCAAAGTTCATGGTATCCATACCTTTGCTTCCAGAGAATGTTCTGTTTGAGGGCAATTTACTAGCCTAGATACCGTACATGAAAATGGAGGATTGAGAGATGGGGGACCACGTGAAGTTCCCGTAGTTGGAGCTGAGAAAGTACCTGAAGAAGGTCCATTATGAAGAATCAGAGGTCACATGGCTTAAGCTGAAGAAATTGGTGGCCGGAGTTTGGTGCATGGGGCTACTAAACATGTTGTGGGTGCTGCATTTTAGCCGAAGAGCTATAAACACAGTTTGTGTGCATCAAGTTTTGACATTGGTGCATGATGGGTGCCTCTAGTTGGGAGGGCCCATCCTAATCATTGAAATGATAATCCATAGAATAAGTTTGTTTTCATATCAAGGAGTGGACCCTACGGAGGGTTTCATAGGAAACTCGCACGAAAAGAAATTAGCAGATCAAATGAAGAGGGACTTCAAGCTGACAAAGAATTTGTGCGTCTATGCAATAAGTTCCATATCAGATGGTTTGGTGTAGTTCGCTACACCAATCTTGGCTGGAAAAATCATGAGGAATATCCACACGGATGAAGTGTCAGCGCCAGTAGTCTATTTGGCTGTGCAGTGTGCCAAAGGAGTCCAATACAATTGGGCTCAATACCTATGTCATGAATTTTTGGAGGACTATAGAGAAGCCCATGATGAGGGCAAGGCATTCCACTACGTGTGGCTATTGTTGTAGATCGTGTTGGTGGCATGGAGGATGCTTGAAGAAAGTCATTTCCCTCAGCAAGACTCATATCTACCTGAGGCCAAGAAGTTCACTTCACTGTGAGCCACCAAAGACCTCGAGTGCGTTATGGAGACAAAGATATTTTGGGTCTTATTTGAGTTAGAGCTAAGGATGGTGATTAACCAGCGGCCAAGGTTATCACCAAGTTTTCACGTGCAGTATAGCAATGTTGCATATTTCAAGGAATATTTTCATAATCTGCACATCCACATGAAGAAAGATGCCACAAGAACATGGCAAAATCTGCCATAATTAGTTTTCGAGGACGATATTCTGGGAGCCGTCAGTAAATGTTTGAGTGACTAGCTGACCCCCTCTGATGCCGACATAGGAACTAGTAAGGATGTTGAAGGTGAAGCAACATAGACCACAACAACAACAAAGGAGAAGAAGAAGGAAGCATAGAAGGCTTCCGTGAAATAGAAGGCTGCCGCAAAAGATAAGGTTGCGTAGCAGAAAGAATATGTTGTAAGGGAGAAAGATGCAACCAAAGAACAAGTCTCTACCAAAGAGACTAGCGTGACCAAGGAGAATACTGCCACTACTTCACAGCCCACCATTGACCTCGATGAGTCAGATAAGGAGCACACAAATGTGGAGGAAGAGATAAAGGGAGAAGAGGAAGGGAGCATAGGCTTGGATTCCCCCTTCATCGTCAAGAAGAGGCAAAAGAGGAGTTCTATAGGGCCATGAAAGAGGCAAAATTCAGACAAATCGGCGAGCATGACGCCTTTGTTCTTTATCAAGGGGGATCTAGATGATATTGGTGATGTGGTCTGTAATGCAACAAAGAATCTTTGGGGACACATCGAAGAACAATACCACCAAATGATGGAGAAAGTGTAGCAGTGCCTTTGGGAATTGTAGGTCCAAACAGGTATCATTCAAGCGAGCGTGGGATAGGTGAGCCTGAAGCAAGCGACCTTGAAACAAGCGAGCAGGTTGGCCTTAGCAGTAGAGCTCACCATGGACCTCCACATAGTGCAGTTACTAGAGGGGTCACTGCGAGTTGAGGCATCAAAAGATAGGGCACACCTCCTACACATAAAGGATCTCAGTTTGAACCTGACATCGCTTCCTATACAGACATTGCACGAGTTACATCAAGGGTTATCTGATGAGCTCAGAGTTTGGGAAAAATGTGCACTGCCGATCATCAACAAGGTCAAAACCAATAATCGGCAGATGCTCGAGGAAAAGGCATGGGCCTTGAAGGAAAGGAAGGAAGCGATGGCGTGAAGTCAACATATGGAAGCAGTAATTACACAGGCCTGCAGGGAGTTTCCCAAGCTCTAGATTCCAGCTGAAGCGACCTTCATAGAGAAGATTTGAAAGCTAGTTGTCATAGTAAGGGAAACTGGAAAAGTGAGATTTGAGCTACATTTTTAGATATCTAAGCTCCAAATTAAGTTGCAGACAACCACTCCTCCAGAAGTCAGAGAGCAACGCGAGGTTACTATTAAAGTAGAGATGGCTACCTTAGAGGATGTAGTCAAGGGTTGCACCCAGTTGTTTTAACAAGCCATGGAATTGTGTACCTCCTTGCAGGAGGATCAAACTCTATAGAAGATGGAAGCAGATATCAGAGAGAAGTAGAGGCAGTTCGACGAGATTAGGTCGACAACACGAACCTTAGCATGAGTGCAGAGGTTCACCAGATTACAGGAGGCAAATCTCATCTAGAGAGAAATTGATGAGCTACGTCAAAAGGAAGCAATCATATCTTCAATGATGTAGACCTAGGCGGATGAGGCAAGTCAGTGACACTATCAGTACAGAGCAAGCTAAAGGTAATGAAACAAGTGTAGAGAACCATGAGCCTTGCAGTCGAAGGTCCCACCAAAAAGAATTAGTTGAAGATAGAGTTTACTGAGTTTTAGGTGAAGATCGACGTGTCACTAGTAGAGTGACTTGAGGACGAGTCATGACTTTGTGTTGGGGACCTGTTGGGACAAGGTCCCCTCTGGTCAATTTTGCTAATAGTTTTGTTATTTTTATAAAGTCTCTGCATTTTGAGGTGCTGAGCGTGAAGGTCATTAAGAGTCAAAGGGGCTTTAGGAAGGTCAGAGCCCCTTAGTTTCTTAGAAGTTAAGTGTTTTATGACCCACCCATGGTTCACGAACCATGGTATTATAATGAAAGATGCTATAAAAATGAGTCATAGAGAGTCATAGGATATATCTATTTGATCGAATATCTCTATATAGGCAAGTGATCTAAGTCATAATTATCTGTTTTATGTACTTAGGCGAAGGGGAAGGCTCCTACAACTATGTACGCGAAGACCTTTGTAAGTCTGAAGTTAAGTGCGTGGGCCGCTGCAATTGTGTAAGCAAGGAAAAAGAGTCTGTAATAGAAGATCTGAACATAATAAAGACTATTCTGGAGTAATATTTGTGTATGTGTGCATTTATGTTTACTTCTGAATGTATTATGTATTCAGTCTGTTTACTTCATTTATCATAATAAATAATTAATGGATGTGCGAAAGTGGTAGATCTATTAGTTTACTTGATGTTATGAATGTTTAAAGCAATCAATGTAGAGTTAGAATATGTTATTTGAAAGTTATTATAATTTCCGTGGTTTAAGGATTAGGGGTCACGAACGTCTAAATAAAGTCCTAGAAGTAACAAAAACCCATCACACAGACCTCTGGATGTAGAAACCTGGTTTTGTCATCCTCCAACACTGCCTCAGGTGAGACTGTAGCTTGTGCTACATGGGTTGTTTCCGAAAGGGCCGACAGTGTAGGGTTTTGTTGGTTGGCGCAACTAACTCTAAACCTAGGTCCAGACCCCCTCAAGCCAACATGTACTCATCAAATCGACATCAAGGAAGGATACAAACCTATGCGGCAACCCTAGAGGAGGATGAACCCAAACCTCAAAGGCATAGTAAAGGAATAATTGCAGAAGTCGTTGGATGCATGGTTCAGTTACCCCATCTCAAATAGTGAGTGGGTAATTCCTCTGGTTTTGGTCCCAAAGAAAACTGGAAAATGGAGGATCTACTTGGATTACAGAGAACTAAACAAAGCCACTAAAAAGACCATTTCCCTCTACCTTTCATTGATCAAGTCTTGGATGGTCTTGCAGGGAATAATTCCTTCTCTTTCCTGGATGGGTTTAGTGGTTACAATTAGATCTAGATCAACCCAGAGGACCAAGATAAAACTACATTCACTTATCCCTGGGGTACCTTTTCTTATAGGGTCCTTCCTTTTGGATTATGTAATGCCCCTGCCACTTTTCAAAGGGTAGTTCTGAGCATCTTTATTGAGCTAGTCCATGACTCTGTAGAGTTCTACATGGATGATTTCACTCCCTATGGGTGTGACTTCTTGGAGGCTCTCTCTAACCTTGGGAAAATCCTAAAGAAGTGCATTGAAATGAATCTCTCGTTGAGTCTTGAGAAGTGTGAATTCTTGATGAATGTAGGGGGTGTCCTGGGCCATTCAATATCTCAGGAGGGAATACAAGTGGACCCAAACAAAATTGCCATCATAAAAATGGTCCTACTCCTCACAAGAAGAGGGATGTTAGGAGCTTATTGGGCTTAAATGGATATTATAGGAGGTTTATCAAAGACTTCAAAAAAGTATCCTCACCATTGTTTGGATTGTTGGCTAAGGAATCAAAATTTTGTTGGTGAGATAGTTGCCATGAGGCCCTAGATATCTTGAAAGGTAAATTGACTACTGCACCCATACTTAGAGGTCAAAATTGGGCTCTTCCTTTCCACATCCATGATGATGCGTCTAACAAAGATGTAGGAGAATCCCTATGCTAGATAGATGACAAGTTTCCTTATTCCATTTACTTCATTAGCAAAAATCTCTCTAAGGCTGAATTGAATTACACTGTAACTTAGAAGGAAATCCTAGGTGTTGTCAACTACCTGAATAAGTTCAATCACTACATCACTGGATATCAAACCTTTGTGTGTACTGACCATGCAACTATCAAGTACTTAATGAACAAACCTGATGTGAATGCTAGATTTATTAGATGGTTGCTTTTACTACAACAGTTTAATATAACAATCATTGATAAGCCAGGTAAATAAAATGACGCAGAGCTAGCCTGCAAATCCCAGAATCTTATGACAACTATTTATACATCTCAGCTTTTTGTTCAAATCAAATCCTTAATGTCCATTTACATGCGGAAGCTAATATCTTGTTCAAAATCTTTCACCATTTATTTCAACATTTTCATTAAAAGCCATGTAAGAAAATCAATTCCAAATTTACTTCTCTTCAAGCAAATTCATGCTTTGAATCCTTCAAGCAAACCCAATGATAATATGAGTTCAAATATTCCTCAATTGGAATAAAATTCATTCATAATTCTGGTCTATGCACTTATGCCCCTTTCTATGTAGAATTCGTAACATTCTATATTTAATTCAACTCAAGCTGCATAACAAGATTTCGATTTGAGCTTAATACAAATTCAAGTTCCCATTTGATAAGTGCACTTTACCAATTTACTTGCCCATGACAGTTCCTATAAAAAAACTTAGAATTTGATCAATCATACTTGTCCATCCGACGATGGATACAGATTATGTTCAACTTCAACGATCTGGCAGATGTATCAGTTCTTACAACTTCTGAATGTGTTCAAAAACTTAACACATTACACTTGAGCTGTATGAATACTTCTTCACAATACTAACAACATTTAAAACTCAGCATAGAGCCTACTTACTCTTCAAAGCATCAATACACTTACCATTAATGCTGTGCTTACTCTGCGTTAACCATTTATGACAACCCAAAATCAAAGGAACAGCGTCCTGCTCACATTCATCAACTGGCGCTTCCCACATTTTATCAGATTCGAATTGGTTTGTCTAATGCCGCACTTCTGGTTTATACAATCCACCATCATTCTACCTGTACATTGCATTTTCACGCTTATGTACTAATATTCATTACAAATAACTTTCAATCGATGGATATAAAATCATCATCGATTCGATGCTCTTCCTTCCACAGTAACCACAATAAAACCGTGGTTAATTTCAACGATTACCACTCTCCGTTCACAAATTCTGGAAATCGTTATACTCTTCTTCGACCCTTGAGATCATCGCTATTATCATTTCATAATTCTCTCTATCGAATTCAATTAATTACAACTGGAGTTTCTGCTTTCAAATATAAATTAACCAGAATCTGATGTTTCTGGCATTCTCAAAAGCCCATCGATTCTTCAATACAGATTTAAAATTTTCCAGTTCAATTGAAATAAGGCTCTTATACAAAATCGATATCACCATTTACCTTTCAATCGATATCACCGTTTACCTTTCAACCGATTGCTTCTCTATTCAACGCAGACTTTTGCTACTTGACATTCCAAACATAAGTTGAATTATCTAATTCTGGATTGTTGTGCTTGAAAATCGATCCACATATTTGAGATTATTAACCATTGGTTCTTCTAATGCGGACAAACCTTACAATCTGAAACGCTTTCCAATACCAATTAAAACCTCTTCACAAATTAATATTGCAATTAATTGATTAAAACTTTTGTATCGATTTCCATATACATTGTCGAACCATTTAAATGGGAACAACGTTCAACATAATCTTAATTTGCAGGCAGTATATCATTTAATGAGAATAGCGCCCTATCATATACTTCAGCCCTTCAATGCTATATTCTTATACATACAATATGTCAATGCTCTATACACAGTGAATCGACTTCTTCCCAATTGGTATTTAAAATCTTAAATTGCACTGAACTTCGGTTTCATTTCAATTACAGAAAATGAACGCAAATCCACCAATAAAGCTTTAAACACAGTTTCAACCACAATTAATAAAAAAAATACTTACAATTCTGGTTTGGCCTGATATTCGTAATCTATGGCCCTTACAAACTGCCCGAAGGCATCCAATCAGAAAAACCCCTCACTCTCTACTAACTCAATGTCTTGTTCTCTCAAAACCCCTTCCTATTTATACAATTTTAAAAAATGGTCTAATTAAATGCTCAATCCCCTTAATATCTCAACAAATCCCTAAATTTCTCAACATCCCTAAAAGATAGATTCTCATCCCTAAAACTTAGAAACTAATTCCAACTTAGGCTCCCTCATTAATTCTAAATAATCTAGAAACTAATTTCTCTCACATTTACAATTTCTCACAAATAATTAATTAATCACTCAAAATAATATTAATATTTACATGAAATTTTAATATTTCTTCAAAACATGAAACCCCCTAGCTTAGGTAAAATACAAGGTGTTTTTCGGAGATGATGCTCCTACATCATAAAATGTAGATAGATGTATTTCAGATTAATCACATAATCAGGATTTGGTTTATGTTTTGAACCAACTAATGTGTTCCATCCTCAGGACAAGGTGAAGAATCAATCGATATTAAGGAATAAATAGTATGGATGCATCATTGCCCAAAATTAGTTGTTGAAAACTAGCCGTTAAATTAGTTAATAAGGTAAGTAGAATATTATTAATTAATAAGGCAAGTACAATATTATTAATTATTAGAGGTGGGGAGTTGTTTATTAAAATAATAAAATATATTTGGTTAAAACTAGCCATAGGAAAAAATAAAAATAAATTATTAAAAATAAATGTAAAATCATTAAAATATTATATGTTTATTTAGAAACTAGTTGTTAGGAATAATGTTAATTTTAATAATTAATTAAGGTGTTAAAATAATATATATTTATTTAAAACTAGATTTTATAAAATATCTTAATTAATATTTCAATGAATAAGGCCAATCAAATTTTATAATTCTATCTATTTTAATGGTTTAATCTAAATAGATAAAATATATACCTATGGTCAAGGTATAGAGTATAGAAGAATAAGAAGTTACTAATTAAAAATAAAAATTTATATACATATATTACATATATTAAGGGATCTAATAATAATATTGTGCAAAATAAAAGTTAGAGAAAGACACCAATATTTATAGATTACAAAGCATGAAGGGAAACAAGATAGATACATAAAATGAATAAAAAGGAGGAAAGAAGAAAAAGCATCAAGAAATAAACGAATGAAGAAAACCCTAGTACAAATAAAATGAAAACTTAAAAATATTGAAAAAGAATCTAGAAATAAAAATAAGCAGGGAACAGAGAGAGAGGAATCAAGAAGTGATCAGCCCTGGCAGTGACTTTGGATTCTTCAATGCAGACATGGCGTTTTTTTTTCTTTGTGTGCTCGGCTAGGGATGATGGGTGGGATCGATTGTGTCTAATATCTGCAACATTCTCTTGGATTCTGTGTTTAATAGACCTACCTGTTTCCCCAATATAGGGAATACCACAGGAACAGGGAACAAGGTAGACGTGCTTCGCATCCTTAGGGTCAATAGGGTCTTTAACAGATCCTAGATAATTCTTAATGGTATGGAGACGCCCGAATGAGGAAGCAACATTTATCTTCTTAAGCATATGTGAAATCCTATCAGTGGTTCCTTGGATATATGGGAGATGAACCTTAGAGACAAGATCAACACGAGAAAGTTTAACTCTTGGCACTCTTCATGCCTTGTGAAAGGCCTTGAGGATTTGAGATCTTCTATACCCATTCTTTCTAAAAACCTCAAGAAGATGAGATTTCTCTTGATCAAGGTGGCTATCATCAAAGATTCATAGGGCACAAGTAGCAAGAGTGCTGAGAACACCGAATTTATGAGCCAGAAAGTGATGAGAGATGGCATGGAGATATTGTTTCATATGAGTTTTCTTTAAAAACACTTGGTGACATACGAAACCATCCTCCCTCCTAGAAAGGAGAATTTCAAGGAAGGGAAGGCAACCATTCTCTTCCACCTTCATCGTGAACTTGATGGAATCCGATTGAGAATTAAGGTGGTTAAGAAACAGATCCAACCTCTCACGACCATGACGCCAGATGACACAAGTATCATCAGAGAAGAGGTTCATTGATGATATATGTGTCATCTAGCCTCATGGTCATGATAATTTGGATATGTTTCTTAACCACTTTAATTCTCAATTGGATTCCATCAATTTCACGATGGAGGTTGAAGAGAACTAATTGAGAGTTAAGGTGGTTAAGAAACAGATCCAACTTCTCGCGACCATGAGGCTAGATGACACATGTATCATCAATGAAGAGGTTCGTTGATGATACATGTGTCATATGGCCTCATGGTCGCGAGAAGTTGGATCTATTTCTTAACCACCTTAATTTTCAATTGGATTCCATCAAGTTCATGATGGAGGTGGAAGAGAATGGTTGCCTTCCCTTCCTTGAAATTCTCCTTTCGAAGAGGGAGGATGGTTCCGTATGTCACCGAGTGTTTTGAAAGAAAATTCACATGGAAAAATATCTCCATGCCAACTCTCATCACTTTCCGACTCAGAAATTCGGTGTTCTCAGTAGTCTTTCTACTCGTGCCCTAAGAATCTCTTTTGACAACCACCTTGATCAAGAGAAATCTAATCTTCTTGAGGTTTTTAGAAAGAATGGGTATAGGATATCTCAAGGCCTCAAGGCCTTTCACAAGGCATGCAAAGTGCCAAGAGTTAAACTTGCTCGTGTTGATCCTGTCTCTAAGGTTCATGTCCTGTATATCCAAGGAACCACTAATAGGATTTCCCATATCCTTAGGAAGATTAATGTTGCTCCATCGTTCAGGCCTCTCCATACCATTAAGAATTCTTTGGGATCTGTTAAATACCCTATTGACCCTAATGACAGGAGGGACATCTACCTTGTTCCCTGCTCCTGTGGTATTCCTTATATTGGGGAAATAGGTATGTCTATTAAATAAAGAATCCAAGAGCATGTTGTAGATAATAGACACAATCGACCCCACTCATCAGCCCTAGCCGAGCATGCAGAGGAAACAAAACACCATGTATACATTGAAGAATCCAAATTCATTGCCAAGGTAGATCACTTCCACCATAGGAAGCTTAGGGAAACGATTGAGATTGAAAGGCATGCCAAAAATCTTGATAGGGATGATGGTTGGAAATTAAGTAAGAGTTGGATTTCAGATCTCACTTCTTGATTCCTCTCTCTCTGCTCCCTGGTTATTTTTATTTCTAGCTTATTTTTAAGTATTTTAAGTTGTCATTTTATTTGTACTAGTGTTTTCTTCATTCATTTATTTCTTAATTCTTTTTCTTCTTTCCTCCTTTTTATTCATTTTATGTATCTATCTTGTTTCCCTTCATGCTCTGTAATCTATAAATATTGATGTCTTTCTCTAACTTTTATTTTGCACAATATTATTACTAGATCCTTTAATATATGTAATATATGTATATAAATTTTTATTTTTAATTAGTAACCTCTTATTCTTCTATACTCTATACCTTGACCATAGGTATATATTTTATCTATTTATTTTAAAACATTAAAACATTAAAATAGATAGATTTATAAACTTTGATTGACCTTATTCATTGAAATATTAATTAAGATATTTTATAAAAGCTAGTTTTAAATAAATATATATTATTTAACACCTTAATTAATTATTAAAATTAACATTATTCCTAACAATTAGTTTCTAAACAAACATATAATATTTTAATTATTTTACATTTATTTTTATTTTCTCCTAACTGCTAGTTTTAACCAAATATATTTTAGTTTTTTAATAAACAACTCCCCATGTCTAATAATTAATAATATTGTACTTGCCTTATTAATTAATAATATTCTACTTACCTTATTAACTAATTTAACGACTAGTTTTCAATAGCTAATTCTAGGAAATGATGCATCCATACTATTTATTCCTTAAGATCGATTGATTCTTCACCTTGTCCTAAGGATGGAACACATTAGTTGGTTAGAAATGTCAACCAAATCATGATTATGTGATTAATCTGAAAGACATCTATCTACATTATGGATCACAAAAGTCTTAGATCTAACAAATAAAATGTAGTTGAATATTTTTTGTCTAGATTTGATTTGCCTGTAGGTGAGGAAGGGATGGTTGATGATCAACTACCGGATGAACACTTATTTTGTATTTTAGTTCTCTCTCCATGGTTTGCTGACATAACTAACTACCTAGTTTCTACAGAGTTTCCTCCAAATCTATCATCCAAGGAGAATATTGAAATTGTAAGGAAGAGTGCCCCTTTCACTTGGATTGGGGGAAATCACTTTAAGCTAGGGCCATATCAAATCTTGAGGAGAAGCTTCAAGGAAGAGGAGGTCTTTGACATCCTCTTATCATGTCATGATGGACATTGTGGAGGTCACTTTGCTGCCAAGAAGACAATTTTCAAGGTTCTACAAGTTGGCTACTACTGGCCCACTCTCCACCAAAATGAAAGAAGATACACCAGTCGATGTGATTAGTGCTAGAGGATGGGGAAACCTACTCCCAAGGATGAAATTCCCTTACAACCTGTGGTGGATTTTGAGCCATTTGATAAGCGGGGCATGGATTTCATTAGGCCAATTGATCCACCCTCAGGGCAGAAAAAAAGTACATAATTGTATGCACTGACTATTTAACAAAGTAGGCTAAGACAAAGGCTATCAAGGTAGTGACAGAGGAGAAAGTGGTTGAGTTCCTAAGGGAGAGTGTGTTCTACAAATTTGGGTACCCCAGAGAGCTAGTCACTGATCAGGGGGCTTAATTCACATCACATTTGATCGAGAATTTGTTAAGGCAGCATCATATCAATCACAAAAAATCTATAGTCTATCATCCTCAGGGCAATGAACAAGTAGAGGTCACTAATAGGGCACTAGAAGGCATCCTCACCAAGGTTGTGAGCAGAAACATAATGGATTGGGAAGACATATTAGTAGAGGCCACTTGGGCCTACAATACCACTTGGAAAACCATTACTGTTTTCACCCCTTATGAATTAGTTTATGGAAAGAAGGCTTTACTCTCCATTGAGTTTGAATACAATACCTTGAGAATGGTAGCGCAATTGGATTTAGATGTTACAAAGGCACAACAGGAGAGACTACTCTAGTTAAGTGGCTTGGATGAATTCATAATGCAAGCCCTCTTACACATTGAAGTTATTCAATTGCAAATAAGGGTTTGGCATGATAATAATATCAAGGACAAGGTCTTTCAATAAGGATATTGGGCTCTTCTATATGACTCAAGGTTCAAGGACTTCAAAGGAAAATTGATGACAAGGTCGTTGGTCCCATACCCGATAGAGAAATGCCATGACAATGGAGTTGTTCAAGTTAGGACCATTGATGAGGAAGGGATTCCCTTGCATGTCAGTAGTTACAAATTGAAGGTTTATAGGAAGTCTCTATCCAAGGCACAGTTCATCAACACCATTAGAAAGGAGGTGAATGTGATTGGAAATGTTCTAACTTCCAATTCACAACATCCCTAAACATTGTTTTTGTTTGTGAAAAAAAATTAAAGAGAAAAAATAAAAAAAATAAGAGACCTAGATGCAAACCTCCATGAAGCATATGATGCCAAATCTTGGGTTGAAAACCTACTTGAGTCAGCCCAGGAGTGAAAAAAGAGAAAAAATAAAAGATCCCTTGGTGAAAACCTGCCTTGAGGTGCTCAAGGTAGATGGGCAAGTTGAAAACCTTCGTTGAGGCAGCTTGTGTGTCCCTAAAAAAAAAGGAGAATGAAAAACAAAGAAAAATGCGATGATGGGGATCTACAACCTATCCATAAATAGTTTCTGTCATTTTGCAGCTTTTGAGGACAATGGAAAGTTGCAGAACTCCAAGGAAAAAATGCTTAAGTTCCATTCCATTTTTCCCTCCATCTACTCCATAACATTCATAACAACCACGTCCTTACAATGCTCGCCCATCCTTGGGCCCCAAAAATCCATTTCCAGGCCCTCTATGGTTTGCTATAGGATGTATTGTAACTGCTACAGGAAGATCCTGTAGGACTACATGATGTCCTAAAATTCTACATGAAGGAGGTTCTGATAAGAAAATCATCAAGCATGGCCTATCCCAGGCTAGCTAGATTCCTCACACTCGATCCAACCACTCACTCGCCATCCATGCATCCCTGATTCAAACAAATTTCCATTTCTTAAAGTTGACTCTAAGCCTTGTCTCATTCAAAAAAAATTCAAAAATAAAGATAGATGAAATTTTATTTTTTTCAACAACCCTTCACTACCCCACCAAGACTCTAACTTCATCCTTCAACCCCTACAATCCTTCTCACCACTCCCATGAATAAAAGCCCTTGGAAAAGAAGAAAAAAAGGGTCTGCTACATGATCTCCTATAGCAACTCGTGCCACTATTACGATAAATATGAAACCCAATTCTTCTTCCCATCCAAATTGAGGGGATGGTACCACCATCCTAGAGCACCTTTCCATTCCAAGTAGGACTCTACAGTAGAAGAAGCAACACCTAGGATACCAGGAAAGCACTTGGACCCACGAACAACATCAATCAGCAAATACACAGGAGCACATAAAGTATACATAGGAAAAAGTGACAACAAGATAACTTCCTGAGCAACAACACAAGAGGTCCAACACTCCAGCATGCATTGATCAAGCACAAGGTAGGCACAGGTATGGTAACCTCTAAGCTTCTCCCTAGGTGTAAAATAATGAAAATGTATGAATGTCGAAGGAAGGTTTTTATATAATTTGGAGGTGGCCAGTTAGCTTGTCTACCTGTAGTTAGTGAACTAAAAGTAATCCATTAGTCATCATCCAACATAGGAGTGTCACATCAGTGAAATCAGTTAAGAGCAAAGTCAAAATTAGTTAAGAGGGAGTGGGTGTTAATTATGAGGCTTGAGAGAAGGATCACCCAAGGTGAGACAATGATCCAAATGAGGAAAATGCATACCACTACCAGCCATCCCAACACTCTAAGCCCTAGCCACAAATAGAATAAATATTGAACTTCCTTTCATTTTTGTTCATTTTGAAATCCATTGAGGTAGGGCAGAACTTGGGAAGCTATTGAGAGAATTGAACCCTACTCTGTCAGTCCTAGAGGAAACAACTACAGGGACTGTAGTAGGCTACATGAAACAACTACAGGAAGTACAGGAGGCTATATGTAGCTACAAGAAGCACATAAATTTCAATAGGGTGCCTCCAAGGGTGCAAAAACACTGCCTAGGGTCGATTTGGTCTTCAATTGTCATTACACCAGGAGTGATAGTGAAAGGAAAGTGGCCCTCTCATTCTTCTATCCATGATTTGCAGGTTGGGGAACCCTGTAATCTCTTAGTAATTACATTCATCTTATGGATTAAAAGAGTTTTTTTCTATAAAATACAAGGGCTACACATAATTTTCATTAATTAGAGGTTCCACCCCTCTTTTCCCTTTGAGTTCATAATGGGGCTACCATAGAAAAACCCTCCTACACTTAATTAAAAATAGAGAAGAAGATGGGAGAGTGGTTCAATAAAAGAGAACCTACATAGACTAAGAGAATCCACCTTCATCCCCCTGCTATAGACATTTTTAGGAGGCATAAATGTTTAGGCTTCTTTGAGTTGCTATAAGGATATGGGAATGATATCAATTATGAGTTTTCCATGGCCCTAAATACTCAAGGGAGAACCAATGCTACCACTGTGGTGAGAGGATTATCCATTACCATTACTCCTGAGCTGATTAGCAGGGTGACAACACTTCCCCTAGGGGCCTAGTGGAGGAAAGAGGACAAATCCAACAGTGCCCTTACTAAGAATAATTTCTTCACTGATGATGAACAACCAATTGAAGATAAAAATGGAGTTGAAAGGGAGATCCTCCCCTATCCCTGGGATGAGGTGACCTACCACATCCTTAAGTTCATCTCTTGTGAAGGAAAACTAAGTGTAGTCAATGGCTACCAGTTCAGACTGCTCCATGAAGTCATATTTCGAGCAAGATTTCCCATGGCCCAAAGAATCAGTGTGCCTTATTTCCTCTTACAATCCATCATGGACATGATCTGGAAGGTGAAAGAGGGAAAACCACAAAACTTAGGACACCATGGCCTCATCAAATTAATAGTGGAAGATGCTTTGAATAAATTAAGAGTTCTTGTCCTTTGGTACACATTCAAAGACATGGAAAGAGAAGGTTTCCTTGAGACTCAGGTCCTTTCATGTGGAGGAGAAGAGGTAGAAGATGCAGAAGAAGAGTAGGAGGAAAAGGTAGAAGTAGAAGAGGAAGAAGAAGAGGAGGAGGGGAAAGAAGAATGAAGTCCAGAGAAAACCACTGCACCTAGAGAAGAGGAGGTACCCCCAAAGGAGAGAAATATGTCTCTTGAGCACCCTAAAAATGAGGAATTTGTTGTCCTAGATTCCTTGAGCACACAAATCAAACCTAATAAGAAAAGGCATAGACAAACTCCCCTCTACTTCAAAACAAGTAAAAGTACTAGAATTAAACAGGGGAAGTCTCAAACTCCCACAAACACACTTATGATAATTGACGAATCACCAAGTAAAAGAGAGGAGCTAGAGGCCATTGAGATGAAGGTTGAGAAAGGCACATCTCCTAGAGCCATCTCAAAGACTCCCATCACCTATGTAAGAAAGCATGTCCCTAGGTAAACCTCCTCTAAGCAGCCCAAGGCAACTATCACACTCCAATGAAAAGGGAAATGCCTGCTACAAGAAACACATACCCTGCTATAGGAAACAAAGATAGGGCTATAGGAAGATCAGAAAATGCTACAGGCAGAGAAGAAGGCACAAAAAGAGGGCAAAGAGGAAACAAAATAGTTATAATAGGGGGAAGCTTCTCCAAGTACCTTTGAGAGAGATGTTCAAGAGCTGCAGGAGCCTAGTCCACAACCAAATTTGAGCTCCTATTACAAGTTCATCGAAGGAGGAAGAGTGATACCACATAAATTTGTTGTCCCTCTCTTATTTGAACTTGAAGTAGAAAGAGGAAGGACACATAGATGGATTCAAATTGCCAAGTCCAAGAAAGTGGAAGATGTGGGCCTTATGGAGGAAAATCTATTAGAAATGGGAAAATAATTGAGTGAGTTAAGGGATAGAGAGTACACAATGAGAACACTACTACAGACAGAAAAATCATGGTTGAGGAAGAAACTGCAAGAAAAGGAGACCCAATTGGCCACAATGGCAAGCCTCTCCATGGAGGCACTTCAATGCAGACTGCCACCTAGATCCCATGCACTTCTCCTCAAAGACCAATGGATGCAGTTCCAGATTAATACATTAGCACAACATAGGACCATGCCATTCCATGACTATAAGAAATTCATTGAGTTTTGTGATAAGAGAAGCCCTCAAGACATAGCTAAATTAGCTAAATTCTACCTACACAACCTCTTCTTAAATGACATGAATGTTTGGAATCCCAATGCCAAGTTGGGAGACTTGCAACTGATGGATCTTGCATATTGGATGAGTCATGAGGAGGCCAGGGTTAAGGAGCTGAAGAGAGTATTGATAAAAGAAGAAAGAGAACCCTTCTACATCAGGGTAGAGTAGATAAATTCCATGGTTGTGATTAGTAATCACAACATCATTTCCAATGATGCTTGTTGGCTTAGGGGTTCCTAATCCAAGTTTGTAGTTAATCATGCCAAACAAAACCCTACACTACTAGCCCTTTCAGCAACAACCCACGTAGTGCAGGCTGCTATCTCACTTGAAGCAGTATGGGGGGATGCTGGAACCAAGTTTCTGCATCCAGAGATTAGTATGATGTCTTTTAGCGCCCTAGATCTGCATTCGCACAGATCTATAAGCCCCTAGGTCTCGGTATTGCAACTCCATTTAAACATCCCCTTGACCTTCGCGAAGGTCTAGGATTGGTCTTTGTGGACCCTTAACAATCATATTATCTACTTGCGCACATCAGAAAGTAACCCTAGATCTGAGCTTGCGCATATCTACTTAAGTATTTTAATAAGCATAACGAAATGCATCACGATCCTCACAGAAGTACTTAACATGCAGTGCGTACAATTATTAATATTTATTCCATGGAATCACACATCATTAGATCAATATTTCATAAATAAATTATTCATCCACAACATATATTGCAACCATAAATAAACAGAAGTAAACAGATACACACAGGAAGAATTCAACAATCTTCTTTATTGATCTTCAATATGGTGTTACAGACTCAAAACTACCCTGCCCACTCAGCTGCAGGGGTCCGTGCACTCAGCTGCAGACTCTACTTTAGGCCTCTGCACACTGAACTGCATAGCCTTTCTCTCCTACCTAACCCACTTGTCTGTGCTAAGACGTTACTACTATTTTCCCATTTCAACTCAGATTATGCCTTAGACCCTCTAAGACAGGCCTACTTATAACTTTTTTCATACAATCCCATGGTTTGCAGACCATGGGTGTATCTCAAAACTGACTCAACTTTACATAAACAAGGGGCTAAAACCCATTTGATTCCTAATCACCTACGGACTCCACATCCACAAATCGTAGATGCTTTACATCTTTTTATAAAAATTACATCAAAAATTTGGTTTTTAACCCCAAAACTGACCAAGGGGACCCCATCCAAATAGGCCCCCAACACAAAGATCGTGACTCACCCTCGAGTCACTCAGCTGGCGCTACGATATTGCTACGAAGATCCCCCAGCTCCACCTGCACTACATCAACCTAAGCAGCGCTTTGTAGCTGGTCCTTCTACAACTAGCTTCATCCTCTGCTACATTTGCTGCAAGTTGGTGAGATTTTCCTGAATGTTAGTCGTGATCTGGTAAGATTCATCTAACCATGACCCCAACATGGTTTTAAGTAGGTCCTCCTTCTTTTGTGCTGCTTAGACCTGCACGAGGAGCTGCTTTCCTTCCTGCAACTTAGCGAGGCGTTGTGCTGGGAAAATGGAGCACGTTGTTTCCGGGACTTCGTTGTACTGTTTCTGCATCTCTTGAACCTCTGTATTTAGTGTCTGCAGGTTTGGGTCTTCCTGCAAAGTCGTCACCAACTCAATTTTCTACTCAAATAAGGTCAAGCAGTCAGCGGTTGTGACATGCAAAGTGCCCATCCCTTCTTTTAAGGGTGCTCTGCATTAATCCTTGACCTCGGGAGGAGTCGTGGGCTACAACTTTAACTACAACTCGGTTATTTTCATGTTGAGTTTGAATTGAACTTGTCCAACCTCTGCCTTTGCCTCGTGCACTCCAGTGGCTAACTTCCTAATCTTAGCATCTGGCTGTGCGTCCTTTGGAATGTGAAGCTCAGGCACTATTATACATGCCTCTGCAACTGGGGACTCCAGCCGGGAACTCTATGCTTGCAACGCTTCCTTTCAAGGCTTGCGTTTTCTCAGTGAACATTTTCTCATTGTTCACCCAGTATTCATTGATCATATTTAGGGCGCGCTACTCCTGAGATCTCAATTCCTCTGTCACGCCTGCCTGTAGCACGTGAAGAAGCTCATTGGGGAGCACTATGATGTTCAGCCCAATGTTCATAAGGGTGCTTAAGATGATATGCTCATCAACTGACTCTGCGTGTAGGGACCCTTCGGGTAATGCAAAAGTGCGAAGATCTAGGGTCCTTATGAATTCCACAGCCTAACTTATCCCCAGTTCCATGCTCACTTATGCTGCGCTCGCTTGACCCGTGCCCACCTGTATCCTATTAGCCTGGATCTGCAACTTGTGCAGATCCTTTTGGACACTCCCCAACATCTGCATATACTGTTGCTCAAACTGTTGCAACACTTCAATTGTAGTGTCCCATATTTTTTCACCAATATTATTAAGATCACCCTCTGTCAATACGATAGGATCACCCTGCGACTTGTTCAATTTTTTCTTTTTCCAAGGATCTTCCTGCTACTCCTGTCCACGCTTCTTTAGTGAAAATGGGGCGCTCTACCCCTCATCTCTTTCGCTGCCTTTCTTCGGACTGTTCTTCCTCCTCGGTCTTGGGCAAAGGGGATTTTCCACTTCTCTCTGACTCGCGCTGCTCTTTCTCAGCCTGCCACTTAGCAACACACTCTTTCTCCATTTGAGCCTTCTCTACGAATTCCTTCTTTCTTTGTGCGACCAATTTTTGTGCAACCTGCTTGGATGCATCCTTTTTTTTCTATGCTGCTGAGATTCCTGCGCCGTTACTGGTTCTGACATCCAAGTCTGAGGCGGCCCGCCACTCTACTAGCCATTGCTTTATTACCTCTTGTATGTCTATATCTATGAATAAATATCGAAAGTCATGCCATTTCTGTTGCAGATCCTACCATGCCTAAATGTAAACTCAGTGGAAGTCAGCCTTGAACATGACATAAGCTGACAAATGCATGTACAAGGTTGGGGACAACTTTGGGCACTGGTTGATGGCCATTTGGAGGCTTGATTACATTAGAAACTAGAATATTTTTGTTTTTGTGATCTGCATGGGGTCCTTTGTAGCCCATAGGGAGGTAAACTACGTGGCCTCTGATAATGCTTCTTCCAACAGAGGAAACTGGATTTCCTCCGGTAGTTCCCATGCAACCAACACAATGGAGAGAAACAACCAAGCATAATGGAATGGCTTGGTCTCATCCCAGACCTCGCGAAAATTCGCAAGGAATTCCTGGAACAGGTACTTAGACCAGTTGAACTGCACACCCTTCGTACAATGTGCGGCTAGGGAGACCATGGGCGCCGAAACTTCATCCTTGTGACACTTCCTCATTACCTTCCTTGCTAAGATTTGTGTGGAAATTTTCACCGTGGGGTCATTTATGCAGGTGATTGAGTATCCTCGTGCCTTTTTCACGAGGGCAAATTCCCTCTTCATCCTTTCTACCAAATCCTTTTCTCCTGTCTTTTTGCCAAATGCCTTGGTTAGATTCCATCCCTCGTATGGCAGGTGCGTGATCCTATGGATGAGCATGTGAGTGATGGGTATAGGCCCTCCTAGCCATAAGAACCCATCGTGCACCATAGTAAGTAATTGGCACACACAGACTGTGTTGATAGGGGTGTGGTGATAATGGGGCACCCACAACAAGTTCAACAATCTTGAATTCTCCACACCGCGGATCCATTCCATTGTCGCCGAGTCTATGTAGTAGACACACTTCATATAGTTAGCTGTCACTAAGTGAGGGAACCTCTCATGATCTACAAGGTACCAATCTTCCATCTTTAGTAGGGGGATCTGCGCAAGCCACAGACCTTCGAAAGGAACCTGCTATTGGGAACGGGACCCCCCAAGGATAGTTTTGGGGCTTAAAGCCCATGTTTTGGGTTGAATTTTGTAATAAAGTTGTAAAATTTTCGCATTTTGTGGTCGCAGAGCGTGAAGGTGTCATAATTCATAAAGGGTTGTCCACCCTTATTTTGTAAAGTAAAGTTGTCTGTAAAAGATCTACCCATGGTCTGCGGACCATGGGATTGTATAAAAAGAGCTAAGTAAGTAAGCTCTAAGGGGGCATAATGAGTCATGAGTTGTAGATGAAGTCTTGAGGATAAGGAGAGAAGTCTAAGTTTTGGGTCGTAGCATAGGTAGAGGCTCTGCAGCTGAGTATGCATAGGCCTAGGGTAAAAGTCCGTAGCTGAGTGCGCGGGTGCCTGTAGCTATATGCGCAGGGCAGATAGAGTCTATAATCGTTTGAAGATATCAATAAAGAGAAGTATTCTACCAATTCTATGTCTTTGTTTCCTATTAATGCATCTTGTCATATTGTGTATGAATTTCATTTATAAATAATTATGTGATGCGTGAATGTATGTAATTACATTGGATAATTGAATGCAAATAAGAATATCTATTTACGCGGTGCTAACTATGATTATCTAATAAGATAAGTAAGATTATTAAGATAACTTAAGAATCTATGCAATATGTTGCCTTAGAAGCGCAAAAGTATCTGAACTGAAGGTTAGGGTTGTGCGAAGTTTAGTCATACCCCTTCGCAGAGATATTGAGGGACGGAATAAGGGACTAGACAGATAGAGCCCTAGAACTCACCGACCTGCGTGAAAGTAGGAATAGAAGGAATAAACCGACATCATGACCATCTCAAGGTGCAGAAACTTGGTTCCAGCATCCCCTCATACTGCTTTGGGTGTAACATCAGTTCGTGCTCTACAGGCTGATGAAAAAAGGGCCAATAGTGTAGGGATTTGTTTGGCTAACTAACGCTGAACCTGGGTCAGGCCCCACCAAGCCAACAAATGGTTCCGTTGCTAGGACCAGAATCTACATAAGAGATATGTGATGTCATATCACTGGAATCCAACTAAGAAAGAGATCAGAGACTAGTTGGATAGGAAGATCCACGAATTCGCGGCGCAAGAGAATATAAATCTGTGACTAACCAAGGAACAATGGTTCGATAGGTACCTATATACAGAAATACACGATATATATTTTTATTACTTTTCGGTTGAGTTATACGAGTGGATTGTGAAGCTAGTAGACAGCCAAGGAAGGTGGAGACTTGACGGTCCTATTGTTTGGACTCCGAAGTTAGTACAGATATTGGAAGCCTCTGAGGATAAGATCATCTGCGTTGTCGATCATTGGCTCAATTGCATCATAGGAGGATTTTTGACTGAATTCACGGTTGACAAGTCAGTCAGCTACAATGAGGTGAAGCGGCACATTTTCAAAGAACTGTGAGGTAAGTACTTGAAGCCTTTGAATATCTAGATTAACATGTTATTGTGCGAAAAATGGGTTATGCAGCTACCTTGATGTTCAGAGCTACGCAAAGCTGAAAAAATTATAGGAACGAAGGAAGAAAGGGTCTTGAATATAGTCCATTGATTTCACCTCCATTTGGTGATGAAGAGGGAGTAGCGCAGGCTTCTCCGTGAAGTGCTATTCAGTTAATAAGACAAGGATTCTCGCGACTGCTACCTCCACCCACACCACCTCCAACTCCACCACCATCACTTGCGACTTCAGATGTACCACCCCCACCTCCACCGCGGTTCAGCATGGCAAATTTAGTGTAGCTGCCTTTGTTCAAAGGCTTGGGAAATGAGGATCTGGAACAGTTCTGGTTCGTTGTGAAAGTTGTATGGGAAGCTCAAGGCATTATAGATGATCACTTGAAGAAGGAAACACTAGTTAGTGTGCTGTAGGATCGCACGCTAACCTAGTATATTAAGTACTCTAATGATAACCAAAACGCTGGAGTGTCAGAATCTAGACTACGCCAAACAAATAATTCATTAGGCCTAAATCTAAGGCACAGTCGATTGTGGGGTTCAAATAAATCACAATGAAGCCAAGTGAGACACCTTGGGAATTAGATCATAGGTTGAAGTGTCAAATCCATGAAGCTAATATGAACTTAACAGATGGATAGCATTGCGAGTGGTTTGTGGCTTCACCCCTACCACACCTAAGGGTTGCGCTGTCACAATAGAAGAGTAGCAACCAAGCATAATGGAATGGCTTGGTCTCATCCTGGACCTCACGGCAATTCGCCAGGAATTCCTAGCACACCCTTTGCGCATTGTGCAGCTAGGGAGACCACAGGTGCCAGAACTTCATTCACATGACACTTCCTCATTACCTTCCCTACTAAGATTTTTGTGGGAATTTGCACTGCGAGGTCGTTAAGGAGTTGATTGAGTATCCTCGTGCCTTTTTCATGAGGGAAAATTCCCTCTTCATCCTTTCTACCAAATCCTTTTCTCCTGTCATTCCACCAAATGCCTTGGTTGGATTCAATCCCTCGTATGGCAGGTGTGTGATCATATGGATGAGCATGTGAATGATGGGTATAGGCCCTCCTAGCCATTAGCACTCATCGTGCACCAGAGTAAGTAATTGACACACATAGACTATGTTAATAGGGGTGCGGTGATAATGGGGCACCCACAACAAGTTCAACAATCCTGAATTCTCCACACCGCGGATCCATTCCATCGTCTCTAGTAAAGTGACACCCGAGTCCACGTAGTAGACGCACTTCATATAGTTAGCTGTCACTAAGTGAGGGAACCTCTCATGATCTGCAAGGTCCCAATCTTCCATCTTCAGCAGGGGGATCTGCGCAAGCCGCGGAGCTTCAAAAGGATCCTGCTGTTGGGAACAGGATCCCGCAAGGATAGTTTTGGGGCTTAAATCCCATGTTTTGGGTCAAATTTTGTAATAAAGTTGTAAAGTCTCTGCATTTTGTGGTCGGGGAGCATGAAGGTGTCATAATTCATAAAGGGTTGTCCACCCTTATTTTGTAAAGTAAAGTCGACTGTAAAATATCTACCCATGGTTTGCGACCATGGGATTGTATAAAAAGAGCTAAGTAAGTAAGCTCTAAGGGGGCATAATGAGTCATGAGTTGTAGATGAAGTCTTGAGGATAAGGAGAAAAGTCTAAGTTTTGGGTCATAGCGTAGGTAGAGGCTCTGTAATTGAGTACACATATGCCTAGGGTAGAAGTCCGCAGCTGAGTGCGCGGACCCCTGCAGTTATGTGCGCAGGGCAAATAGAGTCTGTAATCGTCTGAAGATATCAATAAAGAGAAGTATTCTACCAATTCTATGTCTTTGTTTCCTGTTAATGCATCTTGTCATATTGTGTATGAATTTCATTTATAAATACTTATGTGATGCGCGAATGTATGTAATTACATTGGATAATTGAACGCAAATAGGAATATTTGTTTATGCAGTGCTAACTGTGATTATCTAATAAGATAAGTAAGATTCTTAAGATAACTTGGGAATCTGTGCAATACATTGCCTTAGCAGCACGAAAGTATCTGAACTGAAGGTTAGGGTTGTGCGAAGGTTAGTTGTACCCCTTCGTGGAGATATTGAGGCATGGAGTAAGGGGCTAGAGAGATAGAGCCCTAGAACTCAACGACCTGTGCGAAAGCAGGAATGGAAGGAATAAACTGACATCACGACCATCTCAAGGTGCAAAAACTTGGTTACAACATCCCCGCATACTACTTCGAATGTCGAAAGGGCTAGTAGTGTAGGGATTTGTTTGGCTAACTAACGCTGAACCTGGGTCAAACCCCACCAAGCCAAAAAATGGTTCCATTGTCGGGACCGGTATCTGCATAATAGATGTGTGATGTCATATCACTGGAATCCAACTAAGAAAGAGGTCAGAGACTGGTTGGATAGGAAGATCCACGAATTCGCGGCGCAGGAGAATAGAAATCTACGATTGACCAAGGAACAGTGGATGGATAGGTACCTATATACAGAAATACATGAGATCTTTCTTTATTTCTTTTCGGTTGAGCTATATGAGTGGCTCATGAAGCTAGTAGATAGCCAAGGAAGGTGGAGACTTGACGGTCCTATTGTTTGGACTCCAGAGTTAGTACAGATATTGGAAGCATCTAAGGATAAGATCGTCCGCGCTGTCGATCATTGGCTCGATCGCATCATAGGAGGATTTGTGACTAAATTCACGGTCGACACCTCAGTTAGCTACAACGAGGAGGAGTGGCTCTTTTTCAAAGAACCGTGAGGTAAGTACTTGAAGCCTTTGAATACCTAGATTAAGATGTTATTGTGTGAAAAATGGGTTATGCAGCTACTTTGATGTTTGGAGCTACGTGAAGTGAAAAAAATTACAGGAACGAAGGAAGAAAGGGTCTTGAATATAGTCCATTGATTTCACCTCCATTGGGTGACGAAGAGGGAGTAGCGCAGGCTTCTTTGCGAAGTGATATTTAGTTAATAAGACAAGAATTCCCGTGACTACCACCTCCACCCACACCACCTGCAACTTCATCACCGTCACCTGTGACTTCACATTTACCATCCCCACCTCCACCACAGTTCAGCATGGAAAATTTAGTGAAGTTTCCTTTGTTTAAAGGCTTGGGAAATGAGGACTCGGACTAGTTCTGGTTCATGGTGAAAGCTCTATGGGAAGCTCAAGGAATTATAGATGATCACTTGAAGAAGGCAACACTGGTTAGTGCGATGCAGGATCACGCACTAACCTGGTACATTAAGTACTCTAATGATAACCCAAACACTGGAGTGGCAGACATCCAGACTGTGCTGAACAAAGAATTCAATAGGCCTAAATCTGAGGCACAGTCGATTGTGGGGTTCAAATAAATCACGATGAAGCCAGGTGAGACACCTTGGGAATTAGATCAGAGGTTGAAGTGTCAAATTTATGAAGCTAATATGAACTTAACAGATAGACAACATTGCGAGTGGTTTGTGGCTTCGATCCTACCACACCTAAGGGTTGCGCTGTCACAACAGAAGATAACGACTCAGGTAGAGGCCTTAGAGATTTCAATGACTCTGGATGAAACACCACTGCAAGATCCAAATCTGGGGATTCAGCAAATCCATGCGCAGTTGAAAAATCTTTTCCTGGCGATGCAAAGTTTGAAGTACGAAAGAATTGTTCAACCAGAGGTGTGCAAAGAGCTATGGTGCCTGAAATGCAAGGGTCAGGGGCATGACAAAGACCATTGCCTGGTCTTTGTGAACTATATGGCAGGAGGAGGACCAATGCCTTTGAGGCTCGAAGCTCAAGTAGGACCAAGTACGGGGCCTGCATTGTGGTGTGTTATATGTCAATTAGTAGGAAAACATGCCACTTATAACTGTCATTTGCTATAGAAGTTTGTACAAATGCCACAAAAACTATTCTACAACTTTTTTAGGTTGGTAGGGCATGATGAGTGCAACTACAGAAGCTATGAATTGATGATGGAAAGAATGCCTACCTATAGGGTTCAGGCAAAAACGTGGCCCCCTGACCAAAATGTGAGAATGGCACAGACGGGCTTTCAGGGGCACGTATGAGAACGAGGCAGAGGAGGACCTGGCAGAGGTCGGGGAAAGTTGATCTACTACAATTGCGGAGGACTAGGATACTATGCTTGCAATTTCAATAACCCAACACGTATGTCATGCAAATATTGCACCTTGTTTGATCATGAAATGGAGGACTATCCTAGGCTGATTGTGAGGATACGTGATAAAGGGGCGCTACCACCTTAGCTAACTCAGAACCTGTAGATGATGAGGTCTGAGCCTCGTGAAGAGGATTCGAATGTGAATATAGTGCTCCGAAGTGGAATCACAATAAGAGATGATAATGGGAAACAACCCGAAGATAGAACATGGGTTCACAAACCTCCAGCAAAGGAGGCTGAATTTGATTTGGAGTGTGCATGTGAAACATTCATGGAAGCAAAGAAGAGCTTCATTGAGGCCTCCATCTCAGGGAGCAAGGATAATCTTGATCAGGAGATGGACCCTTCTATGCTTACAACCTTCCTAGAGACTTGCATGAAGTTACTGTGTGATAGCAAGGCTATGAAGGGATTACACAAGCTTATAAATAGGTGCGCCGTAAACACTCCGGGTGAACTGCGCGTGGTACAAAAGATTGGTAAACATAAAATAAGGACAGGATGGGAGATGAGGCTGACCGTGCAGATAGGAGAGTACAAAATGGATCAGGTTATTTTGGATCCGGGGTCAGACACGAATGTCCTATCAAAGCAGACTTGGGAACGGATGGGGAGACCCGCGCTGTAGTGAACTCCAATTCAGCTAAGGATAATGAATCAATAGAAGATCATCCCCATGGGGCAGCTGCAAGGGGTGATTCTAGATATTGAAGGTGTGAGCACGCTGATTGACTTTGAAGTAATAGAAATTGTGGATGATAGCAACCCTACCCTGTGCTCCTTGGAATTGATTGGGGTACTGATATGAACGGGGTAATCGACCTAAAGAAGCGAAAGATAATATTTGAGAAGAAATTGCTCCACATAATAGTACCCCTAGATTCTGCTGAAGGATCGCACTATACCAAACCAGTACATGATTATGAGAGCGATGACGATTTGGATTGTATCTATAAGATAACACTGCGAGACCAAGATTGGGTGAATCCAACAATGGATGGACAAATTACATGGGATCGCGAGAGTTCCTTCACCTGGGACTCTAATGAAGAATTAGAGAGCTAGTAGAATCGGTTACATGAAGTAACCACACTAAGCTGTAACATGATGACTCGGTCGCTGCATTGTGTGTTGTTAGAGGTAAGAAATCTACCCACTTATGATTGCCTAAATGATGTAGATATATTATTGGATGCATTTGAGAGGGAGGTACCACAGAAGTAGTGCTTCTAAGATTTGGACTAGGCACTGTGCGCTATGCCCACAAGGTGATGGGGCATGCACAAGGGTAGCTTTGATGATTGGCGTGAGTGTAGAAGAATGATGAGTACACTCTTTGGGAAGCCGAAGGTACAAATCATAGACAAATATGTTGGGCAGGATGATCCATGCATGCAATTGGCCAAATGGGTTTAGGCTTATGGGGAGAAGCCCCAACTTGAGTGGGTGCACTTGTTTTGTCACTCCCTGGATGTCATCCCAATGAACTGGTCCTTAGAAACAGAGCTCCACCATGGTATAGGTGAATGGGATATTCTGCATGAGGGATTCATAATGAAATTCAGCTTTGAAGACATGTTTGACTGCATCGACGAGGCACTATAAGAAGTAAAAGCAGCAATCTTTAAGATACTACATGATCCTTTGGACCTGATTCAGCCTGATTGGGCTACTCAGTTGAGTCATGCACTTGAATGCTATAACGTAACCACTAAAGAAGAATATGAGGACCCACGGAAGGTTAACATCACTGAAATGGAAGGTCACTGCGAGGTCGAAGGACCGCAGAATGAGAATCCTGATATAAATGCGCCACTAAAGATGAAATAGGTAAACATTGGTATGGAGACAGAGCCCAAATTCGAAAAGATTGGAGATTACTGGGATGAAGCGACAGTGGATAAGGTCGCTGAATTTCTCAACGAATACTAGGATTTATTCCCTACCAAGTTTACGGATCTAAAGGGGATAATAGGAGACCTAGGTGTTATGAAGATCAAGTTGAATCCTAACGCGAAGCCAGTTAAGCAAATACCTTACTATCTAAATTTGAAGTATAAGGAGAAGGTCCGCTTAGAGCTAGACAAGATGCTTGCGGTAGGCATCATTGAGCCTGTCGAAGAATCTGATTGGGTAAGCCCAATGGTGGTATAGGAAAAGAAGTAGTAGGATAGAATAAGGATATGCGTAGATATCTGGAAGTTGAATGACACTTGTGTACATGATCCTTTCCCAAATCCATTCACTGATGAAGTGTTGGACAATGTAGGTGGCCAGGAAGCTTATTCCTTCACTGATGGGTTCTCTGGGTACCATCAGATCAAAATTGCGCCAGAGGATAGGAGCAAGACAAACTTTGCGACTGAGTGGGGCTGTGTTTAGTACATTGTAATGCCTTTTGGATTGAAGAATGTGCCTACGATTTTTTCGCGTGTAGTCATTGCGACATTCAAGGAATTTATTCATAATTTACTGGAATGATGACTGGATTGTGTTTGGGCTAGTGAAACGCCATGCAACAAGTTTACGCCTGATGCTAGATACCTATTGAAGATACCAGATCGTGCTCAATCTAAAGAAATGCCTGTTTTGTGTTCCGTTTGGGACCTTGTTGGGTCATGTGGTTTGTAGATAGGGAATGATGGTAGATCTTACGAAGATTGCAGTGATACTTAACTTAGAAGCATCGAGGAGTGTGAAATAGCTACGCGCTTCCCTAGGACATATAGGATATTACAAAAACTTTATCAAGGGCTATGCCTAGATCACCGTGCCTATGGAGAAGTTGTTGAAAAGGATGCCACATTCTGCTGGAATGAGGACTATAAGAAAAGATTAGATGTATTGAAAGAAAATATGGTCACCACACCGATTTTATTCTTCCCGGATTGGAAGAAGGAGTTTCATGTACATGTCGATGCGTCATGTATAGCGCTAGGAGCAGTACTAACACAGGCTGGCGGAGGAGACTTGGACCATCCTATAGTGTTCGCAAGCAGAAGGTTATCCAAGGCGGAGAAGAACTATTCCACCACTGAGTGTGAAGGGTTAGCCATGGTATACGCACTCCAGAAGTTTAGACACTACTTGCTGGGTGGACATTTTAAGATTTATACGGATCATTCCGCATTGAAGTACCTGGTCAATAAGCCTGTGTTGGGGGGGAGAATCTGCAAGTGGCTATTATTGTTCCAGGAGTATGATTTTGAAGTTATTGTGAAACCTGGATGACTGAATGCGGGACCAGACCATCTATCGCGCATCGAAACAGGGGAGGAGCCCACTAATTTGGAGGAGGGATTGCATGACACAAAACTATTTGCAATGCGCGTTGTAGATGGTGATTTTGAAGATATCATACACTTCCTAATGACAAGAACTGCCCCAAAAGGATACACATCTAGTAGAAGAAGGAGTTAGTGGTGCACGTGGCAAACTTTTCTGTCATTGCTGGGCATCTATACAAAATGGGGTTTGATGAAATATTGTGATGATATGTATCGGAGTTTGAAAGGGGTAGCATCCTCGTGGATGCTCATGGGGGCATTGCGGGGGGACATTATGCAGGGAGAGAGATCACGCAGAAGATTCTATGTGCAGGGTTATGGTGGCCAACCCTCCATCAGGATTCAAAAGCTTATTGCAAAGCATGTGATGCGTGTCAAAGGACTGGGAGGCCATCGCGGAAGGATGAGTTGCCTCTAAATCCAAAGATGACGTTACAACACTTTCAGAATAGGGCGATAGATTTTGTGGGACCCATCTAGCCCCAAGGAAAAATGGGAGCAAGGTACATTATCACAATAATGGAGCATTTGACTCGATGGGTGGAGGCACAACCGGTGAAGGATTGTATAGGCGCAACTACTACAAAGTTCCTCTTTGAGTATGTACTTACGCAATTTGGGTGTCTAAGGATTTTGATGAGTGATTGTGGTATGCACTTTGTGAATGAAACAATCAGCGTGTTGACAGAGGAATTTCAGGTATATCACGAGAAGAGCATGCCTTATCACCCTCAGGTTAACATGACGATGGAAGCATTCAATAAAGTGCTGGAGAACACACTGACCAAGGTTTACAATGCTCAGTGAAGTGATTGGGACCTATGCATACTTGTGGTACTATGGGCCTATTGAATGACATGCAAGAAGTTGACTGGACAAACACCCTTTAGGTTTGTCTATGGTGTTGAAGCAGTAATACGCATGGAATACATTTTCATGTATGGAAGACCCTTTTAGGCATGTTATATATTGTAAAGAAAGTTTTATGTAAAGTCAAAAGTGTCAAATAGACCCTCCATGACCTTGTCAACAAGCAAAGATCAAGTCGACCTTCATGAGAGGACAAGTCAGCCTCCAAGCAACAATTTGACCTAGAAGATAAGCCTATATATTAGAGACTTCAACCTCACTTGAAGGAAACTCATTCACTCACACAAGAGTTCAATAAAGGAAGAGGAAAAGGTGCGAAGAAGAGGAGGATTAGAAGAACAAAATAAAACAAAAATTTGAAATTGTCTTTGGGCTACTAACCTTCACACGTGCGAGATAATTAGGGAAATTATTGCAACAACTAAGACCGAATTGGAAAAGTCAAGTTAGGGCAGGTGAATGGCAGTTGCTTGGAGCCATACACTGGTGGTCCGCCCATGTGATTATATGAAGTTAGCACAGTCTTAGCACTCCATGCAGCTGAATGGAGGTGCAGGACTATAAACTACACTGGTCGGGTTGGGGAGCTGCACGATTGGAGGATTGTGCAAAGCAAGGAGGTGTCACAGGGTTTGTGGCAGTGTGAAGGGAGCTGTGCTACACAAGAAGAAATCGCACAAGTCAGCCAGAAAGTGACCGTTAAAGTCACTGTTCATGATTTGATGGTAGAAATGTGGCCAAATGGAATGGGCAGCCGGCATTTAAGACGAAATTTATGGGGCAAATCCTTGAAAATATATTGCCAATCCAACGTTAATGAACCGAATTTGGGGGGAACAGTATGATTTGAATTCAAAATTCCCTATAAATTACAAGTGGCTCTCCAGGGAAAAACAATTGGCATTTGGAGAATTGAGTTGTTGAGATATCATGAACACATGAATCGCGAGCACTATGAACTTCTAATAGCCAGTTCAGTATTTGAGACATTTCCGAAGGAGATATAGGATTTCTTGTAGAACATCATGTTGGTGCCCACAGAGGCTATAGATATCAAAACAGAGGAGTCGGTGCTGAAAATTGAGATGGAGGTAGAAGTGGTTGCTCCCGAGGTTGCTGAAGTATTAGCCAAAGTCCCCAAATCCCCAAGGATGCTGAGACCAAACCCGAACCCAACCAAGGAAGGCGCAAAGGATAAAAAGGGCAAGCATCCTGCAATATCGTTGCGCACCTCGCCAAGAAGAAACCCATCGAAGCCAACTGCACAGGAGAAGGGCAAAGCCATCAATTTGGAGCCAGAGGAGGAAGAAATCAAAGACATCTCGATGGATGATGAGGATGTGGGAGTAGATGTGGAGGAAGATGAAGCCCAGGGTGCTGACCCTATCACTCGGTTGCCTGAGTACATCCCTTCGTGAAAGGGCAAGGCCAAGGTACTGAAAGATATCAATGACAGCAAGGTGCCCTTGCAAACCCCTCTGCTGCCGGATGAAATTGTCTTCGAAGGACCGCGCTTGGGGTGGGTTCCTCTGCTAAAACTTGAACAATGGGACTTGGATGACCATGAGAAGTTCCCACACCTGGTGACCGAGCAGATGATGTGTCGCATTATCGACACAACCACTGGAATGACTACATTGGAGCAGTAGAGGTGGCTCAGAGGAGTAGACAAGGTAGGGTTGCTCAATCTGCTTTGGGTGCGGCACTACTACCGCACCATGGTGACAGTATTGGTCATCAAGCATCTGCTATTCTTAGTGCATGATGGGTGTCTGTGGATGGAGGAGCCAATATCCATCACTGACAGGTTGATCCACAGGATCACACGGTTGCCTTACATTGGAGAAAATTCGGCCATGATATTTGGCAGAAAAGGTGGTGAGCAGGCCCTCGCGGAGGCCATGAAAGAGAAGTTTAAGTTGGTAAAGAAGCTGTGTGGATATGCTATATCCAGCATTTGTGACCCTATTGTAAAAGTGGCTACACAGATTCTAGCAGGGAAGGTGATGAGGAAGTGTCATGCCGATGAGGTGCCGGCGCCTATCGTCGCGCTAACAGCCCAGTGCGCTGAAGGAGTTCAGTTCAATTGGGCAGACTATCTCCGTAGTGAGTTCCTTGTGAACTGTCGTGAAGCACAGGAGCTTAGCAAGACATTCCACTATGCGTGGCTCTTGCTATCAATTGTGCTAGTAGCATGGGAGCTGGCAGAGAATAGCCAATTCCCTTTTGTCATGCTAGACCTATGAGAAGTAGCGAAGTACGCTTCGCTGTGGGTGACCAAGGATGCACATCTCATCAAGGACAACAAGATCTTTTGGATATTGATGGAGATGAACATCCATATGGTTATCAATCACAAAACACGATTTTTGCCTATGGTATATGCCAACCTACAGGGCTACGCAGAGTTCAAAGTAGATTTTCACCATGTGGCCATCAGGGCGCGGAAGGACTTTGCACAAAATGGTATGAATTGCCTTACCTAGCAACGAATGATGCCATTGATGCAGTACTTGATCGATGGCTGACAGAGTGGCACTCTACAATAGACTTGGTGGTGGTAGGGAGTAAGTCCACCGCGTAGAGAAAGAAGGGGGAGGCCAATCTAAAGATGACACAGCTGGCCGAAAAGTGAAAGAAGGAGGTTATTGACAAGGCCCAGGTGGAGTGCAATGCCCCTGAGTAGGAAGTAAAGCAAATAGGAGGAACAGAGTGGGGCTATGATAAAGGCGCGAGGTCACCTTCACCTGAAATAGATAGATGAATAGACAGAACAACATGACACGGACCCATAGGCGATGTCCGCCCACATCAAGCCTCCAAGGGAGAAAGAGAAAGCAGAGTCCACGAAGAAATCAAAGGCTACTAAGACATCATTGAACCCAATCACCCTCACTGAGGGTGATTTGCATGACATCGGTGACACGGTGTGGGATGTCACCACGGAGGCCCTACAACAATTTGAGCAGCAATATCAACTAGTATTGGGGGCTATGCAGACACGCCTGTAGTATCTGTACACCCGCATGTCATAGGCTGGCAGGGTGTCTACCAGCCTTGCTATTGGCACTTCAGAAGCTACATAGATGATGCGCGCAAAGGCCTCTAGTGCGATAATGATGCCTGATGGAGCACTGACCATGGATAATGAAGATGACATGCCCACTGTTAGCGCCCTAAAGCGAGTAGGGTTGAATCTGGCAGTGCTCCCTGGTGAAGCACTCCACCTCTTGTAGGATGGAGTGATTGCAGAGTTGAGGACCTGTGAGCACCACGCCCTCCATTTGATAAGTGAACAACGGATTAACAATGAGTAGATGGCACTAGAGAGAGACTCTTCTTTCGTCGCTGTGACCAAGGCGACCAATCAGAACAAGCGTATAATGTAGGTCGTCGAGGAGGCATGTCAAATGGTCCCAGAGTTGGCCATTCCTAATGAAGAACCAGTTGAGGTGCACATCCGCAAGCTAGCCACGAGGGTGCGCAACACTCGTACAGAAATGGTGAGGGTTCAGTTGGAGTTGAACTTGCATATCATAGAGTTACAGTTGAAGGACCATCCTTCAACTCCACCAAAAGTAAAGCATCAGTGGGTGACCGCTGTCACAAAAGCAACAGTAGCAGTTGACAGTGCAGTAGCGGACTGCACCCAACTTTTTGAGCTGTTGTTTGAGGTCCTGACGAGCTTGCAGGAGGACCCCAATGTATGACTAGACACAAAAGTGTGTGATCTATAGTAGCGCTATGATGAGGTCAAAGGCACAACATAAACCATCATGCTCACACAGAGACTAGCGAAGTTGCAGGAGGCCAAGCAGTTGATGGTACAAGTGGATGTAATGCTGCACAAGGAAGTAGTGTTGAAGGCATGACTAAAGCCCTGGCTGGATGAGGCTTACACGATGACAACCTCTATTGAAGGAAAGCTTTCAACTCTGCAAGAAACTCAACAAAAGCTTCAAGCCTATAGTTCAGGAGCGGTGACCGAGAAAATGGTCGAAAATGCGAAGCAGGCGTCCACACTATGCACTGCTGAGGTTGGGGTCATAAGGGTTGAACTAGGAGGTCTTCGCGCTAAGATCTCCATGCCTACTAAGTGACTCGAGGTCGAGTCACGATGTTTGTGTTGGGGGCCTATTGGGAGCGGGATCCCCCAAGGACAGTTTTGGGGCATAAAGCCCATGTTTTGGGTCAAAGTTTGTAATAAAGTTGTAAAGTCTCCGCATTTTGTGGTCGTGGAGCGCGAAGGTGTCATAAGTCATAAAAGGTTGTCCACCCTTATTTTGTAAAGTAAAGTTGGCTGTAAAAGATCTACCCATGGTCCGCAGACCATGGGATTGTATAAAAAGAGCGAAGTAAGTAAGCTCTAAGGGGGCATAATGAGTCATGATTTGTACATGAAGTCTTGAGGATAAGGAGAAAATTCTAAGTTTCGGGTCATAGCATAGGTAGAGGCTCTGGAGCTGATTTCACAGAGTCCTAAGGTAGAAGTCCTTAGCTAAGTGCGCAAACCCCTGCAGCTGTGTGTGTAGGGCGGATAGAGTCTGTAATCGTCTGAAGATATCAATAAAGAGAAGTATTCTACCAATTCTTTGTCTTTGTTTCCCATTAATGCATTTGTGTATGATTTTCATTTATAAATACTTATGTGATGCACGGATGTATGTGATTATGTTGGATAATTGAATGAAAATAAGAATATTTGTTTACGCGTTGCTAACTGTGATTATATAATAAGATAAGTAAGATTCTTAAGATAATTTGAGAATCTGTGCAATACCTTGCCTTAGCAGCACGAAAGTATCTGAACCGAAGGTTAGGGCTGTGCGAAGGTCAGTCATACCCCTTCGTAGAGATATCGAGGGATAGAATAATGGGCTAGACAGATAGAGCCCTAGAACTCAATGACCTGCACCAAAGCAGGAATAGAAGGAATAAACTGACATCACGACCATCTCAGGGTGCAGAAACTTGGTTCTGACATCCCCCCATACTACATTGGGTGAGACTTCGGTCTGTGCTCCATGGGTTGATGCTAAAAGGGCCAGTAGTGTAGGGATTTGTTTGTCTAACTAACACTAAACCTGGGCCAGGCCCCACCAAGTTAACACCTGCTCAGGCAACAGGGGCATAGAGATAGAGAATTTGTCTGGGTCCTTGGTGACCTTTGCCTTCCCCTTGTGTAGATGGATATAGTCAGGCAAATTTTTAATGGGCTCTATTCCCTTATCATCTATGTCCTCTCTACCCTGTCCTTACTCCACCTCCAAAATTGACGACCTTCTCGGGTTGCTTGTCTTTATTTTGATTTTGAGCTACAGAGTGTTTTCTGGTTGCTTTGCATACTGGCACCGACTTCTTCTATTTATCCTTCTTCGGTTTTTGTGTTTCTCTAACAGGGGTAGGCTTTAGCCTAGGCGATCTCGACACCGTAGGCACAGGAGCCAGAGCTTCCATACTCACCACTGCTGGAGCATCTCCTTTAGAAGAAAAATCACCACCAATACTTACAGTCTCTGCAGGGCTTGGTCCTATCATCTTTAGAAGGATGAATTTCTAATTCAACTCTGATAACTTGGAAAATGTAGGGCTCATGACTAAATCCTCCAAATACGAGTGGTTCATAGGCAATAGACAACACAACTCAAAAAAAAATATAAGGGTGCAAAGTGTTCTCTGTTGGACTAGCACGTGTAATTTATAGGGGCATTTGAATTCAAATCTGATCGTTCCCCTTAAATTTCAACCATTAAAGCTCTTTTGGTGATAGATATTCAAATATTTTGGCCTTAAATGTCGCCAGCCCACTCCTGTTAACAGTCTTCTAGTTGTGAAATCATGAACAATGACTCCAACAGTCGTTTTTTTGCTGTGTTGTGTGGTACCTCCCTTCATAGCGCATCTTCCTTTGTGCATCTTCATAGGTTGTATCTGCAACATCTTTCGCACAACCTACCTACTACATAGTCCCCCAACCTTGGCAGTGTATTTTATATTCCCACACTCCCTTGCAACTGCCTGGAGCACTAAGACTCTCCTGTCGCCATATAATGATTGGGTAGGATCCCCTATATACAAATTCAAGTGGCTTCCATTCACTCTTCCCGGAAAAGGTTCTCCATTCAGCTTCACAAGCTGAACTACGCCTGCATCTGTAATTTTTTTGATAACATATGGGTCTAGCCAATGCATCTGAAATTTCCCCAAAAACTTACTGAACTTACTATCATATAACAATACCAGATCGTTTACCTTGAATGTGCAAAGCTTGATGTGGCAATCGTGCCATGCTTTTTCACATTCCTTGTCTACTTGCCGATGGAATCCAACCAAGAATAGATCCTCTTCAAGCTCCATTAGCTGTGCGAGCCGTTCCTCCAAGGATTGAAGATCTACCATACCTGTGATAGCTACAGTGCGCAGACTAGGCACGATATACTCCATTGGCATCACAGCTTCTACACCATAGACCAATCTAAAAGGTGTCTGCCCGGTCAAATTTTTATAAGTAGTCCTGGAAGACCATAGCACTACAGGTATGTGCACATCCTAGTCATTCCGTTACGCATTGCAAATCTTCGTCAGCGCATTCTCCAAAATCTTATTAAAGGCCTCAACTGTTCCATTAGCTTGAGGATGATATGTGTAGGGCGGTATAAATGCCATATTTACACCAACATTTAATTTGTCAATCAGGGTAAGTAAACTTAGAGGCATAGCACAATATATGCCAGAATATGACATCAGGGATCTATGAAATAAAAACCAAGATCTTGCAAGAAGTTCAAAAGAAGCATCATTCATGACAAAGGAACAAGAATTTTCGAAATAAAGTAAATACACTCTGGGAATCTACTTCTAGCTACTCTTCTGGGTTGAGTTGATTCCTGCAGTAAGTCTTCCTTTGTTGTCCAGGGGAAAAGGGAATGTAGGCCCCATTCAAAATAAAGTGATTCAAAAAAATAAGGGATGGAAAACCTCTTAAAAATTACTCCTATGTTGCAAAGATCAAAAGCACAAAATAAATCATATGTCAACTTCTTTCCAATTAAACTAATAAAACCATTGTTATCTAGATGTGTAGACAGGATTTTCCTGAGATAGTTATGCATGTAATTTAGATCTACTTTTTGATGTTTTACCTCAGAAGGTTCATTTAATAATTAATCATGAAAGTCAATTCTTTCTTCGAAAGTGTTCAGTGCAAGCACACACCTGTAAGTTATTACAATGTTCATTCCATATTAATCATAGCATAATTAAATATTAAGTGAAACCTCAGATATTAATAATTCCCTTAGTTTTAGAAACAAATATCAATCTTTCATGAATGAATTAAAGAACTCTTGCAAACAGAAAGGAATAAAATAATTCCAAAACTGAACCAATGTAATCGATTTGTAGAATCAGAAATGCACTAGTGCAGGCTACGTGCTTGGATTGGAAGCGTGCTTGTACCGATCTTTCAGAAATGAAATTAATCATGAAAAGAAAAGCTTGTGGAAATTGAAATCAAATTCTTCTAAGCACTATGCAAAGAAAAATGCAGCAAAGGAAATTAAGAGGTTTGGGGCAATGGACTCGCTGGTGGGCCCAACCATCCAACTCGTTTCACTTGCAACAATTAAATCACAATCTTCAAATCACCGGAAAGAACAAAAATGCAGAATCAAATGCCAAATAAATTCATGTCAAAGTCCTGTTACAAAATCATGGAATGATGTAACACTCGCTCTGGTGGTCCCCTCCATGGATCATCCCATTGAGCGTGCAACACCTCCCTTCCTGCACAACAAGATAAAATTCCCTATTTTGTAATATAATGTGATTTACAAAGTACAATGTGCGATCCTCCACTAATACACAGTCTTCCATTTATAAATACGATGCCTCCTATTTATTCGGATAAGCCCATATGAGTTTAGAATTATGCAACAACAAGAGATTCGATGATCTGTGGTTTGCAACAATCGATGCCAAGTCATGAAGTATTTTCCAAAAGGAAGAATGTGCTATTAACAACCTTTGTAATTTATAGAAGGTAGTTTTCTTGAATTATGGAAAAATGGATATTTTGAACAAACTACCTCCAAAGAACTCTTCGTATCTGCTTAACCCTTACGAATTTGGCAAATTTATTTGGAGGCAACCTATTTTGTTATGTTTACAACAATAACCTTTCTCATAATTTTCTTGTTTAACTCTATTGGCTTGGAAATCATGCCCGAAATTGACTGTTTGAAATATGAGATCCTAAAATTCTGGAAAAACAACCTCTTTTTATAAAACTGCCTCAAAGACGCTTACGTAGATTTTAGACCGTTACAAATTTTAGAAATATGTCTGAGGCTTAGTTAATTTTCTATACTGGGACAAAAACCCATGTTATAGAATTTCTCTATTCACTTTTTATTGTACGTAAATCGAGGTGGAAGTTGGCAGTCTGGAAACTACTGCAAATTCGGGGTTGAAGCATTAATCATTTCCTAAATATAAATCCATATGCCCTGGGTGTATCTTAGCTTATGTTGAAGTGTTCAAACACCATTTTGAACAAAAACCTCTTTCATATTTCCCTAGAGATGTGTCAATGTATGAAAGCCCCAAATTAGTGCAGGAATGTTGATCCAGGCACAACTGGTGCATGAATGTTGGTGTAGGAACTACTAGTACAGGAATGTTAGCACCTTCCATAAAAGAGCCTAACATTAATGACATTTTCACATTAAATACTCTTCAAATTAACCAACAACTGTCAGCTCTAAATGCCTCTAAATAATAACTTAATAATGTGTAAAAATAATAATAATGATTATAGACACTTAGTACATGGATAAAATTATTTAGTAAAATCACGAAAATATGGACAAAATGGAGGCTCAACACTCCCCCACGATGACCTTCTTACATGTCCTCATGCAAGCCAAACCTTAGGACTATAAAACCATGGAAGAAGGCAGGGGAAATGTATCCTTCTCGATAAAAAGTGTCAGCAAAAATATCAGCAAGGGAATATGAAGATATATGGTATGTCATCATTTTTTAAAAATTCATTAAGTATGCAAAATTATTATTACTGTGCCAGCTAAAACCATGTTACCATCCTGATGAAGATATCAAGTGCAGAAATGGTAAAATTGCAATGTAACATATTAGGTACAGGAAAGCAATTATTTGTACCATACATTATGGAAAAAGATTACTGCACCTTTATGAAAGACATCACATACCTTTTGTCCTGTTTCAAATGAACTCCCTTCTTGTCATAGATTTCAGAGCTCTTATTTCTGCCCAGAGTCTTATTAACATTCATGATCAAAAAATCAAATGTTTGCTGAAAAGGTGCAATTTCAAGAAGAATACCACAATATTCCTGCACCTACTATAACAATCTTGTACCTAGGTCATGTAGTGCTTATATATAGGAAACCACAATCAACACACATTATTGTCTATCAACACTGTGAGTAATCCTCGCTGAGAAATTCATCACTCTAAATACCATAAAGAATTGAGGTGAGCTATGATACCAGAAAAGGGAAATAAAAATAGAACAATATGACACCTTCCTGGACCAATCAGCAACCTCTTCATTGAACACTCTAAATTTTGTTGTCATCTAGATGAAAAAATGAATTTCTCGTTAATAAATACAAAGAATTACCTTCACTAAGGGTACCACATCATTAAAGATTCCTGATCTTTGAAAAATAGAACTCAAAGCATCATGCTCAAATCATATTAAAACCATTGTCTAAGAAATAAAATGATGAGTTTAGGGAAAGAGAAAGATAACCAAGTAAATATTAGTATGCAATTAACTTTAATACCACAAACATGGCCCTGCTGCTTGCAGGTGTCTATAACCTCGGTAGGGATGTCTTTTAACCAAGCGAAATGCCTGTGTCCCACTTACTAGATATAGATTCAGAGTCATCTTATTTAATTTAAAAAAATAGATTAAGGGCACTGTCCTAGCTTGGTTACTAGCTAATGGCAGTGCCACTCACAAGAAGTATCATGGATGAACAGGTTGGCTCATGATGGGGCCTCCTATCTTCTAGATTTTCAGCTGAAAGCCATTACTCTGGCTTGGTGACCAGCAATAGTAATGTCATGCATGTTAGGTCTCATGATCATGGTAGGTTAGCTCATCACAAGACCTCCTATCCTCCCCTAAATATTTTTGTAAACTCTGATTGCAATTAACTTCAAATGTTACTTAATAAGTGGGAAGACAAATCTACTCCTTAAGAGTATGGGATGGCGTGAAAAGTTTTTTAATGACTAACCATTACTAGCTAGTTCCTCTACCCTAAAGACTTATTAAAAATATTCCAGATAATGACAGAAATATTATTTAAGTTAATATGCTAGTGTTCTCATGAATAGCTTCTTATGATATTTACAAGAATGGTCCACCATAGGGGTCTGTCCAATAGTACCTTCTAATGGAAACTGAAAATACATATCTCAGATGACAACTTCATTAGAGTCATTAATCATGGTTACTTTTTCAAAATCATGAGGTGTTAGAGTGAATCATACTCAACAAGATTTGTCATAGATGTGTATGCTAACAACCGATGTAGATTAAAAGCAGTTTCAATGGCTATGCTTTAAAACTCAAAACCCCAATTGCATTGTTGTAACAACTTTATTCATGGCATTTCTTTATTCTTCTACCATACACTTCCCTAAGAAGCGGAAGACTCCCTTTTAAGTATAGGAGGACTTCTAGTGCAACCAAGTGTGCAACAAGAGGATAATCATATTCATGTTCAAATTTAGAAAGTATGTGCGAGAAAATATTAGAAAATGAGGTACCAGCTGCATGAACTGATGTGATGCTAAAAATTGTTGAATGATGAGGGATGAATACTAACAGTCATCTAAAACCAAGATTCTATGGGATCCATATACTCTTGGTTATTTGACTCATGGGAAACATCTAGTGCATCATGCAAATCCTCCAATTTTCTTTGTTCATCCTATAAAGTGAAGGCTGGATTAGGTTGGTCTTCTTCAATCCCTACTTTTGATGGCTTCTCCTCATCAAGCATGATTTATAGCTTCTCAGCCTTTCTAGGAATATATTTTGTTTCTTCATGATTCTCTTCTTCCAGAGGAGTAAAGCGATTTCTAATTGATGCCAAGATGTGTTCTTTCTGTGAAGCAAATACCATAGCTTCTACCAGAATTTGAGATAGTTCTTTGAATAGCATCACACTTACTGGAATTTTCCTGCTAGTTGGAAAGTCTTGTCAGCACCTAGATTGAGAGCAGGGGGGTTCTTTTAGCACCTCAAAAACTCAAAAGATCAATTTTAGTAAAACAACAAACCAAGATTGTAAACTAAGGAAATCACACTTGCGGAAATTAAATAACCTCGATTGCAGGAAAAAAAGTAACACACTTTGCAGTATTTAAAGAAATTTCTCATAAAATACTCAATTGTAGTAAATCAAGCATCACACTTTGAATAAATAAAAATTACTCATAAAAGCTAAATTTAAGTAAACGAAACAAATCAAGCATCACACCTTGTAGTAAAGGAAATCACTCATTTGCAGAAAGGAAAACCTGGCTTGTGAGCTCTCTAGGAATGTCGTCTAGTATGCTTCACCAAGCAAGGGGAATCTCTTTAATCTAGAAATTCAATTTTGAAGGAAAGGGAAAAGCATGAAAAATCATGAGGCCTTATCCTACAACGCCTCCCCGACAACAATGCCAAAATGTAGGGCAGTATAAATGTAAGACTTACACCAACATTTAATTTATCAATCCAGGTAAGTAAACTTAGAGGCGTAGCTCAATATATGCCAAAATACGACCTCAGAGATCTGTCAAATAAAAACCAAGCTCTTGCAAGAAATTCAAAAGAAGCATCATTCAAGAAAAAGGAACACGACTTTTCGAAATAAAGTAAACACACTCCGAGAATCTACTTTTGGTTCCTCTTCTAGGTTGAGTTGACTCCTGTAGTAAGTCTTCCTCAGTTTTCCAGGGGACAAAGGAATGTAGGCCCTACTCAAAAGAAAGTGATTCAAAAATATAAGGGATGCAAAACCTCTTAAAAATTATTGCTATGTTGCAAATCTGAAAATCATGAAATAAATCATAAGGCATCTTCTTTCCAATTAATCCGATGAAACCATTGTTATCTGGTTGTGTAAGCATTCTTTTCTTGAGATAGTTGTGCATGTAATTTAGAACTGCTTTTTGATGTTTTAACTAAGAAGGTTCATTTAATAATTAATCATGTAATTCAATTATTTCTTCGAAAGTGTTTAGTGCAAGCACAAACCTGTAAGTTACTACAATGTTCATTCCATATTCATCATATCACAATTAAATCTTAAATGAAACTCAGATATTAATAATGCCCTTAGTTTTAGAAACAAACATCAACCTTGCATGAAGGAATAAAAGAACTCTTGCAAACATAAAGGAATAAAAGACTTGCAAAACTGAACCAATGGAATCGATTTGCAGAATCAAAAATGCACTAGTGCAGGCAACGTGCTTGGACTGGCAGCGTGCTTGTACCAATCTTGCAGAAATGAAATTAATCATGAAAAGAAAATCTTATGTAAATTGAAATAAAATACTTCTAAGAACTATGCAAAGCAAAATGCAAAAAAGGAAATTAAGTGGTTTGGAGCAATAGACTAGCTGGTGGCCCAACCATCCAGCTCATTTCCCTTGCAACAATTAAATCACAATATTCGGATCATCAGAAGGAACAAAAATGTAGAATCGAATGCGAAATAAATTAATGTCATAGTATTGTTACAAAATCATGGAATGATGCAATGCTGGCTCCAGTGGTCCCCTCCAAGGATCACCCCACTGAGCGCGCAGCTCCTCCCTTTCTGCACAGCAAGATCGAATTACCTATGCTGCAATAAAATGTGATTTACAAAGTGCGATGTGCCATCCTCCATGAATACACAGTCTTCCATTTATAAATATGATGCCTCCCATTTATTCAGATCAACCCATATGAGTTTAGAATTATGAAACAATATGAAATTCGATGATCTATGGTTTGCAGCAACCGATGCTAAGACATGAAGTATTTTCCAAAAGGAAGAATACGCCGTTAACAACCTTTGTAATTTATAGAAGGCAATTTTGTTGAACTGTGGAAAAATGGATATTTTTAACAAACTCCCTCCAAATAACTTTGCGTATCTCCTTAACCATTATGAATTTGGGAAATTTTTTTGGAGAAAACCTAGTTTGTTATGTTTACAACAATAACCTTTCTCATAATTTTCTGGTTCAGCTCCATTGGCTCGGAAATCGTGCCTGAAACTGACTGTTTGAAATTTGAGATCCTAAAATTATGGAAAAACAGTCTCCTTTTATAAAAATGCCTCAAAGACCCTTATGTAACTTTTATAACATTACGAATTTTAGAAAATGTTTGAGTCTTAGTCAATTTTCTATACTGGGACGAAAACCCATGTTCCAAAATTTCTCTATTAGCCTTCACTTGCACAGAAATCGAGGTGGAAGTTGGCAGTCTGGAAACTGCTGCGAATTCGGGGCTGAAGCATTAATTATTTCCTAAATATAAATTCGGACAACCTGGGTGTATCTTAGCTTATGTGAAAGTGTTCAAACACCATTTTGAATAAAACCCTCTTTCATATTTCCCTAGAAATGTGTCATTGTATGAAAGCCCCAAATTAGTGCAGGCATGTTGGTGTAGGCACAACTGGTGCAGGAATGTTGGTGTAGGCACAACTGGTGCAAGAGTGTTGGTGCAGGAACTCCTAGTACAAGAATGTTAGAACCTGCCATTAAAGAGCTTAATGTTAATGAGATTTTCACATTAAATACTCTTCAAATTAATCAACAATTGTCATCTCTAAATGCCTCTAAATAATAAATTAATAATGCGTAAAAGGAATAATAATGATTATAGACACTTGGTACAGGCATACAATTATTTAGTAAAATCATGAAAATATGGACGAAATGGAGGCTCAACAATATAGTGTGCTCTTATGATCATAGAAATGGAATTCCTCAGTCAACACGTTGATTGTCTTGTTTAAAAAGTGCGTACATCGATCACTCATCAACACCTTCAGGCAGCCAAATCTGGTTAAGACATACTCAAACAAAAACTTCACTGTTGTAGCCCCTACGCAATCTTTAACTGTCTATGCCTCTACCCATCTACTTATACATTCCACCGCAATGATGATGTAGCACACATTGGTCTTCTTTCCTGGGGGCTGAATTGGCCCAACAAAATCAATCGCACATTTTTCAAATGGCTGCAACGATACTTGAGGATTCAGTGGCAACTTGTCCCTCCGCGATGGTTTTCCCATTCTTTGACATGCATAACATGCCCTACAATACATCTTCGAATCTTTATGCAGCGTAGGCCACCATAAACCTGCACGAAAAATCTTCTATGTAGTTGCCTTCCGTGCATAATGTCCTCCTACACCCATCTTATACAAATGTCCCGCAATTACTGTAAACTCTGCCACGTGCACTACCAATTCCTTCTTTTTTTTACTTGTGTACCCTTCTAGAGCCATCCTCGTAGTTAAGAAATGAATGATGTCTTCAAAATGATTATCTGCTACGTGGACTGTGAAGAGCTGCGCATCTGGAAACCCTTCCTCCAAATTAGTAGGTTCCTCTCCTATTTCAATCCACGATAGATGATTAGGTCTTTCATTCAGCCTCCCTGGCTTCACAATGACCTCAAATTCATACTCCTGGAATAGTAGCAGCCATCTACAGATCTTGCCCCACAACACAGGCTTATTGACCAGGTATTTCAAGGCAGAGTGATCTGTGTACATCTTGAAATGTTCACCCAACAGATAGTGCCTGAACTTTTGAAGTGCATAAACGATGGCCAATCCTTCGTGCTTTATCATTGAGTAGTTATTCTCGGCCTTTCATAATTTTCTACTCGCAAGGGCTATAGGATGGTCCATTTCCCCCTCACTGACCTATGTTAGCACTGCTCCCAACACAATGCACGAGGCATCAACATGTACATGGAATTCATTCTTCAGATCGAGGAAGACCAAGATTGGCACGGTGACCATATTTTATTTCAAAACATCTAAGCTGCACTGACATTCTTCATCCCAACAGAATGTGGTGTCCTTTTTCAGCAGCTTTTCCATAGGCGCGGTAATCTGAGAATATGCTTTAATACATTTTTTGTAATATCCTGTATGTCCCAATGTTGTGTGCAACTTCTTTACATTCCTTGGGGCCTCCAGATTCACTATCACCACAATCTTGGTAGGGTCCAACATCAACCCTTGCTTGCATACCACATGACCCAATAGGATCCAAAGTGAATACAAAATATGCACTTCTTCAGGTTCAGTGTGATGTGGTATTTGCGACACATATTCGACTGTTGGCATTATGATACAGGTGTTGTCCTTGATGGCAACTCACTCAGATGAAAGATCATAGTGCAGCATGTCAACAACAAAGAATTACAGTTCAGACTACAAAGAATGAAGAAAGAAAGGTATACGCAGGTTCACCTTGACCAAGCTGTGTATACACGTAGGTTCACTAAACACAAGTAGCGTATATGTACACACACACTTTCACAGAAGGAAAAGCATGTATATCTTGGAAAAATATGTTTTTGGTCAGAGGTATTTGGTCCAAGGTATTTTGACCCAAGGTATTGGTCCAAGGTATTTGGTCCGAGGTATTGACCCTAGGTATTTGGTCCAAGGTATTGGTCCTAAGTGGTTTTGGTCCATGGTATTGAGAAAGGCCTAACACTATATAAGGAGGAGAAGATCATTAGGCCAAGGTGTGCAAGTATGGAATATCTGATGAAGTGTGAAATCTAGTATGCAGGTTATTGGCTTATGGTGCTGTGCTTGATTTGAACCAAGGATGAACCATAGTGGTGGATGAGGGATAAGATCTAATGATGGATCAGGATCTTAAGGCTTGAAATGAATTATCATTATGTGGTTTGATCATGTATAGTCTAGATCTGAATATTGATACATGTGTTATTCTGTAAATATTATGATCTGGGTATAACTGAAGTCCGGAATAGCTACAAAATTATGAATTAATATTTGCAGATGTGTACACTGGTTGGCTTTGATGAAAATGCATATACACGCTAGTTCGACACATGGAAGTAGCGTATACCTTATAAAGTATGTCTTAGTTGTTTCTGTTTGCTATTGCAAAGTTCTAAGTTTTGCTTTAGGTTCTGGTGACTATATTCTGAATGATCAGATTGATTGTGATTTGCTACAGTGACGATGGGTTGTCAAAGTGATTGATTGATTCAGTTGTGGTTGATTTAGAAAGTGATTGGTTGATGCAGATGTATTTGATGATTGTATTGCAGTTATGATGTTGTTGATGGATCCAGTCTGAAAATTTATGAAACGTGGTCCTTGGAGGAAGAAAGAAGGTCGTAGCCTTATGTAGGTCGCTGCCTACGTACTAGTAAACATATCGGCTAGTACAAGAGGTAGGGGGTTGTAGCTCCCTTCCAGTAGAAGCTAGAGAATGAGAGAAGGTTGTAACCTTCTGCAGGTAGAAACCTACATACTGGTATGAGTCTGCACCAGTACAAGATTGTAAACAGATTTTCTTATTATTAAAAGAAGACAGAGACGACAATAGCAGGTGGTTTTTACCAACATTGGGTTTCCACCTTATATCTTGGTGTTCATGTGTGTTTCTTATGTGTGATGCTTTATTTTGCTTTTACTGCACTATCTAATAAATCTGTAATACACTCGTTAAATTTCAATGCATGATAAATTGGCTAAATCAAAAGTTCTTTGCATATATGCTAGTTGCTTTAAGTACAGTCGTGTGTACACGCTGGTTCACTTAGCTGAAATAGCGTATATAACTTTGTTTGGGAAATAAAATTGTTGATCTGATAATACTAATTCACCCCTATCTCAGTATTATTTACAACAATTGGTATCAGAGCCAGGTCCTTCAGAAGAAGCTTGATCGCTTGAAGGGAGATCCATCATCATGAGTAATCAAGAAAGTGTGGGATCCATCAGACTGCCAATCTTTTATGGGAGCAACTTTGTTTATTGGAAAATAAGAACCACAACCTATCTACAATCACCTGGAATGGATGTCTGGGAAATTGTGGAAGGAGGATACAAATTTCCAACAACAATTCCTACAGATACAATAGGTAAAAAGCAATATGAAACCAATTCTAGGGATGTCAATACTTTATTGGGAAGTCTGTCACAATCAGAGTTTGTCAAAGTCATGCAGCTCAAATCAGCCAAAGAAATATGGGACAAAATCGTTCTGAGCTACTGATCCGGATTTAAATAGGAACGTAATAAAATATAGAGATAACCATAAAGACAGATATGCAGCAGAAATAATACTTCATTTCATTACTGTAAAACAATGAAATATGCTTACAAATAGAAATGGAAATAAACCAGCTAGGGCGATGGTATCTTATCTCTGAGAAGAGATGTGGCGGCTACCTGCCTCTGAACTATGTTACAATGAGGCTCAAAGGCCTATTTATTGTTGAGAAACAATGGAAAACCTTTCACATCCCGAAACCTAGCCCTAGAAGATGAAACGCCAAATTGTGGGCCCCATTTGGGTAAATTGGTACATCAATTTCCTGGGGTCGTAACTTTGGCATACGATCTCCGTTTGACACTTACAATAGCTCGTTAGAAATATCTATCTGAGCACTACCACTTTGGGAGGCAACATCGGTCCATGGCCCCATGTTGCCCCAGATTTCCAAAAAAATGTCGTTTAGGGCCTCAAAACGGCTCCGGAAGTTCAAGACCCGAAAAACTGCTAGAAATAGTAAAATGTGCTACAATTTAAGAAACTGAAAAAGCTGAAAGAGACAGTTGTGGGGGTCTAAATGGGATAGGTGGGTGGGCACCAACATCCACCTGGATCATTCCTCCCCCCTTAGGAAGCAATGGTCCCCATTGCATTGAGTTCCTCCCTGAGATGAGGAAGCTTCTGCTGAGCCGGGTCTTTGGTGAGCTATTCTGCAATCTCTAATGTGTCCAGAAATGGTGGAAAGCATGGTCAGTGACGGTCCACATTGAACACTCGGTGCAAGTGAAGGAATGGAGGAATGCTGTGCTTCCAAGCATTGTTGCCCGTAGCCTTGGTACTGGTGTAAGGACCATGTCGGAGTCGCCTAAGTTTCTGATGGGTTCTGGTAAGGCGTTCTCTCTGTAGATGTAACCGAACTTTGTCACCCACCTGAAACTTGTGTGGTAACCTTGTGGGTGAGGAGAAGTTGTTCCTGTGTCTTGTCATGACTGTATCCCTTTGCTGCTGCTGCTGCATGGAGGAACCCTTCGCGGGGGTCATGGATGTGATGACAATCTTCCCCTTACTTTGGGAGTGAACCAGACAGATGAATTTCCTGGTCTGGGAGATGAGCTTGCTACCTTTCTTAGCGGTGATCAAAGATGTGGCGGTAGGTGAGGCTACCTCCAGTATCCTGTATAATGAATTATTCAAAGAAATAATGACAGCACGAGGCCTTGACTCATACACAGCATGTCGCCTCCACAAGTATGGTTGGCCTAGTAATACATCACAAACATCCAGAGGTGTAACATCACACAATACCTCGTCTGTGAAGGGCTTGATGTTGTAGGGAAGGCGACATTGCTGGCGAACTTTGAGATCTCGTCCTTCATGAAGCCATCCGATACTGTACGACTGGGGGTGTGGTGTAGTCGGTAGGCCCAACCGCTTCACGAACTCTGTTGAAATAAGGTTCTTTTGGCTGCCACTGTCGATAATGAATTGCAGTAGCGAACCCTTCATCCACATCTGTGAGTGGAAAAGACGCTCCCCTTCCTCTGGATTTTCAGGCTCATTTTTCTGGATCTTAGCAGTGGAAACAGTGGCGCTGGGATCCGCATCAATAATTTGCTTCCCTTTTCCATTCACCTTGTCAGGTTCTGGCTCAGGGTCAGAACATGCATCTGATTCAAAAGCCTTCAACTCAACCACCAGCGACTGCTTTGTCCGACACTCACTTGTGTTATGAGTGGGACTCTTATGGAACTCACACCACTTTCCTGTGTCCTTCTTCGGCTTCATGGTGTTGTTCTTTTCTTGCAGCTTCGATGGGTTGTCTTGGGTCACCCCGCCTTGGCTTTGTTATTTTGGCTTCAGATTTGCAGATCCAAAGTCTCGCTTCTTCTGTTTGAACTTTTGCTCGATTTTGACAGCGTATCAGTACGCCGTGCCGAGCGAGGAGATGTTCAGGAACTCCATCTCTTCCTGGATGTATTTGTGTAGGCAGCCGCGGTATTTGAGTACCAGATGCAGCTCAGAATCTTTGATACCCAACTATGTGCGAACGGTATGAAAAATGTTTGTGAACTCCGGCACATCTTGGTCTCGTCCTTGCCACAGTGTGGTCCATTTGATGTATTTGTACTCATAGCTTTTGACAGGGTAGTACTGCTCCTTTATGGGATCCCAGAAGTCATTCCAAGTGGGTGTGGTTGAAAACAGTGATCCTGTACTTTCATCCTTCTACTCGTAGTATGTTTCCCACCAATCCTTGATGTGGGGGGCTACTTTGAGAAGAGCGAAAACAATCTTTTCCTGACTCGAAAATTCATGAACCGAAAAATAACCCTCTAGCAGATTTAACCATTTATCTACGACATCTGCGTCTATCTGACCCTCAAATATGGGGATTTAAAAATTAACTTGTACCTTAAAGGGCGTGGCATTTCCAGAGTAGCTGCTGGAAGCCGATGCGTCACTTTTGGGTAGCCGCTGAAGGATCTGGGCAAAGCTGTCCATCATCGCATTCCGTTGTCACTCGAGGGCTTCTTCGAGAAAGATTTTGATAGGATATCCTGCTCCCTCATCTTTCTTCTCATCCACCATGGGAGGCCGTCAAGATTTTCGAGGTTGGTCTTGCAAAGGTTCGACCAGTTCAAGCCCTAACTCCTTATATCCTGACCTCGTTGGGGACATGCAAAGAAAAACAGAGAAAAAGTAGACTACTCTGATACCACTGATCTGGATTTAAACAGAAACGCAATAAAATATAGAGATAACCATAAAGATAGATATGTAGCGGAAATAATACTTCATTTCATTACTGTAAAATACTGAAATATGCTTACAAACAGAAATGGAAATAAACCAGCTAGGGCGATGGTAGCTTATCTCTGAGAAGAGATGTGGCGGCTACCTGCCTCTGAACTATGTTACAATGAGGCTCGAATGCCTATTTATTTTTGAGAAACAATGGAAAACCTTTCACATCCCAAAACCTAACCCTAGAAGATGAAACACCAAATTGTGGGACCCGTTTGGGTAAATTGGTACATCAATTTCCCGGGGTCGTAACTTTGGCATACGTTCTCTGTTTGACGCATACAATAGCTCGTTAGAAAGATCTATCCGAGCACTACCACTTTGGGAGGCAACAATATTCCATGGACCCATGTTGCCCCAGATTTCCAAAAAATGTCATTTAGGGCCGCAAAATGGCATCGGAAGTTCAGGACCCGAAAAACTGCTAAAAATAGTAAACTGTGCTACAATTTAGGAAACTGAAAAAGCTGAAAGAGACATTTGTGGGGGTCCAAATGGGATAGGTGGGTGGCCACCAACATCCACCTGGATCATCTACGAAGGAGACTCTCAGGTAAAATGTGCTAAACTTCAAACTCTCAGAATTCAGTATGAAATTCTTAAGATGCATAGTGATGAAAGTATAGCTAGTTACTTCTTACGTATAGATGAGGTTGTTATTTGTATGAAGAATCTGAGTGAAGATATAAAGGAAGTTACCTTAGTTTAGAAAGTTTTGAGATCCTTGTCTGCTAAATTTGAATCAAAAGTATCTGCCATAGAAGAAAAATAGGATCTGTAGACTATCACTATGACATAGCTTCACGGAATATTAACTGCCTTTGATATGAGAAAAGGAGGTCCATCAGATATGAGAGAAGACGAATTTAAAGCTTCAGCAAAAGGAATGGAAGAACACAATGAATTAGGACATATTTCAGAAGAAGAAGATGAGGTAAACTTTGTCAAGAAGCTTCAATGGGGTTCTGGAAGATTTAGAGGTAAGCTACCCTTCAAATGCTTTGCCTGTGGAAGAGTCAGTCATTATGCCGCCAAATGTCCTCATGAAGATAAATATGAAAAAGGGAAGGAATATGCAAAATGGAATAGAAAACAAGTTGTAAATAAGAGGAGTTACTATACTGATGAAGATAGCGATGGCTTATCAAATAGTGATGAAGATGAAAATAATAATGACTATAGACTTCTAATGGCTTATAATGATGATAATTTTTGGGATGATTTAGAAGAAGATGAACTTCATGAAGAAATATCTAAACTCAAAATCTGTTTAGAAGAAAAGAATATGATTATAGATAATTTGACATACCAACTTGCTGAAAAGGAAAAACACAATGAAAAACTAGAATGTGAAATTCTGGGTCTAAGAAAGGATCTTGAGAAAACGAAATCTCTTAATCTTAGATTTGCTAAAGGATCAGAAACCTTACATGAAATTATCAAATTGCAACGTTCTCCTGTGATGAAGATAGGTCTTGGATATACTGAAGAAGCATCTCAATCGTAGAAGTCGTCAACCTCCACTAAAAGCTAGATGCAACAAAGATCAGTGAACAGCATGACAGTCGTCAGTGAAGTCATAAAGCAGATCACCAAGTAAATCAGACTCAATTTACTCCAAGGATGAATAGAAGCCACAACTAACGTTAGGTAAATCATGCTCAATTTTCTCCAAAGATGAATATCAATAGAAACTATAATCACCAGGTCAATAGATTCAATAATTGCAGGAACTTCTTTAATGGGCAATGTTTTTCATGTCATAATTTTGGACACAAAGCTGCTCAATGTGTTGCTTACAAAACCATCATGACTAGAGAAGAACGCAATCAAAGGAATGTAATAGGGGTCAAGAAAAGTTCCTATAATAACTTTTCTCTTCTTGAAAATGAAATAGAATGCTCAATCTGTAACAACTTTGGTCATGAAGAATCTGAATGCAGGAGCAAATTTCAGCAAACATCTCAAAAGGAGCAAACTCCATTAAATCACAAGATATGGAGAAGGAAAGAATCTCAAACAGAAAGATGTGGTATAACCTTGTATGTAGAAGGACAAGAAAATTAGTGGTACATCAACAACGGATGCTTAAAACACATGACAGGTGACAAAGAAAAACTTCAGTCATATACTACTTTAGAAAAGGAAAAGAATGTCTCATTTGGAAATGAAACTCCTGCAGCCATAAAACATAAAGGCTCTGTTCTCTTGAAAGAAAAGGTTAAAGTTGGAAATGTTATGTATGTAGACAGTTTAAAGCATAACTTATTGAGTTTCAGTCAAATGTGTGATCAAGAAAAAGAAGTAGTGTTTTGATCAAACGAATGTGTTGTTCGTGAGCGTGATACAAGAGAGACTGTGATCAAAGGTACAAGAACTCCAAACAACTTATACATACTCAAGGGAGGACAACAATAGTTCTATCTAAGAAAAAATGATGAAAACTGGTTGTGGCATAGAAGATTGGGACATCTAATATTTTCTCAAGCAAGAAAAGCATGCAGATTCAAGGATGTTTGTGATCTTCTAGATATCAACATCCCTGAAAATACAATATGAAAACGATGTCAATTCGGTAAGAAAACCAGATCTCACTTCATTGAAAAAGAAGGGTTAGCTAGTAAGCCTCATGAACTTGTCCATACTGATTTATGTGGACCATCAAGGAAAAGGTCACCTCATGGAGAATAATACTTTATTTTGTTCATCGACGATTTTTCCAGAATGTGTTGGATAGGTCTTCTAAAGCATAAAGATGAGGCATTTGAAAAGTTCCAAGCCTTCAAAGATTTGGTTGGAAATCAGATCGAAAAATCAAATGTCTCAAATCTGATCGAGGAGGGGAATTTACCTCGGATGAATTTTTTGACTTTTGTGAACAACATGGAATAAAAAGGCAATTCTCCACCGCAAGGACTCCTCAGCAAAATGGAGTGGTAGAAAGAATGAACGAAACTATTCAACAAATGGCTCAAGCTATGCTAGATGAATCTGGAACTCCTGCAACCTTTTGGGGTGAAGCTACATTCGTCGTCGTAACTATTCTCAACCAAGAAAATGTTTGGTTAAATAGCACTCAAACTCCACATGAACTTTGGTATGGTAAGACTCCTACTGTAAAATACTTTAAAGTTTTTGGAAGCAAATGTTATATCAAAAGGATTGATGAAAAACTTGGTAAGTTTGAGCCCAGAGTAGATGAAGGTATTCTTCTTGGTTACTCTTCCCAAAGTAAAGGATACAAATGTTATAATAAAAGACTTGGGAAAATTGTTGAAAGTATTGATGTTGCAGTTGATGAAGCATGCAAAAATCCAAAACAGATAAAAATAGAAGATTATGGCAACGAAGAATATGGGGATTATTTTCCCACATCATATTGTAATGATTTTGAAGAAGAAACCAATGAAGCACCAGAAGAAGAGATAACAGTAGAAGAAAAGACTCCGTCCAGGTATGTTCAGAAAAATCATCCAGAAACTCAAATTTTAGTGGAAAAAGAGGCAGGTGTATAGACAAGAAGAACTATTATAGAAACCTCAAGCTATCTAGCATTACTATCCTCCACCGAACCTCAAAATGTAAATGAAGGATGCAAAGATGAATGTTGGGTCAAGGCCATGAATGAAGAATTTGAGCAAATTGAAAAGAATAATACTTGGGAATTAGTTCCTAGATCTCATGATAAAAATATTATAGGAACTAAATGGATATTCAAAAACAAGTTGAATGAAAATGGAGAAGTCATGAGAAACAAGGCTAGACTTGTTTGTAAAGGGTATGATCAACAAGAAGGTATAGATTTTGAAGAAACTTTTGCACCTGTTGCTAGACTTGAAACCATAAGGATGTTTTTTGCTTTTTCTATCTTTCAGAAATTCAAAGTATCCCAAACGGATGTTAAATTTTCTTTCCTTAATGGATATTTAGAAGAAGAAGTTTATATTGAACAACTAGAAGGATTCATTCTTGGAAATGATGCAAAACTTGTATGCAGGCTCAAAAAGGCTCTCTATGGTCTGAAATAGGCTCCAAGGGCATGGTATTACCGCCTTGACAAATATCTACACCAACAAGGTTTTTCAAAAGCTTTAGCAGATAACAATCTATATACAAATATTGACACTGATGAAATGCTAATTATTGTTGTTTATGTTGATGATATAATTTTTGGTAGCAATGAAGAATCCATGAGTCAGAATTTTGCTTCAGTAATGCAACAAGAATTTGAAATGTCCTTGCTTGGTGAACTTACCTATTTTCTTGGTCTACAAGTTCAACAAAATAAAGATGGTATTTTTCTTTCACAAACCAAATATCTCAAATAGATCTTGAAAAGGTACGGCATGGAAGACTCTAAACCTATATGTACCCCAATGGTAACAGGATGCAGTCTCAGCTCAAATAATGAATCAACAGTAGTACATCAATAGACTTATAGATCCATGATTGGCAATCTAATTTATCTAACAGGTACCCGACCTGACATCATGCATACAGTAGGAATAGTTGGAAAATTCCAAGAAAATCCAAAGGAATCACACCTTCAAGCAGTCAAAAGAATTTTCAAATATCTTCAAGGAACACAGAACTTTGGTTTATGGTAGCCTAGAGATATATATCTCCCTCTTCATGCATATACAAATGCAGATTGGGCTAGGAAGTGTTGATAACTGAAAAGCACTAGTGGTGGTGCATTCTACATGGGTTCCAGGTTAGTATCTTGGTTCAGCAAGAAACAAAGTTCAGTTGCATTATCTATAGCTGAAGCAGAATATGTGGCTGCTACATCTTGCTGCACACAACTAATTTGGATGATGAAAACATTGCAAGACATTCAGATCACATGTACTCCACCCATCTCCATTCGATGTGATAATACAAATGCCATCAGTATTTCAAAGAATCCAGTCATGCACTCCAAGACCAAGCACATACCCATCAAATACCATTTTCTATGTGAACAAGTGCTTGAACAAAAGGTCAAATTGGAGTATGTTCCCTCCAAAGAACAAGTTGTTGATATATTCACTAAACCACTGCCCAGAGAGACATTTGAATATATCAGACAAAAGCTGGGAGTAGTTGCTGCATCATCTTGCCATTAAATCCAATTTTTTCCAGAGAAAGGTTATTATACGCAGGTTTCCTAAAGTATAGTCACGTACACACGTGGGTTTCTGTGGGTCAAGAAGCATATATGTGTTTCAGACAAGAAAAACAGTGGGGAAGGTAACACAAGTTCAGGGGGAGCATTAGCCTTCACATACATTCAACATTGTTGGCATTATGGTTGCTGAGTCCAGCCATGGCTTTAGCTATTTATACCATTTGTTGCTCTAGTCATGTAAAAGTCTAGGGTGTGATATGTCTTCTCATACATTTGAATGAGTCCTCTTGGACAAATGATGTAATTTGTATCCCCACTTTACATGGGATGGATGATGTAATATTTCTTATTTTTGTCACATATAAACAATTGGTATATCCCCACTTGTTTGGGAGATGGATGTATGAGTCATCGGTGATAGGAAGGTCATCCTGACATAGTTGAGTTATAGAGTCATGTTATTCTTCTAGAAAATATTTTTGCAGACTTTGCTTGTGCTCAGGGGGAGCATGAACGGTTTCTGTACATCTCAAGATGTACAAAAAGGGGAGCTCAATTAGAGAATTCAGCATGTACTCAGGCGGAGCATGAACAACATAATGTATGTCAAAAGGAGAAAATATCTTGGTCCACACTTTGCCCTTGATGTCAAAGGGATAGAGTGACTTGGTGTTGTTGTTGCCATCAAGTCCAAAGGGGGAGATTGTTGGCATTATGATATAGGTGTTGTCCTTGATGGAAACTCACTTAGATGAAATATCACAGTGTAGCATGTCAACAACAAAGAATTACAGTTCAGACTACAAAGAATGAGGAAAGAAAGGTATACGTAGGTTCACCTTAACCAAGCTGCGTATACATGCAGGTTCACTCAACACAAGTAGCATATACGTAGACATGCACTTTCACAAAGGAAAAGCGCGTATATCTTGGAAAACTAAGTTTTTGGTTTGAGGTATTTGGTTTAAGGTATTTTTACCCAAGGTATTTGGTTCTGATATTGACCCTAGGTATTTGGTCCAAGGTATTTGGTTTGAGGTATTGACCCTAGGTATTTGGTCCGAGGTATTGGTCCTAAGTGGTTTTGGTCCATGGGATTGAGAAAGGCCTAAAACTATATAAGGAGGAGAAGATCATTAGGCCAAGGTGGCAAGTATCGAATACCTGATGAAGTGTAAGATCTAGTATGTACGTTATTGGCTTATGGTGTTGTGCTTGATCTGAACCAAGGATGAACCTTAGCGGTTGATGAGGGATAAGATCTAATGATGGATCAGGATCTTAAAGCTTGAAATGAATTATCATTATGTGGTTTGATCATGTATAGTCTAGATCTGAATATTGACGCATGTGTTATTCTATAAATATTATGATCTAGGTATAACTGAAGTCTAGAATAGCTGTAGAATTATGAATTAATATTTGCAGATGTGTATGCTGGTTGGCTTTGATGAAAGTGCATATACACACTCGTTCAACACATGGAAGTAGCGTATACCTTATGAAGTATGTTTCAGTTGTTTCTGTTTGCTGTTGCAAAGTTCCGAGTTTTAATTTGGGTTCTGGTGACTGTATTATGGTGACAGTATTCTGAATGATTAGATTGATTGTGATTTGCTACAGTGATGATGGGTTGTCAAAGTGATTGATTGATTTATTTGTGGTTGATTCAGAAAGTGATTGGTTGATGCAGATGTATTTGATGATTGTATTGCAATTATGATGTTGTTGATGGATCCAGTTTGAAAATATATGAAACATGGTCCTTGGAGGAAGAAAGAAGGTTGTAGCCTTCTGTAGGTCACTGCCTACGTACTAGTAAACATATTGGCTAGTACAAGAGGTAGGTGGTTGTAGCTCCCTTCCAGTAGAAGCTGGAGAAAGAGAGAAGGTTGTAACCTTCTGTAGGTAGAAGCCTGTGTACTGGTATGAGTCTGCACCAATATAATATTGTAAATATATTTTATTATTATTAAAAGAAGACAGAGATGACAACAGCAGGTGGTTTTTATCCACATTGAGTTTCCACCTTATATCTTGGTGTTCATGTGTGTTTCTTATGTGTGATGCTTTATTCCACTTTTACTGCACTGTCTAAGAAATCTCTGATACACTGGTTAAATTTCAATGCATGATAAATTGGCTAAACCAAAAGTTCTCTGCATATACACTGGTTTCTTTAAGTATAGTCGCATGTACACGCTGGTTCACTTAGTTGAAGTAGCATATATAAATCTGTTTGGGAAATAAAATTATTGATCTAGTAATACTGTTTCACCCCCTCTCAGTATTATTTCCAACACTAGCATCAATCGCGGACAATCTACATGGCGCTTGACTAGTCCAAACACCGTCCAGTCATTAAATTACACCTCCAAGAACTTGTGAATAAACTCCTTGAACACTGCGATGACTACATGAGAAAATGTTGCAAGCACATTCTTGAGTCCAAATGACATTAAATTATATTGAAAACAACCCCATTCTGTCATGAAGGTTGTTTTGCTCCTATCCTCTGGCACGATCTTGATCTGATGGTACCCGAAAACCCATCAGTGAATGAGTAGGCCTCCTTCCCTCCAACATTGTCTAATATCTCATCCGTAAATGGTGTTGGAAATGGATCATGGACATAGGAATCATTAAACTTCCTAAGATCTACTCAAATCCTTATCTCGCCCTTCTGCTTCTTCTCCTGAACCACCATTGGGCTCACAAAATCAGACTCTTCCACTGGTTCTGTGATGCCTACATCCAACATCTTGTCCAACTCCAAGTGAACCTTTTCCTTGTACTTAGGATTCAGGCAATACGACCTCTGCTTAATAGGTTTCACATCTGGCTTCAAAGTGATTTTCATAACACCCAAGTCTCCTATTATGCCCTTCAAGTCCGAAAACTTAGTAGGGAATAGATCCTGTTATTCATGGAGTAAGTCATCAACCTTATCCACAGTAGCATCATCCTAATAATCCTCAATTTTTGCAAACTTCGGTTCTGCTTCAGTCCCAATGTTCACTTTCTTGGTTTTCAATGGTACGGTGATGTTCGAGTTCTCTATCTGTGGCCCTTGGATTCATGATGTCCTTTGGCCTCTGTAATGTTAAAATTTTTTGGATCTTCATCCTCCTCCTCAGTAGTCACATTATAAAATTCGAGCGCATGGCACAATTGGGTGCTCCAATATTGTTTGACCCATTCCAGAGGTTCTTGCGGTATTCTAAAGATCACTGCCTTAACCTCCTGCAGAGCTTCATCAATGCTCTCAAACCCATCTTCAAAAATGAAGGTCATTAAGAATCCTTCCCTCAATATATCCCACTCCACGGTGCCATGGCAGAGTTCTGAGTCCAAATATCATTTCATGGGGATTGTGTCTGAAGTATGGAAAAACAAGTGTACCCATTCTGACTGCGATTTCATTCCATAATATTTAATCCACTTTGCTAGGTGATCGTGTGGATCATCCCTCCCATCATATTTCTCAGTCAATCGAAGGTTAGGTTGACCAAACCACAATCTGATTATTCTTCTATAATCCCACCATTTTTCAAATCTATCCTTGTGCATACCCCACCATCGTGCAAGCGTAGCGTGCAATGCCAGATCTAACCCTTGGAAGCGGTTATGCTTAGGGACTTCACGCTAAAATGCATGCAAAAACTTATCCACGTCAATTAAAACATCATAATAAGGTAAATTTCTTACCTCCAACGAAACACAGTGCAATGATTTAGTCATCATGTTGCAGCGTAATGTAGATACTTCATGCAACCGATTCTACCAATGTTCCAATTCTTCATCTGAATCAAAGGTGCAGGAGCTCTCCTGGTCCCATGCAATTCTACCATCTATTGTTGGATTGATCTAGTCTCATTCTCGCGTTGTTATTTTGTAGATCTGGTCTAAATTATCTTCACTTTCTTCATAATTGCAGATCGGTTTAGTGTAGCGTGGCCCTTCTACAGGGTCCAACGGTACTACAACTCGAAGCGATTTTTTTTCAAATGACATTGTCCTCTTCTTCAAGTTGATGGCTCCATTCATGTCAATGGCCTAGTCAATTCTGAGAAGCTCCAACTATGGATTACTGTCATCAATCATCTCTACGACCTCAAAATCAGCTAGCACGCTCGCACCTTCTATATCAACTGTTACTCTATGTAGTCCTCCCATAGGGATGATCTTTTGCTAGTTTTCCATTCTAAGCTGGATCAGAGAGCACTACAATGTAGGTCTCCCCATTCTTTCCCATGGTTGTTTTTGAAAAATGTTTGCATCAAACCCCAAATCCAATATTACCTGGTCCATCTCATAATCTCCTATCTGTGTGGTGAGCCTCATCTCGCGCCCTGTTCTAGCCTTATGCTTGCCAATTTTTCTTACTACACGATGTCCATCAGGGGCATTTTCTTTGCCAGTGAATTTGTTTATTAACTCCTGTAGGCATTTCACAACTTTTCTATCGCACAACAACTTTAGGCAGGTTTCCAAGAATGTGGTAAGCACAGAGGGATCAAACTCTGTAGGGGCGCTGGTTTCTGGTACTTTGTTATGGCTTCTTGAGGTAGATGCCTCAGCAAAGATTTTCTTGGCTTCCATAAAAGTTTCCTTAGCGCGCACCAAATCAAAACCATCTTCTTTTTCTGGGGCCTTGCAGACCCACTCGTCCTCTTCAGGTTGTTTTCCCTTATCATCACTCGTTTTTATTCAACTTCTCAACACTATATTCACATTCCGGTCCTCTTCCCGGGGCTCAGCTGTCATCATTCGTAAGTTCTACGTAGGTTTCCAAGGTTGCTCCTTTTTCTGTTGCATCTTAGCTATCAGCACCAAGCATTCCTCTATAGTGTGATCAAACTAGCTACAATATTGACAGGACAGGCATGTCTGATTCTGACACTCCTGCACGTAGTGCCAGTGTGTTCCCTAGTTGTAACAAATAACCTAACCTCAACCTCTACCAGGCCCTCCTCCTCCTCGGCCTCATCCTCATCCTTGATATCCTCCACACGCTCCTATGACACCCTGCTCTGGAGACCGAGTTTCTACTTGCATTCGGTAGGTAGACATTCTTTCCATCAGCAGTTCATAGGTGCGACAATAGTGCTCATCATGGTGCACAAATTTGTAGAAGTTGCAGAACAACTGTTGTGGTATCTTAACAAAATTTTGAAGCAAATGACTATTATCCATTGCGTTTTTTCCACCCACCTGACAAATAATTCACCATAGCGTAGCCCCCATGCTCGCTCCTACTGGAGCATCTTGTCTCAGGGGAATTGGTCCCCCTCCTGTGATATAGTTTGCAAATATGGGACAATGGTCTTTATCGTGCCCCTGGCTCTTACATTTCAGACATAAGACTACCTCGTGCACCTCTAGCTTAGCCTCCTTATCTTTCTTCAAGCTTTGCAGTTTTAAGCATAGGCTCTGTAATTGAGAATGAATTTGTTGTACCCCCAAGGTCGCATCCTTCATAAACAAACTCATCGCGATTTACAGGGCTTTTGCATGTGTTCCTATCTTTTGTTGTGACAGAGAAATCCTCAGGTGGGGCAGAAGCGAAGCTATAAACCACTCGCAGTGCTGACCATTTGTAAGCTTCATATTAGCTTCACCTATCACACATTTCAGCCTTTGATCTAACTCCCAAGGCATCTCATCAACCCTCATCATGATCTCCTTAAATCAAACTATTGACTACGATTCAGACTTAGGCTTACTAAACTCTTTTTTAAAGAGGCCTTAGTCTCTACTAGCGTTGCCACAGGATGATCAGAACAATACTTAATATACCACATCAGCGCGTGATCCTGCAAAGTGGTAACCAACTGCACCTTCTTTATATTGTCATCAGTAATCTGCTATGTTATCCACACAACATTTGCAACAAACCAGAACTGATTTGTATCTTCACTCCCTATAAATTTGAAATTGGCAACTACATTATGTTCGACATGTTGAATGGCGGTGGTGGTGGTGGAGGTGTGGGTGAAGGTGTATGCAGTGGAGGTGGAGTGGATGGATAGTGTGTTTGTGGAAAATCCTGTCTTATCAGCTGAACACCACTCTGTGGTGAGACCTATACCACTCCCTCCTCATCACTCGAAGGAGGTCCAATCAATGGGCTATATCCAAGACCTTATTTTTCTCGAGCTCTAAAGAGTTTTCCACTTTGCGTAGCTCCGAACATAAAGGAAATGGCATAAAAAGTTTCTCACACAAGAGCATATTAATCTAGGTATTCAAAGATTTTAGATACTTACCTCGTAGTCCTTTGAAGAAGTGACACTCTGCTTCAATGTAGCTGACTAAGGTATCAACTGCGAATTTTGTAACAAATCCTTCTATAATGCGATCAAGCCAGTGGTCAACAGTGCATTCGATCTTGTCTTCAGAGGCTTTTAATTGTCGCAATAGTTTCGGAGTCCACACCATTTGACTGTCAAGCTTCCACCTCCCTTGGTTGTCTTCCAACTTAGCTATCCACTCTTATAATTTGATTGGGAAGGTACATTAGAAAATTTCATGTATTTCCATATACAAATATCTATTCCACAACTGCTCCTTTGACCAACAGGGATTCTTGTTCTCCTGCGTCGCGAATTCGTGAATCTTTCTATCAAACCACTTCTTGATTTCCTTCTTGGTCAGATTCCAGCGGTGCGACAACACACATCTCCTTCAAGCAGATCTCGGTCCCGACAATGGAACTATTTGTTGGCTTAGGGGGTCCTAACCCAGGTTCAAAGTTAATTGTACCAAACAAAATGCTACGCTACTGGCCCTTTTGGTAACAAGTCACATAGCGCAGGCTGCTGCCTCACCCGAAGTAGTATGGGGGGAGGCTGGAACCAAGTTTCCGCATCCAAAGATCAGTGTGATGTCTTTTAGCACCCTAGATATTCCTTCACTCAGATCTATAATCCCCTAGGGCTCGGTACTGCAACTCCCTTTAAACAACCCCTAGACCTTTACAAAGGTCTATGACTAGTCTTTGCGGATCGTTAACAGTTGTATCATTTACTTATGCACATCAGAAAGTAATCCTAGATTTGAGCTCACGCAGATCTACTTAAGTATTTTCATAAACATAACAAAATGTATCACAATCTTCACGGAAGTACTTAAGATGTAGTGTGTACAATTATTAAGATTTATTCCATAGAATCACACATCATTAGATCAATATTTCATAAATACATTATTCATCCACAACATATAATGCAACCATAATAAACAGAAGTAAACAAATACACACAGTAATTCTTCAACAATCTTCTTTATTGATCTTCAATATGGTGTTACAGACTCAAAAATACCCTGCGCACTCTACTGCAGGGGTTCACGCACTCAACTGTAGACTCTACTTTAGGCCTCTGCACACTCATCTACAGAGCCTTTTTCTCCTACCTAACCCACTTGTTTACGCTAAGAATTTTCTCCTATTTTCCCATTTCAGCTCAGGTTATGCCTTATACCCTCTAAGATATGCCTACTTATAGCTTTTTTTCATACAAACCCATGATTCGTGGACCATGGGTGGATCTCAAAACTGATTCAACATTGCATAAACAAGGGGCTAAAACCCCTTTGAATCATAATAACCTACGTGCTCCGCATCCAAAAATCGCAAAGAATTTATATCTTTTTATAAAAATTACATCAAAACTTGGGTTTTTAACCCCAAAACTGACCCAGGGGACCCATCCCAAAAATGCTAGGCTGGCACCTAGATACCTTGCCACCCAAGAGCAAGCCATCTCCCATTTTTAGGACACTCTAATGTTTTTGGGGGAAGAGAGCCAACAAGCATGTCAGAGAAGATGGAATACCCTACCAGACAATCTTCAAATCTGAGAGTATCACTCTCCTGAGAGATTGAGAAATGCATTGGATAGAACACCTATGTATAAGAAGGCAATGCAAAGACTGAAGATTAACTGGATTGGACTTAAACTCAATCCACCTTTGCTGTTGGGTTTACAGGAGGGAAGGAAGGAAGAAGAGGAAAGGAAGAAATGGGAAGAAATAGAGAAGAATGCAGGATTCTATCCTCAGGAAGAGACACCATCTACAAAAGCTTTGGATGTCAGAGAGGCCACCAGGGCCATGAAGGACATGAACATAGATAACTAGGTTGCTCAGAGGATGAGCAACATTTTCAGTAGGGGATGATGATGAGGCTCATTAATAGGTATATTATATGGGTCACAATTCCATCCTCTAGCTTATTAAAATATTTTTTTCTCACATTTATCTACAATTTTTTTCATATTATGCTTAGTGCGAGGAGTAAAGATGTGTTACTATGTCATGTGGCCTAATGTGTGTTGAATGTGGGAATTGGCACACTTTTGAGATGATTTGAATGCAAGAACTCAGAGTAGGGAAGTAAGAGAGATTCTAGGAGATGGCCCACCTCTTTAATTCCTTAAATTAATTGAAGATACCCCAATCTATATCATCAATTTGGTGTCATTGTTAGCCAAGCAGGCCAAGTTCATTGGCAGTCGAGCCAGCACAAGTCAAGGAAGAGTTAGATTCATCTATTCTCAAGTTAGGGAGGCAAATATCACTATTTTCTAGGGAGATGTTGGTATCTCCATTCTTTTATAAATAAACCAGCTAAGGGACTCATTAGATTTCAAAGTTTTATTGTAGCCAAGAGGCCATTAAGCTAAAGCACATTTGGCTGCTATTGTTATGATGTGTTTTCCACTTTTTGAATGATAATGATAAGTTTTATTTTGATCCAACACTGAGTTGAATCAGAGGGCTTAAGCTCTTGGGTTAGGGCCTAACCCTAGTAGCAAAAGTACCTCTCTTGTATCCATATTATTAGGCTAGAATGTTGATTAGTTGTTGTAGTTTATTCATGTCTCTTTTAGCTTAAAAGATTGATGAAGTTGTTTGTTTATTCATGCTTCCATTAGCCTAGAGGATAAATTAGTTGTTGCAGTGTAATAGATTAAAATACATAAAAAATCTTGTGACAGTGACCCCTATCTCATCTCCCTCATGGGATCATGATTAGAGGACCCCACTATCACAACCTAGAAACAAATTTTTATTTCTTGTTAATTGCAAAAATTAAGTTGTAGCATTAGTTAGATAGTTGTTTATGATTTATTGGAAAGAGTTACACTTGTTATTTTTCTTCTCCTAATTGTTGTCTCTTACAAGATATTTTAGTTCACCAATCAAGTTCTTAGCAACAATTAGATTAACTTTTCCAAATTCAATTAATCTTTTCCATATTTACATAAAACAATTTGCAAATGAAAAGTAATAAGTGCAAGTGTTATGCCAGGATTGTTGATCTGCAGGTAAGGATCCTTTCCACCCACTCCATTTAGGTCCTCTCCCCCTTCTATTTATTCATGGCAACCCATGTTCTAAACCTCTATTTTTAGGTCATCGTGAGTAAGCCATCTTTGGAAAACCTGACCTTCTTGAAGTATTGGTCTTGACCAGGGTGAATATCACCTTCCCCACACTATCCCCAGCTATCATACACCCTTCCAGCACTTCATATCACCATTTTTACTCTCCAAACCCCCTCAGCCAACTTCCTGTAGCATTTTAGGATATCCTATAGTAGTACAGGACATCCTATAGCAGCATTCTGTAGCTCACCTGTAGAAACCTCTTGTTGACCTGCAATGATAGCCTAGCCTAGTTTAGGAGTAGTTTCACCCCTCAACTTGGACTCCATGACTAGAAGTGCCACCTAGGCTAGTCCTTTCACTCATTTTCCCTTCCCACAATATTCAATAACATTAGTCTTTTTTTTGTTCAAACTTAGAAACTAGAATTTCTTTACTTTGCAAGTGTGAATTAGGTAGACAATCCATGTACTTTTGAATTATGAAGTGATAAATTAATTTGATGGTTTTAGGAAACCCTAATAGCTAGACGATTGAGTGCAAGATATCATAGTTTCCATTCTGGAACCTAACATAAGATTGTATCCTTCCATGGCATTTACAAGTTCACAACTTTCATCTTCTGAGTGTAAAAACATTTTCTTTCTTTGCACTAGGACTAGAATTCACATTCTGATTTAAGTAGTTAGACTCCTTTCAGTTCAGTAGAGGAATGGTGTGAACCTTAATGATTAAGTGACCCAATTGAGGGTGGCATGGGTAGAATAATGAATCTACTATGTATACAACATTGTCACCTATAAGTTTGTATGAAACCTCGGGTTGATAAAGTAAAGTTGGTAGCCTTGGGAGTTGCAACACTCTTGTTGCAATACCGAGGCTCATCAATAATCACGAGGAAAGAGGAAAGGCTTAAAAGGAGTGGGTATAATGGTCCAAAAAAAGGAAACTCATCTATATTCCATGTCACCAAAGTGCTATGAGATTTTACCCCAAAGATAATATTATGTACTGGTCTCGACTTCATGTTCACCATCGCTTATTCCAAAAAATGGTAAAGGAAGGACAAGCTATTATATCAAACCACGTAGGGTGCCATTGATAAGTTTCGAACCCTTTATATAGGTGATATAGGAGGAAGCTACAAGCAAGTATGAGATGCTATAGGAGGGATGAGAAAGAGGTACAAGAGAAATTGGAAGGTGAAAAAGGAGTCACACTACCTTGAAATTGTATTGAAACCATCATACACACATAGAGTTGATTTGAAAAGAAGTAAGTGGCACCCTCCTTCCTTGTTTTTACATCCATTTACATGAGAAGTATTCTTGAAATTGATAGCCTGTAACAATCAATTAAGTAGTAGGAGTTATTTCTGGAAATTGTTGTGGTTAGAAGTAGAGATAAATAGTTTGGTTGATATCAATTCTAGCATCCTTCCCCCTCACTAATACCAATGAATTTAACTATGTTTCACCACTAAGATTGTTTAAAAAAAAATTGAATTCGACACCTAAGTAGATCCAAGAAGGGACAATAGAAGAAATGGGGGGAGGAGTTAATAGAGGAGAACGCTGAGACACCAAGAGGATTCACGAATGCCCTCCTCTAGTGAACATCTTTAGAAGACACCAATGGTTGGGTTTCTTTGAGTTGTTAAAGGGGTATGATTATGATGTCACTCATGAATTTACCATGGAATTAAATTCTTAAGGAGAAGACAATGCCACTATTATTGTTAGAGTGTTGGTCATCTCTCTAACTCCTGAAACCATAAACAAAGTGATCACCTTACCCCTAGGATTTTGGTGGAGAAAAGAAGACAAGGAAGCCAGTGTCACAACTAGGAAAAACGTCTTCATTTTGAAAGAGAAGCCTATAGAAGATAAGAATGGAGTAAGATAGATAAGAATGGAATAAGAACAAAAAGCCTACCTTACCCTTGGGATTAGGTAGCTTACCATATCCTCAAGTATATATTGCGTGAATGGAGATTGAGTGTGGTATATTCCTACCACATCCAGATTGATCCATGAGCTAATATTCAAGGTAGAATTTCCTCTCCCTCAAAGACTTAGTTTTGGCTATTTCCTCCTATAGTCAATCATTAGGATTAGTCAGAAGGTGAGGGAAGGAAAGAAACAACACTTAGTTCACCATGGCCTCATCAAGTTAATTGTGATGGATGATATGAGCCACTTAAGGATCCCTGTCTTATGGAATAAATTCGTTGACATGGATAGGGAAGATTTCATAGAAACTCAAGCCATCACACCTAGAGAAAAACTAGCCTCTACCACTAGAGGTAAAGAAGGCAAAATAGAGGAATAAGAAGGAGCAAATATAAATGAGGAAGAGGCAGCAAAAATAAAAGAAGAGGAAATGAAAAAAGTTAAAGAGGAGTCATTAGATAAAAAGGAAGGAGAAGCATAAATTAAAGGAAAAGATGGGAAGAAACAAGTAGAAGGAACAATAAGCCCTAAGGAGACTTCTAAAGCCCAAAAAGAAGAGAAACAACCGCATCAAACAAGTCTATCTCTAGGGGATACTGAACAAGAAGTAATGGCAACATTTTCTACATTGGGAACACCTGTCAAGCCCAAGAGGAGGCAACCAAGACAAGGTCCCCTATATTTCAAAAGTAGGAAGAGCACCAGAATTAGACAGGGAAACCATAAACTCCCACAATGGTCCTTATCATTATTGATGAATCACCAAGTAAAAAGGAAGAAGTAGGACCCAGTAAGGGAAATATTGGGAGGTCACTTCCCCTAAAACCAAAACCAAGTCACCTGTAGCATCTATGGGTAGGCCCACCACTAGGTCAATGATATTCAAGAAACCCATGACACAAGCTATCTTTAACCAAGAAAAATAAGAGAAGCTACAAGAGAGAGAAAGTTTTGTACAAGAGTAATAGGAGAAGCTACAAGAGCTGAAAAACGAGCTACAAAAAGAAGAAGCCACCTCAAATTTAGCTGGAAAGGACCTCCAAGAGCTCCAAGAGCCCAATCCATAGCCTAGCTTAGGGTCCTACTTCCAATTTATTGAAGGACGAAGGATTATCCTTGAAAAATTTGCAATCCTACTCCTATATGAGTTGGAGATAGAGAGAGGCAGAACCCACAAGGGGGTGATGATGAGTACCAACAATAGGTATATATTGAAGATCATTATTTTATCCTCTAGCCTTTAAAATATCCTTTGCTCACATTAATTCACATTTTTTGTTATAATATGCTTAGTAAGAAAAGAAAAAGGTGATTGTCATAGTATGTGGCCTAATGTGGTTTAATTACATGATATATAAACATTTTTGAGAAATTTACTATGCAGGGGCTTGATGGAGAGAACTAGGAGAGAATCTAGGGGGTTTCTCCACCTCCTTAACTCCCTAACTCGACCTGGGATCAAAATATATTCTCTCACCAGTTTGAGTTCATTGACAACTGAGTAAGTCCTAGTGCAAGTGAAGCTCAAGAGGGAACAAATCCACCATTTCCATGATCAAGGAGGGAATCACTCCGATTTTCAAGGGAGTTGTAATAAACTACCCTTTTGTATAAATAAAGAATATTAAAAGCTCATTAGGATTCAAAGTTTTGATTCAGCTAGGTGTAGCTATTGAGCTCAGAGCTTGACATTGTTATTTTTACTTTCATGTGATGTATGAGACTTTTACTTTCTGATAATGAGAAGTTGGTTATTCAGTTGCATCTGAGTTAGTTTTAGAAGGCTGGGACCCTTGAGTCTGGTCCCAACCCAAAGGCTTTGATACCTTTTATGTAATTTATTTTTTGATCATAGTTCCAATCATTTCATAGATTTCTTTCATTATAGTAGAGGTTAAGCTATAAAAACCTATGATTGCAAGCTTCTACATCACCTCTCTTGTGGGAGAATGGTTGGAAGGATTCACAATCTCAGCCCAAAAACATTGTGTTTATGATTTCTTGGAAATATATAGATGTTAGTTTTCCTTCTTCATATTTACTTTATGTAACTTAGGATTCAGTTCAGTGATCATAGTAGTGTTATAACATGAAATAGATGTTATTCAAATTCAACTCATATTTTCCATCATAGTTTATATCATTGTGTTAATGATCAATGGATGTATGTATGTGGCTGATTGTAGGGTTGTGTTGATATGCAGGGGAGGGAACCTCTTTCACCTCCATTTTGGAATTCTCCATCTTCTCTTTCCATCCCTCAATTATTCCCCCAAAAATCTGTTTCCACAGTCACTTTTCCTAGGAAATTTAAGACACCACAGGGATTCATATTGGTGCAAGATAGACTTCTGAGAGGTCCCGGGCTTGGCTAGGAGGCTTCACTAACCTTCCTTCACACTCTCCAACCTTCATCTAGCTATGCATGCCCTCAAGACGTCATCTCCACCCTAAAATGTCTCTTGGAACCCCTTCTGGAATATTACAAGTCATGTTGTAGCGATACAAGACCTCTTGTAGCAACACCTGTAGCAGTCCTGTAGCACTACTTTTCTTCACTTGCTTTGCTCCCCACTTCAACCATAGCTCAATCAAGATGAATAATGACCCAAATTTTTGATTTGATGATCAAGAGAAGCTCCTAGACGATTCTAGCCATTCCTTTTCCTCACTGCAAAACATAGTAGAATTAGTGTTTTTCCATCACAAGCATTATGCAAGTTAGATTTCTGATTTTCAAGTAAGTGTGAAATAGGTTAATGACACTTGAAATTATGTTTCTGATTTGATGAATTATGCAAGATAGAGTAGCTTTCCTTCTGAAAATATATTATCCATTTTTCTTTCATGAAATGACTAATTAACATCTACAAGTTGAACAAATGGCATAACACTTTCATAGCTAGAATCAATTTTAAATTGTTCTTTGATCAACAAGATTTCACTATAGTTTAGTAGGAGGAATGGTCTTTGAACACCTTGTTCTAATGTCATGATTGAGAGTGGCATGAGTAGAATCTAACCTACTGTGCATATAGCATTGTCACCTTTAAGTTTGTACGAGCCCCAGGTTGATAATTTGACATGAGGAGCCCTTGGGAATTGCAACATTATTGGTGCAATACTAGGGCTCACCACATAGTAAGAAGGATGATCAGTATAAGGAAAATTATTGGACATTAAATCTCAAGCTCATATTCCTAGGAGATAGACTGGAAATAGATTTTTGAATATTCAAAAGATTGAAGGAAAGGAAATGAGAGCATCATATTTTATGATAAGGTTTAAGGATGACTTAATTGAACTACTTAGGTAGAAAATGGAATATTGTTGAGTCAAATCCTTGATCAAAGTGATAAAGTCAATTTTTGAAAATCGAGTAGAAGTTTGTATATATATATATATAAAACACATTCAAGAACATTTAAATGCCAAAAAAAATAAAAGAAGGCATTCAATGTTAATAATCGAATACGATTTTGATATTAATCACATAAAGGGAACACTAAATAGGGTGATTGACGATTTAAGTAGGAGGCCTCAAATATTTCTAGTGGTCCCCTTAAAGAAAAACATGAGGGAGAATTTTCTTAATTTACAAATTATGGATACTTGGTAAAATGTGGTTAGCAAGAGTTTAAGGGAGGATCTTGAGGGGATACATCACCATTTTCCTTTCTTATTATGAGGAATTTGGGATCAAGTCTATTGTCAAGAGGGGGTGTATGTACTTCCCTACTGTAGTTGTTGATCCTAATATTACATTAGCCTTGATATAGCCTTAGGGCTTATACATTACTCTTTAAGGTCATAAGGTCGAGGATTCGATTATTTGAATTTTACTATTAGTGGATGTGATAATAATTATGATAGGCCAATTTGATGCTATGATTATGATAGATGTGATGGAACTATTAGATGACATGTCTAATCATGTGATGGAATTTTTAATGTTGTGTTCAACACGCTCCAATTTTTTTCCTACAATTGAATTTTGGAGCCTACTAAGGATTTAATGATCTGTCGCCTATGGTCACTTCATTGTCGATTGATGTTGTGCTAAGTGTTTAAGTATTCTTCATAGTTTTAAATATCAAAATCACATATTCACACTTTCTTAGTCCATAATGAATTAATAAGTGTGCTTCCTTATGCAAGCTTGAACAAGAGTGGCATAATGCATGTGCGATGTTCAACCCATGTCGACAATTTGTGCACACATTAATTGACAATCTCCCTCACTTTGCTTGCATTTGTACTTATGTTTCAATGATTTTTAGCAACTGTTGTTCCTATGCACTCTTTATTTCACAAGTTTTTCTTTCATGTTATCTTTACTCTAGCATGTTTTTCTTTCAATGTCGTCTACATTTGAAAGCGTCATTTTCATGTTTTCTTATTGTTGCGAGTGTCATGTTTTATTGTTTTCATTCGTACATGTGTTGCACCTTTTCACACCACTAGAGTTAGTTCTAGAACACCCTTCTACATTAATTAGTCCTATGTATCATAATAATATGTGCTAGACACATTCCCATAGCCTAACTCCCCCTTTCATGACAATTGACACTTCTATTTCAACTTGTGTTCTAAATGTCATAATGTGTCATTTCAACTGTCACACTTAGAAATAGGTGTCATTTTTCTATCATTTAAAGGTGTGACTATTGTTCATGAGTCCTATGTATATTCCTAGTTTATATTGATGGAATTCATGTGTGTGATCCATGTTTGAGGCTCGTTCTGATGAATTTCTCTCTCTTACTCTACTGGTCCGCCACTTAGCCATTTTGGAGATCTTCTTGTTCCTCTTGATCAGTGCAAGTTGTGAAGACTTTATCCCCCTTACTAGGTGATGATAACATCCTATTTATAAGCCTTGTTTATGCAACCTTTCCCATCAATACTTGTGCATTAGGTCCCTCTCAAGGCAATCTCCAATAACTACATATTAAGAAGCCTTTCGAATAGGGTCACCTAAAGCTTCTTGTTTGCATTAACTCATTGCACTGAGTATTGATCACCTATGCCTTGCATGGAACATAAATCACTGCTAACTGATAGTAAGGACCCCTTCCATCCCCCTGTAAAAGAAAATTACAACATGCAAAGGTCCTCCTTCCTCAATGCAGTGAAGCACTATCTAGGCTAAGTGACCTATCTTTCTACAACCTACCTTATTGAAAAGCACATTCTAGATGAACAATCAACCACTATTGGGCCAAATTGCACTAACATAAGAGGAAAAATAGACCTTAGATGAAAAATTACCCCTTGTTGAGAAAAAATATTCTTTCCCTCAAGCCTCATCTTTCTTTCAACGTGTAGTGCAGTCTCAAGCAACAAGCCTTCAACCTTGTTCCTTCTTCTACCCCTCTGTGATGAACACCTTTTCAAGCCTCTTTCCCTATGCACATGCCACAATAACAAGGCTCAGTAAGACCTCCTCTCAGCCCTTAACCATCACCTTGTTCCTTATGCCTCCCCATTGCGCTAGACCAAGGAGAACCCCTCTTTATTGTGCTTCGCATAGTAACAATGAATAGTGGTGCCTTCTTAAGCCACTGTTGAGTTCAACTACACTATCCTTATCAATCCTTTCCCTTTCAGCTCCCACATGGGCCTATCATAAGTATTCCTTTCCATGATCTAGGTAGGGATAGAATAGAAGATTTTAAGACTAATTTTTCCTTGTTGTGAACTTATTCCTAGTATGACAAGGTGATGCTCAAGGAGGATATCAAGGAGAAGACACAAATAATCACTTGAAGAGAAGAAGAAAAAAAGAGAACTATCATGAATACATGAAGCATATCCTGGACCAAGACAGATTAGAGTTATTTAATGATGACTCAGAGGATTCCAATGTTGATCCATGACCCTTTGGAGGGTAGATATGAAGTATTGATCAAATATTTCATGAACATTGAAGAAAAAGTAGCAAGGATAACAAATTGGCATTGCCACATAATCATGAAACTCCATTTCATCATTGTCACATTGTGGCTTGTAACAGTGTCATCATGATGTCATATGTGTCTTGCCACATCATCATGCTAAATGTAATGATGTATTTTAAAGAAAATGAAAAAGTGTAAATGAGTGGAAGTCCAAGAGTCCCATGTGGAAAAAAGAGTCTTATAGAAATTCAAAGGTCATTTAGGAGTTAAAAAGTCTTATGGAAGTCAAAAGGTCACATTGGAATTCTAAGAGTCATGAGGGTAGTTCAAGAGTCATGGGAATGTGAAAGGTTAGTCCTCTTATTATAAATACAACCTTGTAATTCAAGCAAAAGGATTTTATAGTTGGAGGCTTTAGAGAGCTCTTAGATTCTCTAACTTTGCATAGGAGAGAAAAACTATTATTTGGAGAAGCAAGAAGTGATTTAATGTTCCACCACTGGAACTAGTGACTCACCAGTGTAACTGTGTACTTGTATCTTTCACGTAATATTTGAACATCAATAAGCCAACACATTTTCATGCATGTATCGTGAATATTGTAGGACTATTTCCTTGATGTTTGTGGTATATGTTATGTTCATATGTACTAAGGAAATTGACCTACTTAATTGGATTTGGTTCTTATCATGTTTAATGTGTGTTGTATTTTCTTTAATGATCATTGTGTCTATGTGTACTATTTCGCTAGATAACTAACAACAATTTTTTTTTCTCTCGTATGTTTCTCTTGGGTTAGTATTATTACTTCCATCCATAGAATCACTCTTATACTCGTATTGTGAAGGTCTCGTTTTACACATTGCAATTGGTGCGACATAATGCCAACTCGCTTTCCTGTTCAAGCATTATGTATATAATCTCTTATGTTATTAATTAAAACTAAGGCAAAGCTTCTATTATGGTGTCTAGGCCAATACTTCAGATGGGGATCCTTCTCCAAACAGTGTTAGGTATAATTGGGACTTCACATCGAGGAGACCCCTTGTCTATTGTCGGTATCTAGCATTGTCAATATTTCTGGTGGTAAAAGGAGGGCTAGATGACAAGTTGTGCCCATTGAGTATATTTTGAATCTCTTATCATACGTAACTCTTCCTCAAATCATAATATCATAGTCTTTTTCTAGCCTATCTCATGGTAAAATTTTCATCTCCACAGAAATTTTTTATCAATTGTCTCATTTGAATTTTGATAGTGAAGGTGATGTATCCAAAATAGAGAATTTCTTTTAGTTTTTCAAGTTTTGTGAATCTCATGAAATCGAATATGAGGATATTTTCTTGTGTGATTTCTTTCTCACACTTGAAGGTCATGTAAATAGATGGTGTCATACCTTACCATCTGCTTCCATCCATTCATTTGATTAATTCCTTATGGAGCTTCATCAATATTTTGATAGGTATAATTATTGAGATGTTCTTAAAAGGATTAATCACTTATGTTATGAGTTCCCTGAAGAATATATTGATTGGGATTTTCTTAAAAGGAAGTTTGAAAGTTTGGTTCAATTCTCTTTACATATTAATTCTAAACTCCTGGATGATCTTATTTCCCCAACTTTTGTAAATCATGAGACACCTATAATTTCAAAGGAGGAACCTACTATTCCATTTGTTCCTTGTCCTCCTCCTTTTCTAGTACCAATCAGGATGCCTTTACCTATTAATGATTGGGTTGGGAAATCTGCAGGTCAAATTCCTAATCCATATTCTCAACCTTCATTCACTCCCCATGAACACTACAAGGAAAATACCTTTTAGCAGAGGTTATAACGAAGGTTTTCAGTGCTATAAAACTGGAAAAAATTGTCAAAAAAACATCCACTACAACATTAGTTTACGGTAGCAGATGTTTTAGTGGAGATGATAATGAAAATTCATCACAACTAAAAAGAATCGGTGGCTAGAGGTTTTAGCAGAAGTTTTTTTAGCGGTGTGCTTAATGGAAAAATAGCACGAGCGTGCTAAATCTATAAACTCATTGCGGTTGTATACTTAAATAAAATAATTGGGGTGTTGAATGTAAAGAACATCAGTTCTTAAAATGTATGCCACCCACGTGCATATATATTAAACAATTACCTCAGGTCATACTTTTCAGCACGTCACCAGGGCAGGCTAAAACTATTGCAGACCTGATGCTTTTATTTAAACTCACAATACCGATGCTTATGATTTGTATAAAAGCATTGGCGTGCTACAAATATAAAAGAACCAGTGCTATTAATTTGAATAATGCACTGAGCCTAGAAACAATATTTTTCAGCACCAGGTGTTAGTTCTATGAAAGAACTAGTTCTTTAATAATTCAATGTAGAAATTTCTACAAATATAGCTCTGATACCATATAGAAATTTCTAGTAGATTCAAATAACAAATTATAATATGCTAAAACAATTGACTTGAATCTACTCTACTCATCAACTAAATCAATAATTAATTGATGAAATGACGAAGCGTATAAGAGAAAGAATTCAATCACACATAACACAATAATTTTCTTGGGAAAGACACAACTAAAATCCCCTTCTATTTTTATATTGCATTAGTCAAAGAATCTGGATGAATACAATATGCTCTGCTCAACCTTGGGATCAACCTACACAAGTATTTTCTATCTTCTACCTGACTGACTGCCTTTGGCCAACACTTAGCCAAATTCCTAGCCTTCCAAGCTTCTATGTCCTTGCACTATTCCCTTGCGAATTACCCCTTATTGAATGGGGAAATTGTTTAATTATGAATTTCATAATCCTCGTATGCATTTCTCTAATTGCACACACCATTTTTTTAATTTAGATGATTTTACAACTGATAGTACATTGTCCCTGAACTCCAATCTCAACTGGGTCTTTCTCTATTCTGACATGCATGAGTTAATTTTGAGTGAATATTCAATTTACTAGTTGATCACTATAGGTAAAACCCCATTGTTTGATAAGAAGTAGCACACTACTGCAGGTTGCACCCCACTACTACAGGTTACACCCCACTACTGCAAGTTACACCCCACTACTAGACCTCTTACTAATTCCTCCATCAGTTGGAACTAGTTTAACTGACTTTAACTCAGACAGACTAAATTAAATAATTACAACTCAAAATAAACTCAAATAGTGCTCCTAATTGTAGGAGACACTCTACACAACTCTAGTTAGACCCTCCACTCAAATTAACTGAGCCAAATAAGTCAAATTAACTTAGTTAACTATTACAAGTTTTCATGAGATGTGGAATTACAATTTTATTCCCAATTTAATTCAATGACAAATTAAATTAGGATTTTTCTTGATGTTATTTTTAACATTTCTTGTTGCCATTTTTAACATTCAATGCTTGAGTTCTTATGTTTTTTTCAAAATCCCTAGTTTTGTAGTTTTCAGAAAAGGCATCGACCATGCAAAAAATCTTTTCGTAACGATTGTTTTAGATAAAATAACACATTGGTGCATGTTTATTTTATATATGCGACGAAATTTTCTATGACATTTTCTTTTTTTTTAGAAATATTGACTCGTTAAAGTGAAAATATTGCGATTTTTAAATTTCATTATTCATAAAAAAAATCAACATATATCTTATAACATTATTCTAGAAATTAAATTTTGATCAGTGCATTTATATATGATATTTGGTTTAATCTCTTATATCATTAGGTTTCATATCTCTTCATTATAATATTTAATTATCCATATATTTAATCAGTGGTGTAACAATTCACAGTGAGATTGGACAACACAATAGAATAAATTAAAATGTATTTTATTATATATGAATAAGAGTCTCTTTTTCATACAAAATGAGATAGTTATTGGTAACCCCTTCTATTTTAATTGGGACACTAGGTCCATTACATTAAACAAAAAGTTTGAATTTTACAAACAATTATTTCAAATAATAAAACAACTTGCATTGATATCTAAATAGATAATAATTCTTTGCCAGAAATTTTGTTAGTGCTTGAGCTACTTCCATGACTTGGGTTAGTTGGACAAATATTTTGTTGATTGCATCAATTGTTTTCATCTTCTTGATCAAGTTCCATCAGAAAACATAAAAATAAAGTGTAATGAGTGTATCTACATTGGTGAGATTAATGAAAATTAAAATAAATAATATACATCAATGTCAATCGAATAACAATGTACCATATCAAGAAGTGACTCATGAATTGTTCACATGCTTTCAAAATGAAGTCTCATGGCTTGTTGCAATAACTCTTTTATTGGCATAGTTCCATACTTTGTTTCCTACAAGTTTTATACCCCATTATAAATCATAGATTTAATATAAAGGATTTATTTGTTCTATTAATTAGAAACTCAGATAAGTAAAACAACATAGATACTTACAAATTCCACAATTGATTTTGGATATGCCAACATATACTCACAACCCATATTTAACCCAATGTCAATCAATTCTTCTGATGGCTCTTGTTTGTATGTTAGCACCTATTTGAAGACATTCAAAGATAGTTTCCATAAAATAACTTAAAATAGACAAAAACGAACCTTGGATTGTAATAAGGAAATATTAACAATTATTCACAAACTTTGATATTAATCATCTTCTTCCTTGTCGTCTGGTTTTTTTGTGTTAAGTGAGTTCCATTTTGTTTTCATCTCTACAAGAAAATTCTTGAAAATTAATATTTGATGATAAATTATTTGTTTATATGTACAAAGTCAATGATTACATATATTTGAAGCATGTTGTTATTGAGATGGCTCCTTATGTGATGCAATTATGTCCATTTCTATAACCATCTCCTTGTACATTTTTTTGGACATTGCTACTGGCATGTTTTTCATATCAACTCGTTGATCCCTTGGGATTTTCATAATCTTCTTGAAAAAGTAATAAACTATTTTTATATTGATATATGAAAACTAAATATAACAAAATTGATATATAAATGAATGTTTTGTAGTAATATGTACATATAATTCTAGAAAATCATTTTAATTAGGAATATTACCTTATGAATGATTATTTTTTGTTATTGTATGCTTTTGTTATTGCAAGTCTTACAAGTCTCATTGACTATTGCTATGGAAAGGCTTCATGTAGTTTATGTTGGAATAATTTAGAAATGATATGTACAGATAGAATTGATGAGTTGTGTTCTCATAGTTAGTGCTTGAGTCTATCTGTCATGAGTTGTGTCTTCGTAGTTTGTGTTGTGAGTTGGTGATCCAAATTATTTGGGTCTAGATTGTCCTAGAAGCTTTCTATGTGTGCCTATATAATGTACTAGTTGTCCAAGAAGTTTGATCAATGAGATTTGATTTCATTCTTGTGCATGTCTCTGATTTGCTAAAATGGTATCAAAGCTGAGGGTGGTGTGAACTAAAATATCTAATGTCGAGAGATCTTAGAGTTTTGTTGTGTTATCATTAAGTAGTGAATAACAGTGACACCTGAGGTGTCTGCATAATTCTGATGTAGTGATCTATTGTGGTGTACTGTTTGTGTGCGATCTAGATGTGATAGATGGTTGCAGAGAAGAGCTTGTGGTTGCTAGCGTCGTTGCAGTGTGGAGGACGGTGGCTGTGTTTTGTACCCTCTGTTTGAAATCTGAGTTGAGTGTGAGATGCTGAGGAGTCTTCTCAATATTTGAAAGGCAGTGGAAGGGAGTATGTAAATCCTCAGCGGAAGGTGCTTTGACTCGAAGACTGCATACTGATTGAAGGAGTTCAGGGTTGAGCGTTGAACATTGTGCTTCAAATGAAACTGTGGAATAATAAAGTGAAGCATGTCGTAAGTAATTGCTATCGTTGAATATTTGACTCCTCTGAGGTTATATTTGCTGAGCGTTGAATATTGTTTTTTGTTTTCTTTTTAAGTCACATTGTGTATAAAGTCTTCATGAGGAAGTTTTATTCATAAACATGAAGGTTTTTATTTGGAGACATAAGGGATTTTTTTTATATGGATACATAAGGGATTAAATTTTTTTATGGTAAAAAAAATAAATTTGGGTGAAAATAATTCATATCAAGTTTATTTTTGGAGAAAAAATTGGGTTTGGTAAAAAACAAGAACTAAGGAGTGTTATTTGGCATTGTTTTGTTTACTTGAAGGGAGATTGCGTCTTTTTTCTCAGATAATGTGCATTTGGTTTTGGATCTAGTGAATTTGGGATAATTTATTTGTCATTATGTCAAATTTCTTGGTTGAAACTTATTTGAATGAGTCCACAAGGCTTGATGGAGGAAATTATGCAAATTTGAAATTCAAGGTATTAACATTTATAGAGGGAAATAATTTGTGGCCCATAGTGAGTGGGGCAGAGCCTAAACCCGCTACTGTTGCAGCTATTCTAAATTGGGAAAAAAGGGAAACAAAAGCAAAGGTGTTGCTATGAATTTCGGTTAAGGACACCATCATTCCTCATATTAGGAATTGTAAAACATCCAAAAAAACATGGGATGTTCTCAAAAGATTGTATGAAACATCTAATACTAACCAGATTTTGTTCTTGACGACCAAACTTTTGTCAATTAAAATGGAGGTCAATGAAAGTATAAGAAATTTCATTTCCCGTGTCAAAGAGATAAGTGATAAGTTAGGAGACATTGGTGAAAATGTGTCCAATACAGACTTGGTCACCATCACATTAAATGACTTAGTGCAAGATTATCAATTTTTTGTTTCAAGTCTTTTAGCTAGAGAGAAGCATCCTACTTTTGATGAACTGACATGTATTCTTCTACAAGAGAAAGAGAGGATGAAGAACTTCAATTCGGGCTCAAAAAAATCAGATTTGGCATTGGTAGCCAAGGGTAAGCAACCATACAAAGGCAAGCCATGGGATAAAATCAAAGGACGAAAGTTTCAAGCAAAGCAAAAAGGTATGGCATAACCTAAATTTCTAGTTCATGATAAAAGAAATGATGATTGTTAGTAATGTGGCAAACCTGGACATGTTGCTAAATATTGCTATAAAAGGAAATATAATAGGTCTAAACAAAGAAATAAAAGGCATAATGGGAATTTTGTGGATAAAGACACCTCAATCAATGATGGATTTAAAAATATCAAATTGTTTGTTTTTGATGCTGCATTGTCTACTGGGACTGATGATGTGAATGCTTGGTTCATTGATTCTGGTGCATCACTCCATATGTCTTGTAATAAGGATTGGTTTGATGAATATCATGAGAAAATTTATGGAACACGTGTTTATCTAGGAGATAACAAATCCCTTTAAGTTCAAGGATATGGAATAATATGTGTGATGTTTCCTAATGGAAAAGAGACAAATCCATGATGTGATGTATGTTCCTGGCATAAAAAATAATTTAATTTTTTCTTCTACTATTTATGATAAAGATCTAATGGTGAAATTTGTAAAATCAAAGTGTGTTGTTAAAGATATCCAGGATCGCTACATGGTTACTTCCATAGGTACTAGAGTTGGAGGCTTGTATAAGCTATATGTGATTAGGACAGGGCATCAAGCATTGGCATCTACAACAATTTCAACAGAAAAGTTATGGCATCAAAGGTATGGGCATTTAAATCACAATTATTTAATGTTACTTCAAAGAAAAAAATGATTGAAGGTCTTTGTTCTGTGAAGAATAATCACGTTGAATGTGAAGCATGTGCACTTGGCAAGCAACATAGAGAGGAATTTCCTATACATGAAGAAGAAAAGAAAATAGAAATACTTGAATTAATTCATACTGATGTATGTGTTGGAAATAATACTGAGAGGGGGGGTGAATCAGTATTATCAGATCAATCAAACTTTTTCAATTTCATGCTCAGAAACATATACGCTACTTCAATTAAGTAAACCCGCGTGTACACGCTACTGTGTCTAATGAAACTCGCGTATATCCAGAGATCTTATAATTCAGTTAGCTTAATCTTCAGTAAATGCATCAGATCATTATTAAGCATATTAACAGTAAACGGGTGTAGAATAACAGAACAGAACATCACACAAGAGCCACACACATGAACACCATGATATAAGGTGGAAACCCAATGTGGGTGAAAACCACCTGCTGCAATTCGTCTCTTTCTTCTTTAATAAGAAACTTCTTTTACAATGCACTGGTGCAGTCATTTACCAGCACGCAGGCTGCAACCTGCAGAGGGCTACAACCCTCATAGCTCTTGTACTAGCCGATCCATTTACTAGTACGTAGGTACCAACCCTACAGAAGGCTACAACCTTCATAGCTCTTGTACTAGCCGATCCATTTACTAGTACGTAGGTGCCAACCCTACGATCTTCCCGGGACCACGTTTCATACATTTTCATACTGGATCCATGAAACAATCATCATTGTAGAACAACCTGCATCATCAATCACTGAAACACCCAATTCTGAATCACTGTAACCCTGTCAACAACAACCAGACAACATAACAACAACCAGATCCAACTTCATCTTCAAATATCATACTTCACATTGTATACGCTACTTGGATGAACCCAACCTGCGTGTATACGCTCTTTTACCAAAGCCAACCCGCGTACAGATCTGCAAATTCTAACTTATAACTCTGCAGCTATATCAGACATCAAAACATACCCAGATCATAATAATAAACATGCGTCAGTAGATCTGATCTATCCACAGGCAAACCATATGAAGATAATCATTCCAAGCCTTGAGATCTCGTTCCATCATTCATCATCCTCCACATGAGTAAAACCTTGGTTCAGATCACCAACCCATAACCAGCACTTGGATCACACACTTTCTCAGATCTTCATCACTCACACTTGCTCTTGCACCTTGTTTGCATACATTTGCCTAATGATCTTCTCCTTATATAGCCTTAGGCCCTTTACAATACCACGGTCCAAAACCATAGTAACACAATACCATCAACCTCGAAACTAGGGATCGACACGTCCGTCGAGACACCATGGTCCAAAACCATAGGCACAACTTCCAAGGACTAACTGCCACTGACCAAAGGTACGTTTTCACATGTACGCGCTTTTACTGAAGCCAACCTGCGTGTACACGCTGATTCTCCTTGCTGAACCTGCGTATATCTCTTTCTTGTCCTGCTGTACTGAGATCTGTCCACTAGTTAAGTTGCCATCACCTGTACCAGTCTCTGAGCACCTGTACCAACCTCTGAGTGAGTTGCCATCAAGGACAACACTTGAATCATAATGCCAACAGTATGTGGACCTATGCAAACTAAATCTCTTGGAGGATCATTGTACTTTCTTATTTTTGTTTATGATAGATCTAGATACACTTGGGTCTATTTCATAAGAAAGAAAAGTGATGTTTTTGAGTACTTTAAGGAATTCAAAAACATGGTGGAAAAGAAATCTGGGAAATACATCAAAATTCTTAGATCTGATAACGGGGGAGAATACAAATCAAGAGATTTTAATAAGTATTAAAAAATTCATGGGATTCTACAAAAATTTACAGTGCCTCATACACCATAGAAAAATGGAGTTGCTAAGAGGAAGAATAGAACACTAGTGGAATGTGCATGGATCATGCTTCAAGGTAAAAATATCTCTAATGGTTTTTGGGCTAAAGCCATTAATACTGTTTTTTATTTGAAAAATAGAAGTCCAACCAAAAGTTTAAATCTGAAAACACTTTTTGAATAATTTTATGGATATAAACCAAAAGTGAATCATTTAAGAGTTTTTGGATGCAAGGCATTTGCTCATATTCCAAAAGATGAAAGAAGAAAACTTGATGCCAAATCAATTAAGTGCACATTCATTGGTTATTGTGATGATCAAAAGGCATACAAGTTGTTTGATCCTACTTCACATAGATTGCTTGCAAGTAGGGATGTGGTGTTTCATGAAAATGTAGATGAAGGTGATAAAGTGAATAACAAATGTGTATGGCATGATATTGGTGATTATGTCAAAATTGAAGAAAGTTTTGAACATGAACATGAAAAAATACAATAACAGGTACAAGAATAGGTACAGGTTCAAGAGAAAAAAGCATCCAATAGTCATGACACTCAAAGAAGAGAACAAGAGACTACACAAAGGAGAAATAAGGATGAAAGTAGTAAAACTCTAAGGAGGTCATCATGTCAAATTCAGCCACCTATAAGGTATAAAGATTATGCATTGATGTCTCATGTAATGAATGTTGTAGAACCTTCAAGTTATGAAGAAGCTAAAGAATATAAATAATGGAGAGATGCAATGAATGAAGAATGACACATGGGAACTAACATAATTTCCCAAATATAAAGTTCCCATAGGATGCAAATGGTTGTTAAAACCAAAGTTTAATTTTGATGGCAGTATTGATAAGTATAAAGTTAGACTAGTTGCAAAAGGTTATTCACAAAAAGAAGGCATTGATTATGAGGATACTCTTTCACTTGTAGCTAAACTGAATACAATTAGAATCATGATTGCATTAGCTACAAAGAAAAATAGAAAATGCATCAGTTAGATGTCAAATATTCTTTCTTGAATGGTGAATTAAAAGAAGAATTTTATTTGGTTTAGCCTGAAGGGTTTGTAAAAAAGGGACAAGAGCATCTTGTTTGCAGGTTAAAGAAAGCTTTGTATGGTTTGAAACAAGAACCAAGACCTTGGTATGTGAAAATTGATTCATTCTTTTATGAAAACAGTTTTGTGAGAATCAAAAGTGACCCTAACTTGTACATCAAGAGAGATGAAGATGGGAACATTGCCGTGATATCTTTTTATGTTAATTATCTTATCATAACAGGTAGTGCACTCAAGTTGATTGAACAAATTAAAATTTATTTGTCACAGGTCTTTGAAATGAAGGACCTTGGTAAATTGCATTATTGTTTGGGTCTTGAAATTTGGAGGGAATCTAGTAAGACAATCACCACACAAAGAAAATATGCAAAAACAATCCTTGAAATGTATTATCACAAAACCTGACCCTGATAGGCTACTGATCAAGAAGACTTTGAGTAATTATTTCAAACCAAACATTTGGCTGAGGCTTAGCCTCCTCAACTTGAGAGGGCTCTCTCACTGGGTTAAATATTTCAATTAATGATTAGATGGCTAACTCTATAAAACAAATGAAGGAGTGTGAATGGTTGAAACATATTCAATAAACATCCATTGGGCTTGTGGAGTTAGAAAATGTTTAATATGACAACAATATTAGCTTAACATGGAAGTCAGGGCATCAAGAGTTCAATATATTAGTTAACACAGGAGAACATGCAGGAAACACAGTCTACAAATGCATGAAGGAAGTTAGAGCATAGCCAGTGAGTTCTAAGTAACATACATCCATACCACTGCAAGTGAGGAAATGAAGACAACCATAACACAATCAAGCAATAAACTCTCTTCTAAATCCTGAGTAGTAAAGCCAAACTCTGTATTACATAAAAAGATAGTCTTCTACAATGACACAATATGAGTGTTTTTCTCAAAAATTTCCAACACTTGGTGCATTACATCTCTTGTCATATATAGAGTTTCATTACAAGCTTGGATTCCTTCCTCCAGCATGAGGGGAATTCGAATTTCACTTAACCTGACACTTACTGATCCTTAAACAAACTATTAATTACAACTTGCTGTTAACTAGCAGTCCTAGAGACCTAATACAACTAGGAGTGTAACTCCTTATTATGTTGGCAACAACCTTGACTGTGAAATAAATTCAGTTTTTGACAGCTACTCCTTCTTAAATTTGAACTTGGTGATGTCCATAACCCCCCAACTGGCCTCCAATGGCTTCTCCTTCATCTACCCTGAAAACCATGAAACTATCCCCTGCTCTTTTCTGGCTAAAAAATAGGTGTTGGGATAGAGTTTTTTCTCATCATGAAAAATGTATTTTACAAAACTAAAGGATGCTTTTGTAGACCGCTCTATGTTGAAAAAAAAACTCTCTTGGTTTTTTGCAATACATTTCCTACTGCCCAGAAACTATCTTTGAATATCAGGTGTAAACTGGAAATTGTGATTTCTGAAAAACTACTCCTACAGCAGTTTCATAGCGCAATTTGAGTCATCAATTTCTCCTAGAACATAATGAATTTGAAGAAACTGAAACGTCTTTCAGTTCTCCAAAATATACTTTCATATGCTCAAGGGACCTCTCGGAAGTTGACTACTTAAAACCGTTTTTCTGCTGAAAAAGGCTACTTCAGTGATTTCATAGTGCAAAATGGGTTTTTTACACTGTTTGCGCTATGAAAATGTGGATTCGTAGCTAACTTTTTTTTTTTTTTTTTTTTTTTGAAAATGGCTAAACACATGACTTTCAAAACATGATATGGGACCCATAAAGTGTAAAATAAGGTTGTGGAACTTTATTTGCTGATGGAAATGAGACTCTAACCCTATGACTTAGACTCTAAAAACCATAAAAGTGACTTAACCACCATCTAACATTATGACTTAGGAAAAAATGTAAACTGTTCAAGTTTTAGAGAATTTTTGGGTGATAACAGTGGCTCCACTAGGGATAGTGTGCCCCAGTGGGACACTAAGAACCGGTAGCTTCAGTGTTGCTATCCATCCTTCAGAATAAAACTCTTAAATTCTACCCAATCTGCTCCCCAAGCTTTAATGATTTCTGCAAGAAGGACTCAAATTGCACCTACTAAAAATGCTCAGTCAACCTACCCTGACCTTATTTGCACATTCTTACCTACCTTATTAGCTGCAATTTCCACTTTAGGTCAGGAAACATGATATTTCCAATAAAGCCAATCAATTGTCATTTTTGATATTTGAGGCTCTTGACTGCATTCAACCCCAAAATAGCCATGATACTGAGATGACCAAATCAACTTATAATGTACCTGATCTTCATAATGCAAATGAAAATGAAATACTGGTGTGCAAAGCTTTTCCATGTATTCATTTATAGGGCCAAAGAGGAAATGATTATTTTGATGATCATCATAACATTCTACATCTTAGACAACTGATTCTCAGCCACACATGATTTCTTTGATATGCTATCCAACTACTTTTCTAAATGATTCCCACAAACAATGTAATTTAACTCATTATTAAGATCATTCATTGATGTAAGCTACTACAAAGTATGACATAAAAAATAACCTTTTCCTTTTCCTGAGGGTTATAAAAGCTATCTTCCAGTACTTCTTCTTTGTGTTTGCAATTATTTTCAACTTCATTATGATTTGAACACTGACAAGTCTGCTGCATCTCTACATCAATCTCAGAGGATGTAATATGATTTTCATAGGTATACTCTTGCTGATTTTTATGTTGCATGTCATGTGATGTTATCCTTTCTTCTAGTTGTTGAAATGTATTGTTATGAAAAGCCTCTAAAATTTCTTCATCCATAAATTCATCATCAACATAACAATCCTCCAAATACTGAATAAGACTCAAAGAATGTTTATAGCAATCTTTAACCAGCAATAAGGAAGGATGACATTCTTTACATCTCATAGAATTCATCATGAAAATTAGCAAGCGAATATATTGAACCATGTTCCAAACTTTTATACGAAGACCATGCTTTTCCTTCTAAATTGGTCATAAACATCTTCATGAGACAATCTTCAGGGAAATGAACCTTAAGACTGCATACATGCATATGGAACCTAACCAAATGAAGAGCCGCATTATCTTTCTTTTCATCTTTGAATATTGGAAGATCATCTAATCAATCAACCTTTGGCATAGGATTTGGAAAACCAGGGACATGAGATTGATTCATAGGGGCATACCTAGCATTCATTCTTGTAATGGAACTCATCTTGAAACTTCATCAAGCTACTAATCTTCTAGAAATGGAGTCACCTTCCAATTTGTTATTCGATGTGTGGAGTTGCCAAGGTAGATGCGGCCTTGAAAACTTTCTAAGATCCTGCTATCTTCAGAAGTTCAGCTTCTTGATTTTGGGAATGAATAATCTTTAGACTCCTGGTAGACGCACCAAAATGTTATCACAAAACCTGACCAATTTTGTTTTTTGAATCAATTTTGAAATGAAAAGAGGGAACCATTATGAAAGAATGCTGCTGCAAAAGATACAAAAGGGCTACCTCAGATGTTTTGGATACTAGGCAAAGGAAAATTCAAAGAATGAGAGGCATTTAATTACTCCAAACTCTACGCTACAAAACAACAGTCATTTCGTAGCTCAGACAGTTTTCATGCTTCAGCCAGCATCTAAGGGGTTTTGTCTTAGCATGAGTATATGAGCAGGACCTTTGGTCTAATTCAAGGCATCACATGTTATTAAAAGGGATAAAATGGTTAGCAAAATTCACACTACCATTTGATTTGAAAATAGAATGTACTTGAATAAAGGGTGCAAGGTATCCATTTCCAATAATTTTCTTGAAAATGCAACAAGATGATGGAGCTTAGTGAAAAGAAGTCGCCTTCACTAAGTGGGCTCGCATGCTATTTTTGGTGCAAAGTCTATTTTTAGACTATGTCTATTTTTAGACAAATGGATCATGGTCTATGAGTTGTAGGATGCTATTTATGGATGGTTGGTCATGTTGGTAAAAATAGATGGACTTCTATTTTTAGACATATGGGCGGAGTCTATTTTTAGACTGCCAGTCTAAAAATAGAGCAGTCGAATATTATTAGCTATTAATAATATTTGGACTATAAACATTATCTTATCCTCTTGGAGCACTTCAGTTCGAGCTACGGATGTGGCACATGCAACTGCCAGAAGGAAATACGCTTTTCTTATGGGTTAGTTGAGCTATTGCATGATGGACTTCAGTTAGAACTCAAGTGGTTGAGTTTGGTGGAGTTGATTGAGGAGTTGATGGAGTTGTGTTTAGTTTGACTTAGTTGAACTAGTTGTATTTAGTCTAACTGTCAAATACACTAGTGATGAGTGATGTGAATTAATTGTTAATTAATTCACTAATTATTAACTCATAAAGCAACTAAAGAATACATCAGTTAACTCAGTGCATGGACAGTTCAGTGGAGACAGGTGTTAGAGGTGGAGACTACTATCAGTTGTGACTATAGCTGTGCATGAGATTTGCACAATCAATGATTGAGATTGCCAATGAGGATTACGCAGTACAAGCCAAAGGAAAATGAGCTTGGATCATTCCCATTCTCACTTTGGATTGCGTAGTAGAGGCAGGCAAACAATGGAGGAGATTTGAACCTGTGACTTGATTTAGATCCGAGCTAGTTTGTGTGTCGCTGGTGGAGATAGTACTGAGTACTTGTGAGGAGTATTGAACTATGTATTGTTACATGTTCTCTATCATTATAATATACAGATAGTTGGGGGTTTTCAGCTGTATGCTTTCCCTAGTACATACTGTGTTGATATGTGTGATTGATGTTTCAATGTGTGCATGCGATTGTTTCTTAATTCTGCAAAATTGATGATCAACGTAGAGGAGGTTATGTATTATGCGTGCATTCCGCAAATAGTGTATAATCGGGATAATCTATGTGAATAAGTGCTATATTATTCAAAATTTCTACATGGTATCGAAGCAGAGTTGATCATTAGATCTATTATTCAGAAAGTGATTACATTTTATTTCTTCAGGCAGAGTCTGTAATCGGGCCAGGTAGCCTCTGGATTCATCCTTCTTTTGCAAGGTGAGATATCCGGTAAAATCCCATACAATCAATCTCTATACAAGAAATACTTTGGTCTCACGAATTTTAGATCAGAAGCGGTTGAGTTTTGAACTAGTGGAATTCGAATTTGCAGCAGTGTTTTCTTGGTGTCAAAGTTGAAATGTCTTTCAACGGATTGCGATTGGAGTATGCCCTTGAAGGCAGCTCAAATTATATTGCATGGAAAGACAAGATGGAGGCGGTGTTAGATGACAATGGGTTGAAGGAGTTCATAGAGGCTGAGGTCCCAAAGCCTACTGATGCTGCTCACATTGAGGTTTGGCAAAAGAAGACAACAAAGTGTCGAAGGATTCTGTTGGAGGGCGTGAAGGATCACATTTTATCCAGCCTACATGGAAAGGCTTCTCCATACTTGATGTGGAAAGAGTTGACATATTTATTCTAAAGCAAGAGCGACCAGAGGAAGTTGGCGCTTAAGGATAAACTCAGAAACATTAACTGTGAGAATGGAGACAGTATGCCCAAGTATCTCACGAAGTTCACCCAATGCTGGGATGAGCTTGGAAGTGTGGGGGTGACTGTCGATGATGAGGACTTGGTGAGCTTGGCTCTCCTTGGTCTTCTGAAGAGTTGGCATTCCTATCAGGACTCTATCAATGGTCAGGAGAAATTGCCAAGATGGGAGAGACTTTGGTCCGATCTTGTGCAAGAGGAGATCAGGCGGAATACCAGGGATGGATCTTCATCAAAGGCATCTGATGAAGAAAATTGCACTTTGGCTACCAAAGCAAAAAAGGGGAAGGAGAAGGTTTCTCTTTCTGAATCCAGTTCTTCCAATGATGGGAAGAAGATTGAAAAATTGAAAGTGTGATACTTTCGTTGTCATGAGGTGGGCCATTATGCTGCAAATTGTCCACGGAGGAAATCCAAGAAGGGATCCGAGGAAGGATCTGAAGGTGAGGCACTTGCTTCACAGTTTGAGTTGGATTTCACACTCTTTGAATGCATGGTTTCATCCATGGTGGGAAGTGGTTGGTTTCTTGACAGTGGAGCTTCTTTCCACATGATCGGTGACAAGAGTTTGTTCAGTACTTTGGAGGAGAAAGATCTCCAGAAACTCATAGCGATGGGTAATGATGAGAAGTATAGTGTCTCAGGTGCAGGCACGGTTATTTTTCAGAGGGAGCATGGAGCTCGCCTTACCTTGACCGATGTAAAGTATGTGCCAGGACTGAAGAGAAACTTGGTGTCGATTGCGATGCTAGAAGACAGAGGCTATGATGTATTCTTTAGTAAGGGAAAGGTTTTCCTTGGACACATCATCACTAAACAGGTGAAGCAGATTGGCTCACGGGTCAAGAACTTGTATGCTCTTAAGGTTCAAGATGCATGCAAAGCCTTGAGTAGCGAGGCAACTGATGGAGACTTGGTGTTTGAGAGGGAGCGTATATTACCTCTCAACATGTAGAGCCAGAAGAAGTCTCAGAAGATTGTGGAGGAGCCACGATTGGTGTAGCAGCTTCAGGAGGTTGTGGAGCATCCACAACAAGGGAAGCTGAGAGGAGATCGAGTAGAGACATCTACTCATGCAGAGACCTCTAGTAGGGGGAAACTTCGAGCTAGGTGGGCTGAGGGATCACATGCAGCCATACCTCTAGGTAGGAGGTGGGGCGATATAGAGTGATCGTCCCAAGGAGGAGGGGCAGGATCCTTGAGGTACCCGACCTCTTGGATGAGACCTTGTTATGGGAGCCCCAATGTGGAGTAGCAGGAACTGACTGATTGGGTAGAGACAGATGCGTATGGAGCGGCAAAGAGAGCGACAGTGTAGGGAATCCCAGGACAACGCATAGCTAGCAGGCTGCAGTAATGCGAGAGGCACAAGTGTTTTGCACAGTGCTAGGTGGCACAGAGAAGTGTGCAATGGTGCGAGGTGCATGGAGATGTTGCAGTAGCGCAGTTGTTAGAGAGGGAGCACCTGTCAGTAGCATGTAGAGCTTCAGCATCAGAGTATGTTCCTAGCCCAACAGAGTGGTCAGTTGGAAGTGTTTTTGTTCCAAGTGTTGTTGGAGCAAGTGGACCGGGCAAATGTGTTGCATGCAGAACATTCCAGAGTTGCAGGATAGGGGTTGCAGATAATCCATATCTTGTTGAGAGGGAGTGTTGAAAATGCAACAAGATGATGGAGCTTAGTGAAAATAAGTCGCCTTCACTAAGTGGGCCAGTAGGCTATTTTTGGCGCAAAGTCTATTTTTAGACATATGGATCATGGTCTATGAGTTGCAGGATGCTATTTATGCATGGTTGGTCATGTTGGTAAAAACATATGGACTTCTATTTTTTGACATATGGGAGGAGTCTATTTTTAGACTGTCAGTCTAAAAATAGAATAGTCAAATATTATTAGCTCTTAATAATATTTGGACTATAAACATTATATTATCCTCTTGGAGCACTTCAGTTCGAGCTATGGATGTGGCACATGCAACTTCCAGAAGGAAATATGATTTTCTTATGGGTTAGTTGAGCTACTGCATGATGGACTTTAGTTAGAACTCAAGTGGTTGAGTTTGGTGGAGTTGATTAAGGAGTTGATGGAGTTGTGCTCAGTTTGACTTAGTTGAACTAGTTGTATTTAGTCTAACTGCCAAAAACACTAGTGATGAGTGATGTGAATTAAATTTTAATTAATTCACTAATTATTAACTCATAAAGCAACTAAGGAATACATTATTTAACTTAGTGCATGGACAGTTCAGTGGAGACAGGTGTTAGAGGTGGAGACTACTATCAGTTGTGACTATAGTTGTGCATGAGATTTGCACAATCAATGATTGAGATTTCCAATGAGGATTGCGTAGTACAAGCCAAAGGAAAATGAGCTTGGATCATTCCTATTCTCAATTTGGATTGAGCAGTAGAGGCAGGCAAATAGTGGAGGAGATTTGAACCTGTGACTTGATTCAGATCCGAGCTAGTTTGTGTGTAGTAGGTGGAGATAGTACTGAGTACTTGTGAGGAGTATTGTACTATGTATTGTTACATGTTCTATATCATTATAATATACAGATAGTTGGGGGTTTTCAGCTGTATGCTTTCCCCAATACATACTGTGTTGATATGTGCGATTGATGTTTCAATGTGCGCATGCGATTGTTTCTTAATTCTGCAAAATTGATGATCAATGTAGAGGAGGTTATGTATTATGCATGCATTCCGTGAATAGTGTATAATCGGGATAATCTCTGTGAATGAGTGTTATATTATTCAAAATTTCTACAAATTTTAAATGTGCAAACAACTCCAAGGTTAACTCTAAAAATGTGAGTACTTATTATTTCTAATACAGAGATAGACTGTAGGGGCATTTACCATATATGTCACCTCTAAAGAGAGGATGTGTTCCAGAGGCTACCTGGACCTCTACAGGATCTGCCTAAAGAAATAATAGAAGTAAACACTCAGATGTCATTAAAATACTCATGCTTGAAGCTTGATGTCTTGCGGAATAAAACAAATAAGTTTGAGCAACTGTTTAGGTGTTTATGTGTGAAGGCAAGTTATTTAAATTTGTTGTTTAACACATTATATCATATTTGTTTAGCATGATATCTTCAGCAAATAATGACACAAAGATGATGAAGTAGTTCACCCCTCCTGGGCTACATCTGCTGGACCAAGCCTCCCAAAATGGGCTTGTCCTCTTGTATTAAGAAATATGCAAAGGCTAATACAAGTAAATAAGTGCCTCTAAAGGAAAATTTGACTGTAAAAACAGAATCAGAAAGATAGGAAATAGCTAAGAATGCTCTTCCCCAAGCACTAAACAGTGAAATTGTACCTTAAACAGTACTTTCTCCAAATGGCCCTAGTGGCTCTTTAAACTTCTATGAAGAAATTCGAGGTGAAGATGACCTCCAATGGTTCTGAAACCTCTGCCAATGGACTCAAAAGGTTGAAGAAAGTAGAAGTAGGCTTTTGAATCACCAAAAATGAATGAATACAGCCCCCAAACAGCTCAAGCACTAGAATAGCCCTGGTGGCCCTGAAAGCTTCCCTGAAGAAATTCAAGGTGAAGAATGCCTCAACAGGAAAAAAGAGCTGTTGAAATGGACTCAAAACACTGAATATAGTCATGAATGACCTTCGTTTCACATTCAATGGCTGCTGACAACCCAATGCAACTATAACACTGAATAGGCCCTAGTGGCTCATAGAACTTCCCTGAAGAAAAATCACCTACAAACGACCTCTTTTGGCTATGAAACCTATGCCAATGGATTCAGAATGTCGAAGAGACCCAAAATAAAATAAAAAAATTCGTCCAAAAAGGCCTTTCCTAGCCAAAGTTATGGCATATTCAATACCACTGCCAGTTTGTCCCTAAAACCAGTCCAGCTAGCTTTAGTTAACTACAGTTAAGTCCGCCAAAGATGGCGGGTCCGACAAAATTGGCACCCTGCCAAATTTTTCACCAACTAAACTGTTAGATAGCCCTTAACCATCGACAGAATTAATGCATGTGACCAGGCAGGTGGGTGGTTAGTTTGCCTTGGATTGCGCGCTGGACCGTTGACTGGGCGGTTAGCTACTTTAACATAATAGTTTTTCTGTTTCATTTCAAGTTCTGCCCATGTCGTCTAATGGTAAAACATTGGGATTATGGACGGTAGGTTGTGGGTTCGACCCACAGATCCGCCACCAAAAATTTTAATACGCCTAAACCTTAGTCCACCTTGTGGCCACGTGGTGGCCTCTGGGCTTACCACTTGGCACCCTCCCATTGCCTGTCAGAAATGGAATATTCACGAAATATTCTATTTTTTCTTTTTTTGAAAAAAATTCAAAAATTAAGGGTTATTGGGTGATTTTCAATTTGACATAACTTCTGCATATAGAGACCATTTTTCGAACCATTTATGGCACTGGAATCAGGAGGATTAGATCTATCTGATCGTTTAGGTTTGAACTAGTTCTGAGCACTTTCATTTTTGAGCATTTTTCGAACTTGGTGTTGAGCTCCTGATCACATGTCCCAAATGAGAGGTTTTTGGACCCCAAAAGCTTATTGAAACTCTGAACTAAATTGTATAGCAAATGAGAGAACAAAACATCCTCTTCCGTTTAGCCAAATGAGTAGAAAAATAACCAAAATCTCCTGCCTTGCCTACTATCGTTATGGCGAATTTTTGCTGAATAAGCTAAGTACTTGTCGAATCCCAACCAAGATTTCTCGCCAGACAAATCTGAAAATTGCAGAAACCAGCAATGACACTTGTTGATGTATGAGCTGAAATCTTCCACTAAACATGCGGGCTTGCCAACTGTCACTATGCCCATCAATGGCACCTCCTTCTCTAGAAGGAAAACTGAAGGTGACTTAGGCCAATACCCACAAAAAACTTCCAAAAATGAAGTATCTATAGAAGAATGCTTGTACTGGCTATAGCATGTTGAAAGTAATGCAAATGCTCATCCCAAAATCTTGGGATACGTGCTGCAAAAACTTCTCAAAAAGAAGTACAATGGTTCTATTCACGAACAATAAAAGTAAGCAAACCATAATGAACCAAGTAGAGACCCATGCTGAAATTTGAGGCCTCTTTGCTTGCATGCTTTTCCAACTCATGGAATTGTGCACTGCTTTGCACCAATTTCATTCCTTGCACCAAATGACACCAAAGTTACCTTGTGAAACAAGACAATCATGAACGACAAGTTGAACTAAAATGTGCTAAACAATGGACTCAACCATAAATGTAGCAAGTGTGTACACAACCAACACAAGTCGACAAAACATATGCAACACAATCGACACAAGTCGATAATCAAGGTGCGACACAATCGACACAAGTCGATAAGCATTGTGTGACACAATCGACAATGTAAAAAGTGTGCTCACAAGCGACACTAGTCGACCAACAACAAGATACATTTACAAACACATATGCATGTATCATGTACAATGAACTATATACAGTTCGACAAATACACCTACAACCTCTATGTACAGGTGCAAATTCAACTCTTCTTTTCAAAGACCAACAAGTACATCAAACCAAAAAACATGTGGGTGACAAAGAGCTGAAATGAAAGACATTGCTGCAATAATAGTGAGTACCATACTCATATTTTATTGTTATCACTGAAAAAGTTTTCTAAAATTTTGGACAACTTGCATGGTTCCAAAGTTTTCGTGTTAGACATCATCAAGTCATTTTTATGTTTCTTAAAGTTTAAATCATAGAGTGGAGCCTTGTTCCCATTATCAAATAAGGTCAACAATCTTGTTTTACCTATCATTGATCCCACATTATTTCAAAAGTGTCATGTGTTAAGGCTATTTCAAAATTGACGTGCGCTACAAAATTGCCTAGGAGTTTTTGTAGCACAAAACTTAGAAAATACACTATATGCGCTATGAAATCAGGGATTCGTAGTTAGGAGTTTTCATAGCACAAAACCCATAATTTGCATTGGATGCGCTACGAAACTGTTGTACCTGCCATTTTTGTTTTTTGTGGATCTATTTCGAAAGGAAAAGGAGATTGTTTTGGAAAGGTTGTTGATGCAGAGGTGTAAGAATATCACTTGAGAAGTTTTGAGCCCTAAGCAAAAGGTAAATTCAAGAAATGAAGACATATACACATACCAAACCCTGCGCTATGAAATCACTTAAGCAACCTTTTTCAACAAAAAAATTGTTTTAAGTAGTCAACTTCCAAGAGGTCTTTTGAGAAACTGAAAGCATATTTTGGAAAACTGAAAGAGGTTTTTATTCCTAACATACTGAACTACAAAAATATCTTTCAGTATCTTCAAATTCATTATGATCTGGTAGAAATTGATGACTCAAATTGTGCTACAAAATTGTTGTAGGAGCCGTTTTTCAGAAATCACAATTTCTAGTTTACACCTGATATTCAAAGACAGTTTCTGGGCAGTAGGAAAGGTATTGAAAAAAACCAAGAGAGGTTTTTGTTCAACATAGAGTGGTATACAAAATCCTCCTTCAGTTTTGTAAAATACATTTTTGATGATGAGAAAAAAGCTCTATCCCAACACCTATTTTTCAGCCAGAACAGAGCAGGGGACAGTTTCCTAGTTTTCAGGGCAGATGAAGGAGAAGCTATTGGAGGCCAGTTGGGGGGTTATGGACATCACCAAGTTCGAAGTTAAGAAGGAGCAGCTATAAAAAATTGAATTTATTTCATATTCAAGGTTGTTTCCAGCATAATAAGGAGTTACACTCCTAGTTGTATTAGGTCTCTAGGACTGTTAGTTAACAACTAGTTGTAATTAATAGTTCGTTTAAGTATCAATAGGTGTCAATTCAAGTAAAATTTGAATTCCCCTCATGCTGGAGGAAGGAATCCAAGATTGTAATGAACTCTATATATGACAAGAGATGTAATGCACTGGAGGGTTGGAAATTTTTGTGAAAAAACACTCATATTGTGTCATTGTAGAAGACTATGTTTTTATGAAATACAAAGTTTGGATTTAATTCTCAGGATTCAGAAAGAGTTCAAAGCTTGCTTGTTTTTATGATTGTCTCTCATTTCTTCATTTGCAGTAGTATGAATGTATGTTACTTAGAACTCAATGGCAATGCTCTAACTTCCTTCATGCATTTGTAGACTGTGTTTCCCACATGTTATTATGTGTTAACTGATATATTGAACTCTTGATGCCCTGACTTCCATGTTAAGCTAATATAGTTGTCATACTAAAGATTTTCTGACTCCATAAGCCCAATGGATGATTATTGAATGTGTTTCAACCATTCACACTCCTTCATTTTCTTATAAAGTTAGCCATCTAATCTTTTACTAAAATCTTTAACCTAGTGAGAGAGCCCTCTTAGGTTGAGGAGGCTAAGCCTTAGCCAAAAGTTTGGTTTGAAATAGTTACTCAAAGTCTTCCTGATCAGCAGCCTATTAGGGTTAGGTTTTGTGATAACATTTTGGTGCATCTGTCAGGAGCCTGAAGATTATTCATTCCCGAAATCAAGAAAGCTGAACTTCTGAAGGTAGCAGGAGTTCAGAAAGTTTTCGAGGCTGCAATCTACCTTGGCGACTCCACACATCAAATAACAAATTGGAAGGTGACTCCACTACTAGAAGATCAATAGCTTGATGAAGTTTCAATATGAGTGCCATTGCAAGAATGAATGCCAGGTATGCCACTATGAATTGGTATCACATCCCTAGTTTTCCAAATCCTATGCCAAAGGTTGATTGGTTAGATGATCTTCCATTATTCAAATATGAAAACAAAGACAATGCTGCTCTTCATTTGGTTAGGTTCCATATGCATGTACGCAATCTTAAGGTTCAGTTCCCTGAAGATTGTCTCAAGAAGATGTTTATGACCACTTTAGAAGGAAAAGCATGGTCTTGGTATACAATCTTGGAAAATGGTTCATTATATTCTCTTGTTGATTTCCATGATGTATTCTATGACATGTATAATGACTGTCATCCCTCCTTATTGCTGGTCAAAGATGGCAGTGTTGTTGGGAAAAGTATCCAATTCGGAATGCCCCTATCCCACTCTAAGGTGTGATAGTGCCTTAGCAACAAACAAGGAAAACTATCTGAGTATTCTTCTTTATGAAATGTAAATGGAGAAGAAAGATGTAACTAACCTGTGTCTTTCGCTAGCTTGTTGATCTAATCATTCTCTTCTTTTGCGTGTTTCCCGCTGCCTGCTCCTTCACTGGTCCAGCTTCACTCAATTCCTGCAAGATCACAAGAGAGGAAAACTACACAAAAGACATAGATTTACATTCATAACTAGTTTAGGATCAGATATAAACTACATATGCAAATATAACAAAACATCATTGATATACAAGCATATAGGAGAAACTCAAATAGCTTTATTGATATGATAAGAAAGTCCAAGAGGAGATACAACCAAGTGAGTCTCGATCCAGCATCTACCTCCCAGCAAAGGAATCCCTTCTTCTCCTCCAACAAAGCATAAATCACCCAATGTACTAATCTCAATCTCAAACCAACAGCAATTCTCTGCAAAGTACAAAATTCCAGCCTCTGGATCTCTGGGATGAGGGATCCATATATAGATGTAAGCAGAGAGGATGAGTCAGCTTATGTTTTGACTTGTGGCTTCTCTTTGTCAGTTCTTGCTTCCACTTGGAGGCTGAGAGCCTCTTACTCATCACTGGTCGAATTCATTGAGGCAAGTGTCATTGAGGAAGATTCTGGAAGTTTCCAGTGTCTGTACACCTCGTGGAATGATACTGCCACTTGGCATTTCTCGCTCAGCGCACCCTGGTAGTGAATTTAGGTGCGTTGCAATGCACCTAGCTAGTGTACTGGGGTGCATTGCAATGCAGGTAGCTAGTAGAGCATTTGAATTGATCTTGATTTGACTAGTTCTGAGTGGTTTTTGGTGGAGAACTTCTGGGAGAAGCTGTCATTGGTTGACCTTGTTCCTTTAGGGGCAGGAACAACTCTTTTAGGGACTTTGGATCCCTTGGATTATGGAAATTTCATGCTCAATGTTGTAAGGCACAAAAATGTCTATAACAGTTGCCCCCTAAAGTATGAGGCCGTTTATCGGGTGAAATGCTTTATTAGGAGGATCCGAAGTTCTTCCAATGCTGGGAGGAGACCTGTAATAAGATACAATACAATACATTATTTTTCATACTGTTTTCATGATCTAGCTGAGGCGGGCATTCCCATGCTCAGCTTTATAAATTCATTTTTCTGTACATAGGACAGACAATCGTCTGATGGTAGACTGATGATTCTGATGAAATCCTCATCCTTTTGGTAGGATGATTATCTGTGCTGCAATGCTGTACATGTCAATGTCTTTATTTTTCCTGAATATATATTGCAGCCCGGATGGATGAAACTAGATCCGGGGTCTTCAATCTCGTCCGATCCTCACTCTAAGTACAAGTCGATCCATGTGAGAAATGTTCTGAAGTCGAACATGGAAAGACATCGCTTGATTACCAGTCAATGATGTAAACTGTTAACAAGCGCGAGAGGAATCACCAATAATGATAATGACCCTCAAGGTACTACAGTACAATTCACATGGTGTGAATAAAGGACTTGGCATCGAACACCACGCAAAATCTTTCGGTCGAAGGTCATTGATGTATACCTGTCGCCGGAAGTGAGAAAACTTGCCATTGAGGCATGCAAGCTTCAAAGTACTGAAGGGGGTGTTCCTAGATCAACTTCTTGGATAATGAGCTGATGTCGACAAGAAGCGATCCGTCAAAGGAGGGCCTTAATGTATCCCACATCAGTGACACGGAACGGAGCAAATGATTTTGATGGAGGTGAAAACGATCTGATGATATATGGTTCAGGGTGGCGGTCATGAAAGAATGAAGTATAATGTATGGTAGTGGATGGGACACGGTTGACTTCTCTGGATGACTTCTCTTGAACATATCGGCGACACTTATATGGTGGATTGGTAGCATTTACCCCAAAGATGGATGGTATGGCGAGACCATGGTGATGTGACCGGTGAATGAAACAACCCAACCCGACTCAGGCACGGAGCGGAAGTGTCATGTTCAAGAGCGACTTGCTACCAATAAAAGTTCTTTGAGTTTCTTCCCAATTTTTCCCCAGTCATTGCTGGCCAGTACCTCTTTATTTTTGTCAAGCTTGAGGAGGATAACATATGCTTGTTCTATAATTTGCCCTTCGGGCAAACCCATCGCTATGTTTTAACGAGCCTAGCGATAGTGAAACTCGTTCTCGTCTAAAGACAAGTTTGTCGCTATTAATCTTTTTAACGAGTCTAACGACAAAGATAACTCGGTCCTTTTCATTTTTAGAGAGTCTGAAAAGGTACGTAAAGATAACTCCGGAAGTCCTTTTTCATCATCTAATCCCTTAAGTCCGAAAAAGTATAAAACAATACAGAAGGGATGAATTTTCGATAGTTTTAACGAGCCGAACAAAGCAAGCGCTCGATCTTTTTGTGCAATAATCCCTCAGGTCCAAAAAGATTAAAATCCAGGGGAGGGATAGCACTTCCGGTCGCTTTAACAAGCTGGAAGGCCAAAACTCGGCAATCTTTTCATATTTTACGAGTCAGATGAAAAGAGCTTAAAGAAGACTCGTCTTTTGAGGAATGAGTGATAAAAAGGGGAGCAGCTGATTCCAAGTAAGGGTTGGAATTTTCCAATCACGGCAGTGTCACAAGGATGGCTAGTGAAATCACTCTTCGCAGCTATTCCTCAAAATGGGTAAACAATCAAATGGAGGTGAATGATCAGCCAGTGGAAAAGTGGAGGTGACGGTGCAAACACGACCAAGGCTTTAATGGCTGATAATATTACATTCACGGTGGTTATTTACCGGAGGATAGTTCATTTTTTAACGAGCTTAAACGCGGGTTGAAACACTTGCTCGATCTTATGTTTACTTTTTAACGAGCATGAACTATGTGCTAAAACTGCTCGATATAAGTTTGTATGCCCCCAGCATAATAACGCGAATCGAGGTGCATGCCCCCCAAGCTTCATTGCATTGAACTTGGTGGTTGGAATGAAGGTTTACATTTGAGATGTGGAAAGGGGATTGTTTCATTTTTTAATGAGGTTGACACAGTAAAAGAACTATCCTCATGACTCTTTGTTTCATTTTTTAACGAGGTTGACACGAGATAAGAACCGTCCTCGGAGTCCAAATCCATTAGATATAGAAGGATTCATATTCCACTGTGGCCACTTCTGCCAGATTACTCGGAGGCGGTAGGGCAAAAGTACCCATTAAGGCAGGGTCTTTTAGGAGACCTACTCCGATATTTTGGAGCGAATGGTTGCTTCCATGGATCATTGGATGCTTCCCGTAACTTGTGAACTATTGGGGAGAAATGTTTGTTGGTCGACGATTGTAATTCCTCCTTGGAAGGGAAATGCAATCTTCCTGAAGTAGGTTGACACAACTGCGGCCATGGCATATATTCAGGGTCTTCCCAATAGGATGTTGTAATCAAGGTTTCTGTCGATTACTTCAACATCAATTTCTACTGTTTTCCCTCCTAGTTCAAATTTCAAGTTACTTAGGATACCATATGGTGTATATGTCCTTCCGTCGAATGCTTCTAATGTCGTCGAAGATTGCGACAAGGTTGGAGATCCTAAATTTTTCCAGCAACTCGTCGACATAATGCATGTAGATGCCCCCTCATCAATAATTGTTCGATGAACAGTTTTGTTGAGGGCTTTCACTTGAATAAGGAAAGCTAGTTGAGCTGGTAACTGAGGGTCATATCCTTTATGATCAAAGGCCACAAGATTGGAATCCATTGGGTCAATCCCACCTATTGCTGATAATAAAGCTTGCTCTTGGGGGAGGCAATTTTGCGGTACCTCAAGTGTCGACATAGCGGACGACGATTGGGCCAGGTCCTCTATTATATTATAATTCTGTGCTATTTTTGCACGAGGATTAAATGTCAATTTGTGCACTACTCCCTTTGGCGACTTTATCATTTGTTCAGGAATGATAGGTGGCACAACTTTGGTCAAAGTTGTTGTCGAACTACTAGGTTGTTCATTAGCCTTGTTATTCGACACCTGTGGATTCCCGTAGTCTTTATTCCTTGCCAAAGCATCATTTTGCTGCTTTGATATAGACAACATAAGCACTTGGGATCGGGAAGAATTTTGATTAGCAACCAGTTTGGTTCCCCAGTTTGGAAACGGATCAGTCAATACTGCTGAGGTTTTTGAACTCTTGAAGAATCTCTTAAGCTCAGCTTTGTATGGACATTCTTTTGTCCAATGATCCTCATAGCATATATGACACCCCGCAGGGGGTTTCCTTTTTCTCCCTTTCTTTTTCTTCTTGCCCCCTGGTCGCTTCAGTTGTTTGCCCTTGTCGGCCGACACGACATTTACTTCCGAGGCAAGAAGTTCCTCATTTGCATTATGACTAGAAATCTTACAGGCCTTTTTAGATGTAGCCTTTGTCGATTTCGTGTCTGTCGTGCCAATCACGCCATCGCCGGCATGAGAGTCATTGTTTGATTTAGGAGGAGGAGGAATTGAGAATTCCGGTCTAGGGGCGTCAGGTATTTTGTTGTAGAGCGTGCCGGACTGAGTGTAAATCAAGTCCAGATATTGCGCATGAGCGATAACTTGCTCTTCTATTATGACTCCCCCCTTTGCCACATCTTCCGTGATGGAAGGTAGTAATGACTTGATAAACCATTCAGCTAAGAGCTGATCGGGGACGTACGTTTTTACCATCCTACGATGACGTCGCCACTCATGTATATGATCAGATATGTGAGTGGCCGTTGTCTGTTTGAAGTTGGTAAGAAGTTCTGTTCCCGTTTCGTACCTTATTGGTAACTGAAAATGGGTTAAAAAGGTTGTGGCTAAGGCACTGAAGTTGTTGAACGAAGCTCTAGGAAATTCGATGTACCATTTTGCCGCCGGACCCGTTAACGTCCTCTAAAAGAGGCGAAGCCTTATCGAATCATCAGTTAAGGTGTTTGATGAACACCATAGATGAAATGTCATCATGTGATTCGATGGATCTTCACCCGGATTTCCATTAAATTTAGGAATATCTGATGGAAGTTTATGCGGAATCGCTGGCCACCAAGGGGCATAAGCAATTGGATCATTCGTCAACCGGTTTAGATCTGGTAATTCTAGAGTTGCTACAAAGGGCAACTGTTGATTCAGGTTAGGCAAAGCATACCCAGGATAAGATGGAATCGCCTGAGCAATGGGTCTTTGCATACCAGCATAATGTATTTGATGTTGGCAACTTTGACAAGGTTGATGGGCATAACCATTATAATATGGTTGTTGATAACCGCTTTGGAAATGCAGTTGCCCATTACTTAAAAAGACTTGTTGCTCAGGTCCTTGATATGATTGCTGGAATGGCGGTTGTTGAGATTGAAACAGCCCTGGTTGTTGGACCATTTGCTGTTGTCCAATACTGGATGATTGACCAAGATGAGAAGTCATAGTACTTGTTTGAGCCTGAGTCACTCCAGATAAGGAGGCACTAACCTGAGGTTGTGATTGAGTTGTCGAGACAAGAGGTTGTTGTATCGCAACCTGAGAAACTTGGGGTTGACATACAACAGGTAGCACTTGTACTTGCGACGCAATCACCATACCAGGTATAGTGGGAATATTCAACACAGGGTGGACTGGTTGCATTGAATATGCAACCCTTGGTTGCTGAGGCAGTATTGGTACCCAACCGCTGGATGTAATTCCAGTTTGACTTGAACTCTGTTGTAAACTCCCATATGGTTGTTCTCCGGGAGGGAACAATGAAAAGGCATATTGCCCTCCATATGGTGGAAATCCAGTACTCAAAGGGTAAATTGGCCTTTGAAGACACATTGGATCAGTTTGTTGAGTTTCAACATAAGAAATACCAGATGATAATCCGGATGAAGAAATAGGAACAGACCATGTCGTCGTCCCTGATTGGACTCCGGCTTGTTGTTGATAACTTGCCGGGACAGATGGTATACCAGCGAACATCGTTGGAGTAGTAGCAGGAGGTTCTGCTGCTGCTGTGTCGGATGACACAGTCCTAGATGTCGACGGTTGTTCAGACATATCTAGTCTATCCAAAAGATTTCTTAGCGATTCTACAAGAACTTGTGATGAAGGGAGACTAACTTCGAAGATCAACGAGGGAAAGATGATGATTATTCCGTTTAAAATAAATTTTAATGACGCTTGGACACAACTTTCTTTTTCAATTTTAAAGAGTCAAGAAAAAGCAAAAGATGACTCTAGTCTCCTTCGATTTTTAATGAGCCTGAAGTGACAAGTGCTCAGATGGACCTTTTCCGTTAAGGAGTCTGAAAAGGAACGAAAGGGACTGCTCTGGAGTTCTAGGTAGAGGGTGTGCCAAACTTTTCGCAAAACCGCAGAATACTTTTTAGGGTACGGGTGGTCAATCTTCCCGAATGCTGTGTTCAGTGCATTGCGATCAGTAGGGCGGTCGACACGGCTTCCTATGGATAAAGGTTTTATGCCTATAGGGGTCTCCCAATATATACTCGATGGTACGTGGGAGCACAATCCGTACTGGCACTTATCGTCTCTCAGGAGGAATCACCCAACCATCAGTGAGGCAACCAGTGACCAACTTTTACGACGCCGAAACACGTCTCTAGCCTAGACCTCTATGTTGTGCGTTAAGTTACAAAGCGTTGTTAAGTTCATTCAATTTATTTTAGGTTGATCTTTCTTAGAAGTTTGTGTTTTTGGATCACCACGAGATGTATGATACAATTCCTAAATGCAGTCTAAAGATGATAAGCAAGCTTTTATATCTTTTCAATAATGAAAATCCTAGCTACAAGGGGAAAAGAAAGACACCATCTTTTCTCAAAGAGCATAGAGCACACTGTAAATGCACTTTTCCTAAATCAACATACAAACTGTCAAAATGCAAATACACATATGCATGTATTTGTTTTCACTTTCTTAATATTGATGCCTAAAAAGAAAGTTGTTGTACAAATTTGAATTCGATTTCAAGTGAAAAACACAAACAAGTTTCCTTTTCGAAATCAAAAAGACGATTACGACACTTTATGATTTACTTGTTTCGACACTAGAAATTCATAAATTCAAACCAAAAGACAAAAGTAAAAGCGTAATCAACTGTGAACAGCAAACAAACTCACTCCTAAGATCAAAACAACACTTACGACAGGTCTAGATCTGAGGGCGACAGTATGACTAGTTTACTTTTGTGATGGGAAACTGCAAATGATGTAACAAATAAACAAAGAACAAATACAGTTTCTTTATACAACTGAGGCGGAATTGAGGCAAAGAAAAGGGGTTTCAGATAGGTACACACACTGATAACAGGCTGCAAAAACAGAGATAAAACTGAGCAAAAGGAAACAGGGAACCACAGCTGCACAAGGCCAAAGCTGATCAGCGCACCCTCAGCACAGAGAAACTGAATTTCAGCGCAGGTGGCCTTCTCGGGACCTGCGTTGAAATGCAGAACCTCTTCACAGAGTCTGCGCTGAAGCAGAAACGAGAGCTGTTTCTAGGTTCTGGGTTACGGTTTGCAGTTTAATCTACAGTTTTTGGCCGGATAAAAGCTATCAATTAGGTACAATTAGAGGGATGATTTAAAGGAGGACTAAGATCTATCACAAAGGGCTGTTAGAGCACTTGTGGATCAGCTGTTCAGATCATAAACAGGCCCAGTGAATGGACTAGAGTAGCAGATCTCTACTTTGCATTTGTAAATGGCAAATGCAATTCGATTCGGCACTCTTGAGTTTATGAGATGAACAACAATAGAAACACAAATAAACTAACAAGATACTCTCCCCAGCGGAGTCGCCAATTTGTTGTTGGGAAAAGTATCCAATTCGGAATGCCCCTATCCCACTCTAAGGTGTGATAGTGCCTTAGCAACAAACAAGGAAAACTATCTGAGTATTCTTCTTTATGAAATGTAAATGGAGAAGAAAGATGTAACTAACCTGTGTCTTTCGCTAGCTTGTCGATCCAATCATTCTCTTCTTTTGCTTGTTTCCCGTTGCCTGCTCCTTCACTGGTCCAGCTTCACTCAGTTCCTACAAGATCACAGGAGAGGAAAACTACACAAAAGACATAGATTTACATTCATAACTAGTTTAGGATCATATATAAACTAAATATGCAAATATAACAAAACATCATTGATATACAAGCATATAGGAGAAACCCAAATAGCTTTATTGATATGATAAGAAAGTCCAAGAGGAGATACAACTAAGTGAGTCCCAATCCAGCATCTACCTCCCAGCAAAGGAATCCCTTCTTCTCCTCCAACAAAGCATAAATCACCCAATGTACTAATCTCAATCTCAAACCAACAGCAATTCTCTGCAAAGTACAAAATTCCAGCCTCTGGATCTCTGGGATGAGGGATCCATATATAGATGTAAGCAGAGAGGATGAGTCAGCTTATGTTTTGACTTGTGGCTTCTCTCTATCAGTTCTTGCTTCCACTTGGAGGTTGAGAGCCTCTTACTCATCACTGGTCGAATTCATTGAGGCAAGTGTCATTGAGGAAGATTCTAGAAGTTTCCAGTGTCTGTACACCTCGCGGAATGATACTGCCACTTGGCATTTCTCGCTCAGCGCACCCTGGTAGTGCATTTAGGTGCATTGCAATGCACCTAGCTAGTGTACTGGGGTGCATTGCAACGCAGGCAGCTAGTAGAGCATCTGAATTGATCTTGATTTGACTAGTTCTGAGTGGTTTTTGGTGGAGAACTTCTGGGAGAAGCTGTCATTGGTTGACCTTGTTCCTTTAGGGGCAGGAACAACTCTTTTAGGGACTTTGGATACCTTGGATTATGGACATTTCATGCTCAATGTTGTAAGGCACAAAAATGTCTATAACAGGCAGTAAACATTTTGAAAGTTTTATTCAATATTTGGAGGATTGTTATGATGATGATGAATTCATGGATGAAGAAATTTTAGAGGCTCTTCATAACAATACATTTCAACACCAAGAAGAAAGGATAACATCCCATGAAATGCAGCATGAAAATCAATAGGGGTTTACTTATGAAAATCATATTACATCCTCCGAGATTAATGTAGAGATGCAACAGACTTGTCAGTCTTTAGATCATAATGAAGATGAAAATAATTGCAAACACCAAGAAGAAATACTGGAAGAAATTTTTTATAACCCTCAGGCAGAGGAAAAGGTTGATCATTTATGTAATTCCTTGTAGCAGATTACTTCAAAGAATGATCATAATAGTGAGGAAAATTACATTGTCTATGGGAATCATGCAGAAAGGTAGTTGGATAGCATATCAAAGGAATTTTGTGTGGCTGAGAATCAGTTGTCTGAAGATATAGAATGTTATGAGAATCATCAAACTAATCATGTCTTTTTTGACCCTATAGCTGATTACATGGAAAAGATTTGTTGTTCAGATTTCCAGTTATATTTTTATCTTGAAGATCAGTTACATCTCATGCTGACTCGGTTATTTTAGTATCGTGTTTATTTTTGCTTCAAGCACAGCCAAGAGATTCAAGTGTCAAATCATATTAATGACTGGCTTCATTGGAAGTATTGACATGCGCTACGAAATCACCTAGGAGTTCTTGTAGCACAAAACTCAGAAAATACACTATGTGTGCTATGAAATTAGGGATTCGTAGATAGGAGTTTTCATACTGCAAAACCTAGAATTTGCACTGGATGCACTACGAAATCACTAAAGCAACATTTTTCAGCAGATTTTTTTTTTTAAGTAGTCAACTTCCAGGAGGTCTCTTGAGCAACTGAAATCATATTTTGGAAAATCAAAAGAGGTTTTTATTCCTAACATACTGAGCTAAAAAAATTTCTTTCAGTTTCTTCAAATTCATTATGAGCTAGTATAAGTTGATGACTCCAATTGCGCTATGAAACTGTTGTAGGAGCAGTTTTTCAAAAATCACAATTTCTAGTTTACACCTAATATTCAAAGATAGTTTTTTGGTAGTAGGAAAGGTATTGGAAAAAACCAAGAGAGGTTTTTGTTTAGCATAGAGTGGCCTACAAAAGCCTCCTTTATTTTTTAAAAACACATTTTTGATGATGAGAAAAAAGCTTTTTCCAAATGCCTATTTTTCAGCCAAAACAGAGCAGGGGATAGTTTCCTAGTTTTCAGGGCAGATGAAGGAGAAGCTATTGGAGGCCAGCTGGGCAGTTATGGACATCACCAACTTCGAATTTAAGAAGGAGAAACTGTCAAAAGATAACAATTTTGTGCGTCTACCAAGAGTATGAAGATTATTCATTCCTGAAATCAAGAAATTGAGCTTTTGAAGATAGCAGGAGCTTAGAAAGTTTTCAAGGCTGCAATCTACCTTGGCGACTCCACACACCAAATAAAAAATTGGAAGGTGACTCCACTGCTAGAAGATCAGTAGCTTGATGAAGTTTCAAGATGAGTCCCATTGCAAGAATGAATGCCAGGTATTCCCCTATGAATCAGTCTCATATCCATGGTTTTCCAAATCCTATGCCAAAGGTTGATTGGTTAGATGATCTTCCAATATTTAAAGATGAAAAGAAAGACAATGTTGCTCCTCATTTGGTTAGGTTCCATATGCATGTATGCAGCCTTAAGGTTCAGTTCCCTAAATATTGTCTCATGAAGATGTTTATGACCACTTTAGAAGGAAAATCATGGTCTTGGTATAAAAGCTTGGAAAATGGTTCATTATATTCTCTTGTTTATTTCCATAATGTATTCTATGACATGTATAATGAGTGTCATCCCTCCTTATTGCTGGTCAAAGATTGCTGTAAAAATTCTGCAAGTTTTATTCAATATTTGGAGGATCGTTATGATGATGATGAATTCATGGATGAATAAATTTTAGAGGCTCTTCATAACAATACATTTCAACACCAAGAAGAAAGGATAACATCACATGAAATGCAGCATGAAAATCAGTAGGGGTTCACTTATGAATATCATATTACATCCTCCAAGATTGATGTAGAGATGTAGCAGACTTGTTAGTCTTTGGATCATAATGAAGATGAAAATAATTGCAAACACCAAGAAGAAATACTAGAAGAAATTTTTTAAAACCCTCAAGCAGAGGAAAAGGTTGATCATTTATGTAATTCCTTGCAGTAGATTACTTCAAAGAATGATCATAATAGTGAGGAAAATTACATTGTCTATGGGAATCATGCAGAAAGGCAGTTGGATAGCATATCAAAGGAATTTTGTGTGGCTGAGAATCAGTTGTCTGAAGATATAGAATGTTATGAGAATCATCAAACTAATCATGTCATTTTTGACCCTATAGCCAATTACATGGAAAAGATTTGCTGTTCATATTTCCAGTTATGTTTTTATCTTGAAGACCAGTTACATCTCATGCTGACTTGGTTATTTCATTATCATGTTTATTTTTTCTTCAAGCACATCCAAGAGATTCAAGTGTCAGATCAGATTAATGACTGGCTTCATTGGAAGTTTCATGTTCCTTGAGCTACAAATGGAGGTTGCAGTTGATAGGGTAGGTAGGAATGTGCAAATAAGCTCAGGGTAGGTTGACTGAGCATTTTTCAGTAGATACAGATTTCTTTCTTCTATAGTGATCATCAATCTTAAGCCCGAGGTGAAGGCCCAAGTAGCTTGAAGGGGATGCTTGTCAATCAAATTTCTGTTTTTATCATAAGTGGACAAAGCACTGGAACTGCAAGTTCTTAGTGTACCACAAGGGCACACTATCCCAAGTGGAGCCATTGTTATCACTGTAAAAAGTTCTAAAATTTTGGACAACTAGTATGGTTCCAAAGTTTTATGTTAGTCTTGGTCAAGTCATTTTTATTGTTTTGTTTGAGGAGTCTAAAACATAGGATAGAGTCTTGTTCCCATTGTTAAATAAGGTCAAAAATCTTGTTTTAACTATCATTAGTCCCACATTGGCTCATAGCATGTGGATAAGCCATCAAAAAATCCCAAAAAATGATAAAAGACTGTGTTCTTGAATCACACAGCAGTTTCGTAATGCGCTACAAAACTGCTAAAATGACATATAATGCACATCAGTTTTGTAGCATGCTACGAAACTACTGAAGCTGCTAGTTTTGTTTTTTGAATCAATTTTGAAATGAAAAGGGGGAACCATTATTAAATAATTCTGTTGCAGAAGATACAAAAGTGCCACCTCAGAAGTTTTGAATACTAGGCAAAGGAAAATTCAAAGAATGAGAGGCATTTAATTACTCCAGACTTTGCGCTACAAAACAACAGTCATTTCAAAGCTCAGACAATTGTCATGCTTCAACCAAATTCTAAGGGGTGTTGTCTTAGCACGAGTATATGAGCAGGACCTTTGGTCTAATTCAAGGCATCACATATTATTAAAAGGGATAAAATGGTTAGCAAAATTCGAGGAACCACTTTGGAGACCAAAGCAGAAAAAACATGGGTAGTTTTCCTAGTATCTAGGGACAGTTAAAGGACAAGCAATCGAAGGCCAGCATAAAGTTTAAATTCATCACTCAAGCCAAAGATGAAGAGGGACAGATGTCAAAGAATGAGTTTGTTTTCATAACTAAGGTTGTTGCTAGCACAGATAAGGAGTTACACTCCTAGTCAAATTAGGTCTCTAAGACTGCCAGTTTACAGTCAGTTGTAATTAATAGTTTGTTTAAAGCCCAATAGGTGTCAGGTCTAGAGAAATTTGAATTCCCCTCTTGCTGGAGGAAGGAATTCAAGCTTGTAAGGAAACTCTATATATGACAAGAGATGTAATGCACAAGGGGTGGGAAAATGTTATAGAAAAAGACTACTTTTGTAAATGTTGTGCAGGGACTGATATATATAGAAGAAGTTGGACTTTTCTGAAGTTGAGATTCTTAGTGTACTTCACTGAGCTTTATCTTTTATCTTTGATATGTTTTACTTCCATAGTCTTAATTCTTATTACTCAGAATTCATGGAGGAACATGCTCTGACTTACTTTAAGTGTTAAACTATGGTGAATTGAGTTCTTGGGTCCTATCTTTGGATGTTTTTCTTCAATGTTTTAATACTTATTACTCAGAATTAATGGTTACTCATGCTCTGACTTCCTTTAGGTATTAAACTCTCATCAATCACTTTAAATTATTTCCTTTTGAATACCTTGATGTATCATTACTCAGAATTCATGCCCACATGCTCTAACTCCTACGAAATTCAACTTATTGAGACTTTCATGAATGTGTCACTATTTCATTGAAGTATATATAAGCCTCAGTTTTATAAGAAGACCTATTTGTTATCCTTATCTCTATCACTGACTCCATAGCCCATTGGTAGCAAGTCTCCATCTTTCAACCCATAAACATATAAAATCACAAACCATAGAGTTAGCCATCTATCCATATCTTTAATCAATATCATTAACCCTTTGATAGAGCCCTCTTAGGCTGAGGAGGCTAAGCCTAAGCCAAAATTTGGTTTGAAACAGTTACTCAAGGTCTACTTGATCAGCAGCTTGTCAGGGTTAGGTTTTTTGATAACATTTTGGTGTGTCTGCCGGGAGTCTGAATATTATTCATTCATGAAATCAAGAAAGCTGAACTTCTGAAGGTAGCACGAGCTCAGAAAGTTTTCGAGGTTGCAATCTACCTTGGCGACTCCACACATCAAATAACAAATTGGAAGGTGACTCCACTACTAGAAAATCAGTAGCTTGATGAAGTTTCAAGATGAGTGCCATTGCAAGAATGAATGCCAGGTATGCCATGATGAATCGATCTCATATCCCTGGTTTTCCAAATCCTATGCCAAAGGTTGATTGGTTATATGACCTTCCAATATTCAAAGATGAAAAGAAAGACAATGTTGCTCCTCATTTGGTTAGGTTCCATATGCATGTACGCAGTCTTAAGGTTCAGTTCCCTGAAGAATGTCTCATGAAGATGTTTATGACCACTTTAGAAGGAAAATCATGGTCTTGGTATAAAAGCTTGGAAAATGGTTCATTATATTTTCTTGTTGCTTTCCATGATGTATTGTATGACATGTATAATGAGTGTCATCCCTCCTTATTGCTAGTCAGCGATTGCTGTAAACATTATGCAAGTTTTATTCAATATTTGGAGGATTGTTATGATCAAGGAAAATTTTAAGGATGGAAATTTTTCTTGAAGTTTAAAAACATTGGCGAATCTCACTAATCCATAATATGCAAACTATAAAATGTTTATTGATACATTTGTAGAATTATTCAAATTTGTAATGATTTTATATATATTCTCTATATAATGTTGGCGATTTTTAAGGTAAAATAATTTTATATTATAAAATTTGGGCGAATCATCTTTTATAAAATTGGAAATTGGCGAATATTTTTTGTGGAAAAATCATGGAAAATTAGCCCACTGGGCGAACATTAGCCCCTAAAATTTTCCATGGTTATGATGATGATGAATTCATGGATGAAGACATTTTAGAGGCTCTTCATAACAATACATTTCAACACCGAGAAGAAAGGATAACATCACATGAAATGCAACATGAAAATCAGCAGGGGTTTACTTATGAATATCATATTACATCCTCCGAGATTGATGTAGAGATGTAGCAGACTTGTTAGTCTTTGGATCATAATGAAGATGAAAATAATTGCAAACACCAAGAAGAAATACTGGAAGAAATTTTTTAAAACCCTCAAGTAGAGGAAAAGGTTGATCATTTATGTAATTCCTTGCAGCAGATTACTTCAAAGAATGATCATAATAGTGAGGAAAATTACATTGTCTATGGGAATCATGCAGAAAGGCAGTTGGATAGCATATCAAAGGAATTTTGTGTGGCTGAGAATCAGTTGTCTGAAATTCTGTATTTATCTACCTGATTTGAAAATGGAATGTACTTGAAAAAGGGTGCAAGGTATCCATTTTCATTTATGTAAATGAGTGCAAAAATACTCCAAGTTTAAATATGAAAATGTGAGAACTTCTTATTTCTAATACAGAGATAGACTGTAGGGGCATTTACTGGATATGTCACCTCTAAAGAGAGGATGAGATCCAGAAGCTACCTGGCCCTCTACAGACTTTGCCTAAAGAAATAATAGAAGTAAACACTCAGATTTAATTAAAAAAGGCCTTGCTTGAACTTGAAGTTATGCGGAATTTTAGCTTGAAACAGGTGTATGTGTTGATTTGTTTTCATCTGTTTAAGTGCTTTAACTTGATTTGTTTCTGCTGATATTAAACAAATATATCAGACATATAAGTGTTGGAAATAATACTGAGAGGGGGGGTGAATCAGTATTATCTAATCAATAAAACTTTTTCATTTTCATACTCATATTCATGTACGCTACTTCAGTTAAGTATACCCGCGTATATACGCGACTGTGTCTATTGCAACTAGCGTATAACCATTAAACTCATGATTCAGTTATGTGGTCTTCAATGGATGCATCAGAACATTATTGGCCATATTAACAGTCAACAATAGCAGTAAAACAGATAGATCAACACACATAAGCAACACACATGAACACAATGATATAAGGTGGAAACCCAATGTGGGTGAAAACCACCTGCTGCAATTCGTTTCTATCTTCCTCTATTAAGAAACTTCTTTTACAATGTACTGGTGCAGTCCTTTACCTGCACACAGGCTACAACCTGCAGAAGGCTACAACCTTCTCTCACTCTCCAGACTCTCCTGGAAGGGAGCTACAACCCCCTATGCTCTTGTACTAGTTGATGTACTAGTACGCAGGCTACTACCTGCTGAAATACTCCAACCTTTACTCGTTTTCCAGCTGCTACTGGAAGGGAGCTCCAACCCCCTTTGCTCTTGTACTAGCTAAAATACTAGTACGTAGGTGCCGACCTACAATCTTCTCTCCTCCGGGTACCACGTTTCATACATTTTCAGACTGGATACTCCTGAAGCACAACACTATAATCTGAAGGCCACGTTTCATCAAATTTTCATACTGGACCCATAACTATCATTGAAGCTCAAAACAATCACTACTAGCATCATCAATTTCTGAATCACTGAAACACTGAAACCCTGTCAACAACACAGTCACCAGAACACAGAGCAGACACAGAACTCTGCAATAACAATCAGAACCAACTGTATCATCAAAATCATGCATCAGAGTGCATACGCTACTTGGAAGTGCTGAACCTGCGTGTATACGCAACTTCATCAAGGTGAACCAACGTATATGTCATTAATTACTTATTCATAACTTCGCTGCACCTCCTGACTTTAGACATAACCATATCATTACATATACAAGCATAATATATGTGTTAGAACCCAGATATAGTCCATCAGATCACATAAATATGAGTCATTATGATCCTGATCCAATATTAGTTCTCATCCATCAATACACAGAATACTGACACCATTAAACTGTCATCAGAACTCATCAACAACCAGAACCACCTGTAACTTCAAACATCATAGCTCAAATGGTATACGCTACTATAATGAACCAAGAACGTGTACATACGCGCTTACACCAAAGCCAACTCGCGTACAGATCTATAAATATTCAATCATGACTTGCTGCGATTTCAAACTTAAGTTATACCCAGATCAGATCATTACATGCGTTAGTATACAAATCTAGAATAAACATAATCAATCATATAAAGATAGTTCATTTCAAACCATTTGATCTCGATCTATCCTTAGATCTTGTTCTCCATCAACCGGTGAGATCCCTCCTTAGCTCAGATCAATCAATGCATCATCAACCCATAACCTGCATACTGGATCTCATACTTCATCAGATATTCAAGACTTTTTTCAATGCCTTTGCCTAATGATCTTCTTCTCCTTTTATAGTCTTAGGCCTTGCTCAATACCACGGTCCAAAACCATAATAAAACAATACCATGGACCCAATACTTGGGATCAACACTTTTGACGAGATACCATGGTCCAAAACCATAGGTTCAAATACCGAGGACTAACTACCACAGACCAAAGTAAGTTCTCCAACATATATGCACTTTTCCTTGCATGAAAGTGCATGTATACGCATACGTGCCTTTGTAAAGTCTAACCCGCGTGTATACGCATCTTGGTCACAATGAACCTGCGTATATGTATTTTCTCTTCATTCTTGTAGTCTGATCATCAATTCCTTGCTGCTGACCTTGTGCACTATGATTTGTCAACTGTGTGATTTGCCATCAAGGACAACACTTGTCTCATAATGCCAACAATAAGGTAGCAAATAAACATCACACATAATAGCGAATTTAATAAGGAGTTCACCTCGATCTCGTGGGTTACGTCTCCTGCAAGCTCAAGAAGCTTTGTCCAAGAAAATACCTCTTCTTCAGGATGTAAATCATGAGGTAAATCATTCAGATTTGTCTTCAGTTTCCTCTATTGAAAAGTGTGTTGGTTCTTTTGAAAGGCATACAAGAGGTATAGGGTCCAAATTGATGTTGAAAATGGGCTATCAAGAAGGCAAAGGTTTGGGCAAGCATGCACAAGGCATTGTTGAGCCTATTTGTGTTGTGGAGCGACCCAAGAATGTTGGTCTTGGATATGAGCAGTCTAATGGTGAAGCATTGATCACATGCATTCAAGAATGTGATGCAAATTTGAAGAGAACATTTCTCCCAAGTTCTCAATTGCATCAATGTCATGATGGAAATCTTCCTTACCATTGTTTGAAGCCTTTGTTGCAGCAAGAAGATGGTAGACATGCAGCTTATGGCAAGCATGCAATTTTATGTAGTTTTTAGAGTCTAAGTCATAGGGTTAGAGTCTCATTTCCATCATCAAATAAAGTTCAACAACCTTGTTTTACACTTTATGGGTCCCATATCATGTTTTGAAAGTCATGTGTTCAGCCATTTTGATTTTTTTTTTAATTAGGTACGAATCCACATTTTTGTAGCGCAGAAAGTATAAAAAACCAGTTTTGCACTACGAAATCACTGAAGTAGCCTTTTTCAGCAGAAAAACTGTTTTAAGTAGTCAACTTCTAGGAGGTCCCTTGAGCAGCCAAAAGAATATTTTGGAAAAGTAAAAGAGGTTTTTATTCTTAACATACTGAACTATAAAAAAAATATTTCCATTTATTCAAATTCATTATGATCTAGGAGAAATTGATGACTTGAATTGCAATATGAAACTGCTATAGGAGCAGTTTTTCAGAAATCACAATTTGCAGTTTACACCTGATATTCAAATACAGTTTCTGGGTAGTAGGAAAGGTATTGAAAAAACAAAGAGAGGGTTTTGTTTAGCATAGAGTGGTCAGAAAAAGCCTCCTTCACTTTTATAAAATACATTTTTGATGATGAGAAAAAATCTCTGTCCCAACATCTATTTTTCAGCCAGAACAAAGCAGGGGACAATTTCCTAGTTTTCAGGGCAGATGAAGGAGAAGCTATTGGAGGCCAGATGGGGGGTTATGGACATCACCAAGTTCAAAGTTAAGAAGGATTAGCTGTCAAAAACCAAATTTATTTCACAGTCAAGGTTGTTTCCAGCATAATAAGGAGTTACACTCCTAGTTGTATTAGGTCTCTAGGACTGCTAGTTAACAACTAGTTGTAATTAATAGTTTGTTTAAGGATCAGTAGGTGTCAGGTCAAGTGAAATTCGAATTCCCCTCATGCTGGAGGAAGGAATCCAAGCTTGTAATGAAACTCTATATATGACAAGAGATGTAATGCACCAAGGGTTGGAATTTTTTTAGAAAAACACTCATATTGTGTCATTGTAGAAGACTATGTTTTTATGTAATACAGAGTTTGGCTTTACTACTCAGGATTCAGAAGAGAGTTCAATGCTTGATTGTCTTATGGTTGTATTCATTTCCTCACTTGCAATGGTATGAATGTATGTTACTTAGAACTCATTTTCTCTGCTCTAACTTCCTTCATGCATTTGTAGACTGTGTTTCCTACATGTTGTCCTGTGTTAACTGATATATTGAACTCTTGATGCCCTGACTTCCACAAGCCCAATGGATGTTTATTGACTTTGTTTCAACCATTCATACTCCTTCATTTGTTTTATAGAGTTAGCTATCTAATCATTAATTGAAATCTTTAATCCAGTGAGAGAGCCCTCTCAGGTTGAGGAGGCTAAGCCTTAGCCAAAAGTTTGGTTTAAAATAGTTACTCAAAGTCTTCCTGATCAGTGGCCTATCAGGGTCAGATTTTGTGATAACAAAAGGTTTCATATGTTTGAATGAAAACCAGTGTCTACTCCTTTAGAACACAATGCCAAAATGTACAATGATGATGGATCTAAAGAAGTGAATGGAGCTTTCTATCATCAATTGGTGGGAATTTTGAACTACTTCACCACTACCAAGCGAGATATAGTGTATTCTATTAGCATCCTTAGTCAATTTATGGCTAAGCCTTGTGAAAACCATTGGAATGAAACAAATAAAGTCCTTCGATATATGAAGGGAACACTTTGTTTTGGTATTTTGTATACTGATGAATCTGATGTTGAGTTGGCAGGTTTTTCTGATTCATATTGGGTTAGAAATATTGATGATCATAGATCAACGTCTGGATATGCATTCAATTTAGGATCGGGTTTCGTATCATGGAGAAACAAGAAACAACCAACTGTTTCTTTGTCATCCATAGAACTCGAATACAAAGCCTTGACCAATGCAACTTGTGAAGCTATTTGGTTAAGGAGGATTCTTGAATATGTTAGATAAAAGAAAAGAGGACCAACGAGCATAAAAAATGTGACAACCAGAGTTCCATGAAGTTGGAAAATAATCCAATTTATCATGCCAGAACAAAACATATTGAACTCCAGCATCATTTTGTAAGAGAAAAGACACAATCAAATGAGATTCATTTAGTCTATTGTAATACAAGTGGGAATGTAGTTGAAATCTTTACAAAGCCTCTTGGAAATATGAAATGTGAAATATGTAGACAACAACTAGGCATTGTTCAAAATCCATTTCTCCATTATTAGGGGATGTTGAAATAATGTAGAAATGATATGTCCAAATAGATTTGATGAGTTTTGTTCTCGTAGTTAGTGATTGAGTCTATCTGTCATGGGTTGTGTTGGGAGCTCAACTTGCATGTTTTTACTTGCCTTTTTATCCTATTTTCCTTCACATTTTCACTCCTAACTAAGTTATTTCATATCCTAAATCACGCAAGTATACCTCTAATCATGCCTTTATGAATTAATTAATCATTAAAGCATAGTTTAGGGGATTATGACCAAAGCACTTGCTAAACTTCATCTTATGTGCAAATTTCCAAGTCAAATGGCTAAGTTTAAACATCGAGCTGACATAACTATTATCGAACTGTAGCTGTAATGGTGGAACTGATCCAGACTTACTCTTTCTATATTTTGTATTCAGTTATGTAATCACAGGGAACAATTACCTTAATCTCAGGAACTATTTTTGTATAAGAAAGGATAGAGAGTTTGAAACAGGGGGTTAGATACGAGAGAGTTGAGCTTTGTAATAGTGACTTTTATATTAATGAAATTTATAGCTTTCTTATCTTTCTCTGAGTTCGTGATTTCATCACAGCCCTGATCAGGGAGTTGGGCCCACTCTCCTAATCAGGTGCTGCTAAGATAGTGTGTGCTTAGTTTCTCTTTCATGTATATATTTCTTTTCCTTGCTGTGATCGTTTGATGTAAATGTTTTGAATCGAGTTGTTGTTACAGTTAATTTTTGTTGTCATTTCTATCTACTGTTTCAGTTAATTATTGTTTTCATTTCCATTTTTGTTACAGTTGTTTGTTATTTTTTAATGAATCCTTGGCCACTCTGGGTTGTACAATTGTTCCTGCATATACATTGCACGTTAGCCTTGCAATAACTAGTAGATCCCGAATTGATAATTAATGTGGGGAAAGGTCAAATAGTTTTATTCACACTTGGACCAAACATTTTGGCGACATTGATAGAGAGGCTATCAAAGGCACAAGAGCACAACCAGTGTTGGTCGTTGGATAAATCTCGTGTCTTGGGAGAGAGAATTTTTCTTACACTGCTCCAAGTTCTGAGCTTTATTATTTTTGGTTTTTTCTGTCTTTATTTCGATTGATTACATAGGGGCCACTCTCTCGCCCTGGGGAAGGAATTTTTCTTACCTTACTTTAGGCCCTGAGCTTAATATTTCTTTTCTTATTTTTTTTCTTTTTTCTTTGCTCTTAAAACCTTTCTCTCATCATGGGGAGGGAAGTTTTCTTACCTTGCTCTAGGTCTTGAGTCTAGAATTTTCTTGATTGGTTTGTTTTTTTTCCTTTTAAGAACCACTCACTCGCCTCGGGGAAGGAATTTTTCTTACCTTGCTCCATGCCCCGAGCTTATAGGTTTCTTTAATTTTTCTTTTGTTTTCTTTTCTGTTCCAAACCATTCTCTCGTCTTGGGGTGGGAAGTTCTCTTACCCTACTCCAGGTGCTAAGCTGTGAGAACTTTTAATGTTTCAATTGCATGAATAATGATTTGAATAAAAGAGGCAGAGGAGGACCCCCGAGGAAAGGAAGGAAGGATTTGGGTACGAACACCTACATCCAGGAAATCATTGTGAAAGCCGAAGCTAAAGCATCTTCACAAGCCAAAGTTAGGGTGAGGACTAACGTGCAGTATGAGGGTCAGTCTGTTGAACAACCAAAACTACCCTCGGGAGTGAGGACACCCATTTCAATGGCAAAAGGAGAAGAAGTAGAGAGTAAAACATTAGAGAAAATATAAGTACTCCTTTCAACAGCAGAAGAAAAGGAAATAGCGAGCAGAGGGTAAGAAAAAGAAATCAATCCAAGTGCACCTACAAAAGGAAATTTGGGAGGATTTGCTTCAACACATGATCACGGAAGTGTTGTTAAGCGACCTCAACCATCAGCTGTCATACTGTAGAAACATGTTGAAATTTTGAGTGATTATTGGAGGGTATTCATGGCACATCCAAAGTCCTCAATTGAATTTCCAATTGGAGACATTAGAGGTGATGTGCCGATGAATCCCATTCCACTAACCGCTTTTCCTAACTTCCATGGGATTTCCTCAGAAGATCCAGATACATTTCTATTCGAATTTGATATTGTCTGTAGGGGATACGACTATGTAGCTGATGCTCAAAAATTGAAAATATTCCCTACTACTCTAAAAGGGACAACTTTGCAATGGTTTATGGGTCTGGGTGGAAAATCTATCTCCTCATGGGATGAGATGAAGAAATCTTTTCTGGAGAAGTACCAGGATTATTGTAAATCCCAAGATATAAAGGAAGAAATTTTTAAATTTATGCAGAAGGAGGATGAGAATATGGAGGATTGTGTGGAACGTTTCAAATATACCCTACAAAGATCCGGCCATAGCGACCTGGATAAGGATATCTTGAAAATTATTTTTCTTTGGGCCCTAAGGGAGGACTCTCTAGAGATTTTGAATATAGTAGGAAAGGGTGATATATCTAAGGAGGATTTTGACTCTATCTGTGAGTTATGCATTCAGTGTTCACGAGGGGCTGCAAGGAATAAGCAAGGGATTCAAACCTCCAAAACATCCAGCAGAGGAATTACAAAGGTAGAAATCGGCAATTTGTTGGATAAATTGAAAACCATCATCTTGAGTACACTTTCCTCTCAGATGGACACGTTACAAGAAAAATAAAAGAAAATGGAGCTAGAAAGGACCATGGCCATCTTCTGCCCTCAATGCAAGAAGAAACATCCATTAAAGGAATGTCCATTGAATACTGTGGAGACTTGTGCAATATGTGAACATGCTCACTGCACCAGTTCATGTCCATATCTTCCTAGGCTAAAGGCAGTATTCCAGGGTACAAATGAAAGAGTAGAGAAACTATGCTTTATGGGTTCCAAGAAACCATGGCAGTCACAACCACCAAGATCAAATCAAGCTATGTCTCAAGACCTTTCTCAGTATTTTAGCAATTTAAATATGGGCCCTCAGTCAATGCCTTTTCCATAATCATGGCCTCAATTTTATCAATATATGCCTTGGTAGTCTTGGTTCCCTTAGTCTAGTTCAAACCCTTCATGGTATCAGAATTGGCGAGGGCATTCCCCTCCTCCTGGTCAATTCCGTCAACCTATGCAACAACAATAGTTACAGTTGCCTTCCAACATTCCTGCCAGTACTCCTCTTCACCCTTAGCTTCCTATCCAACCTATTCCACATCCTAATAATAAGGGTGCTCAACAGACTAACACTCTCAACCTTCCTTCATATAGCATTTCTACCACAGAATGTAATGAGATAAATCTATGATTTGGTTGGGTAGTGAATTCTCAGACTTCACCAATTATCGTTGAACATATTGGTGATGAAGATCTAGAACCAAAATCCCAAGTAGCTGAGAATGAGTCAAATCAGAATTCTGTCAAACACCTCCCTCCTCATTCAAGTGCTACTCAGGGTTGCCCAATTGATCCGTCTTATCTTGAGAGATTAGCCCTGAGTAAACAAAATCCTCAACCAGAATTTGACCTTTTAGGGGAACTGCAAAACCTGTTTGTCAAAATTCCCTTACTCCAAGCTATGAAGGATGTGCCTATTTATGCTAAGACAATTAGAGAATATTGTTCCAAGAAACCTGGAAAGAAAACAAAGGATCCACTTACCATTCATGTTATGGGGAAGCTATCAAACATTATGCTAGGAAAATCTGTACCTGTGAAATATGGAGATCCAGGGAACCCAATTCTAACAGTGCAGATTAACGGGGTTGACATCTCGAATGTGTTGGTAGATTTGGGGGATATGATTAATGTTATCACATCTGAAACTATGCTCACATTAGGTCTACAAAATGTAAAACCAACTCCTACTATCTTGGAATTAGTAGATAGATCTACAATAATACCGATTGGAAAATTATAAGACAACCATTTCAGTAGAATCATGGTGTTATCCCATTGATCTAATGGTATTACATACACAATCCCCAGCTAGTGGTCACCCTCTAATTTTAGGAAGACCTTGGCTAGCAACTGCAGATGCCTATATCAGATGTCGGTCAATAAATATGGTGATATCTAATGGGGAAAATATAAAGAACCTTGTTTATACCCCCTTGCAGAACCAAGTTCATCAGGTAAAACATCATTTAAACAAAATTCCCTACCTTTAGAAGGACTTGAAGTCAAAAGCGAGGAAACCAAACTAGTCCATACTATTAGTCAAGCCCTCTATTTTAAAAATCAAATGGAAGATGATACTATTGATACTTTTATCAGTATCCCCCATGTCATTTCTGATACAACTCGTCAATTTCTAGAATCTATTATGAGTTCTGAAATGCAAGAAACTATTGAATCAAGAATTGAAGACAAATATATTCCTGTAATTGCAAGTTGTGACAGTATCCTGAAATAAAATGAGCCAGGGAAGACATTGAATATTAACCCGAATATTTCACCATCCCAGACCGAACAACTCCTGAAAGTTCTTCATGAACATAAGGAAGCATTCACATGGGATTATATAGATATGAAGGGTATCCCTGTTGATTTATGCACTCATCATATATATGTTAAAGAATATTGTTGGCTTGTGAGATAGCCCCAGAGAAGAATGAACCCTGCCCTGAAAAACATTGTCAAAGACAAACTTCAGAAGCTACTAGATGTAGGATTCATTTACCCTATCTCAGATAGTCAATGGGTGTCTCTGCTAGTTATTGTTCCTAAAAAGAATGGTAAGTGGCGGATTTGTGTGGACTATAGGGAGTTGAACATAGAAACCTTGAAAGATCATTTTCCCTTACCCTTCATTGACCAAGTCCTTGATAACTTAGGTGGGAAGAAGTTTTTCTCTTTCTTGGATGGGTTTAGTGGGTATAACCAAATCGGAATAGCTCTTGAGGATCAGTGTAAAACCACTTTTACATGCCCTTGTGGGACTTTCACATACTGGTTCCTCCCATTTTGTCTTTGTAATGCGCCTGCTACCTTTCGGATAGAAATATTAGGGATTTTCTTCGATCTAGTTGATGATAGTGTCAATATTTATATGGATGATTTTACACCATATGGGGGATCATCTGAGGAAGGGTTGGGAAACTTAGATAAGGTGCTTAAAAGATGCATACAATTTCATTTTATCTAAGTACAGTTAAGTGTCATATTATGAGAGAAGAGGGTATAGTACTAGGACACTTGCTTTCAACTGCTGGAATTCAAGTTGATTCGACAAAGGTAGAGGTAATATTGCATTTTCCTGTACCAAAGACACCAACACATGTATGTAATTTTATTGGTTGCATTGGTTATTATAGATGTTTTATAGTAAAATTTTCTAGAATAACATTTCCACTTTTTTAGCTATTAACTAAAGATGCAGAATTTTTGTAGACAGATGAGTGTGAAGAGGCTTTTGCAAAAATCAAGGAACTTGTTATCACTAGGAACTATAGTTCATGTATATAAGAGTGTCCATAAGTTTTTATAAAGTATTGAGGTCTTGTAAATAGGTTTGTTAGTTGATGTCAATTTCAAATTTGAAATTCAAGAGTTGTGGATGAGAATTCGTGTAAAGGCAAGATCATTAGACACCCTCCATCATTGTTAGTTATGTCATGTCATGTCATTGGTACTTTGCGCAATTTCGCAGCGCGGGTATGATGTCTTTGGTACTTGCGCAGTTTCGCAGCGCGGGTGTGATTGGTGAGTTTTGCTGCGAAATAATGTTTGCGTGTTTTCGTAGCGCTCTGTTTGTCAGTGATTTCGTAGCGCATCCTCTTAAATTTGAACTGCCCGCGCTACGAAATCGGAGTTTCAGGGTTTTTTGCAGCGTTTTTCTCTGAATGTCTAATCCGAGAGTAGTGAGTCACAAATCTGGTTATGATTGTCTTTTCACACCCTTTCTATGTCATGATTAGCCATTATTTTGCCATAAGGTCCGAAGTCATACAGTTGTGTGTCAGTTTGTAGGACGTTATAGGGGGTGGTCATTCCATAATGAGTTCTTCATATCATATGAATGTTTTTGCTCTATGAAAAGCCTGAGCTTTGTTTTAAACGGACTACTGCAAGCGAGCCTGCTCTCTACAGCTAAAGATTGTTTTCGTGCTGCAAAACACCATCATTCCCTTGTGTAAAAATACTTAAAGAAGCATGGAAAGAAAGGAACACCGTTCGGGTAAATGTGTGAGAACAGAGCCGGAGGGGTTAGATGTAACTCTCGGAAATGAGGAGGTAGCAAAGGCATTTCGAAGTGCTGGTTGTTGGCGATTTTGTGAAAAATTAAAGGGTGGACATGCAGAAGTGACCAAGGCATTTGCATTGAACTTCACTGGACTGAATTCGAAGGTGGCCATGTTGGAGTTTCCGGTGTCCCCTGAAGTCATTTCTACTGTCACAGAAATCCCGAGGGGTGGCCAAGAGTGGTTCAAGAATTTCAAGTTTGACATGGGTCCGTGTAAAGAGTTCTTGAAGGCACCTTATGTAGATGAAGATCTCACTAAAGCTGTCCCAAGGAGCTATCTAAAGGAGAATTATGCTATGCTATTGACATGTATCCAGAAGTACCTGACATGTGAGGGTAGGTACAACAAAGTCTACTCATACCACTTCAAGCTGCTGTTACACTTCACTGGTAAGAGTTCAATAGACATACCTTTTTACTTGTTCAGGAGTATTAGCAAGATGTGTGATAAGATTCAGTTAAAGAAAGATGCTTATGAAACATCTCTTTTTCATCATGGTCTGGTTAAATTGCTGGTGTTGGATAGCCTACATAAAATTGGTAAAGACTGGGATTCATTTGTGTTTATGGCCGGTTTCCCAAGTAAAACGGGCCTCACTCCATTACCTGTAAGAGAAAGAGAAGAAAGGAGTGAGGAAACTACTTTGGCTGAAATTAGGAGAGAAATAACAGACCATAAGAAGCCCAAAGCTAAAACAAAGAAATCAGAGAGGTCTGTAACAGTTAAAGAAACACCTGAAGCATCAATGAAGAAAACTCCTAAGCCAGCAGTTAAAGAAACACCTGAAGCATCAGTAGATAAAACTTCAAAATCATCTAGAGTATCTGAAAAGGAAACCTCTAAGTCATCTCCCAAGGAAACACCTCAGTCATCAAAACAGAAGACTCACAAAAGAAAAGATGAAACTAAATCCAGTGAAGTTGAAAGGGTTTCAAGGGTGAGAACTAGAGGCCAGCTAAGCAAAGAAAAAGGAAAGTCAGCCCCTGTAGAAGAAAGTCCTATTTCAAAGGGTAGTTTAAATGACTTACTTGAAGCCATTGAATTAGAGCAAGATCATCCAATCCAAATTGAACCACTTGAACTTGAGCAAGATCAATTGGTATCACCAATGCATATTGATCTAACACAATCCTCACCTGAAAGTTCTAAGAAGTCAAAGGCTTCTAAAAGATTAAAGTTTGAAGAACCAAGTGAAGAGTATGCCTTTAAACCACGCAGACCAATGACTAGAAGGCAAATGAAAGAAGTGGAAAAAGCTCAGAAAGAGAAAGCACCTTCAGAGATGCCTAGGACAGAGGCACTTGAAGTCTTCTCTGAAATAGTCCAAGCAGCTAAAAACAAGAACAAGGATAATAAGGTTGTTATCAGTCAAAGTGGAAATGTGATTGCCATTAAGAAACAAGCTGAAGCAAGTAAGGAAATACCTCAGGTTCAAAATGTTTTTAAAGAAAAGGCAGTAAGATATACAAGCTATAAGAAAGCTGTAATGAAAGGTAAAACAAGTTTGATCAGTCAAGCTAGCTCAGTATCTGATGCCTATGTATTGACAGTGCCAGCTCTGAAGCAGGCGAAGACTATGAAACAAATAAATGCAGGTCTAAGAGCAGAGAACAAGAAGTTGAAGGAAGAAGTCATCAGCCTGAAAGAGAAGCTAGACAAACTAGCTAAATGATTCAAGAAGGGATGTGTTTTCCAAATTTTGATATATTTTGGCCATCGTCTTTTTAAAGCTTTTTGAGACTTTTTGATGTCTTTACACCTGTATAGAATGACTGAAGAAATCACAGACTTGAGTTATTGTTGCTTTAAGGTTCATGTATTTAATTTTGATGACCTACAGCAGTTTCGTAACGCGCTACGAAACTGCTGTAGATGACTGGTTATGTTGAAAACTTGAGTTTGAATGCTGAGGTCAGCAAATATTTAAAGAGATGACTTAATGCCAGCATGGAGGTTATAGAAGGTCAGTCAGATATTTAAAAAAGGATGCTAGGTGTAAATATTCGAAGAAAAGGTGAAGTTTTGTCTCTTATTGAAAGTTTCACTTTATGTCCGAGTTTTTAGGGTTATGATAGAGCTGCTGAGGTGTTAAGTGATACACTTGTCTAATTATGGGATGGCCAGATCATGAGTTTTCTTCAGTCACACGGGACTATCCAAGGATTAAATGGCTTGAAACTGGATCATTAATACATGAACATCGATGGGAGGCAGCAACCGAGAATATAGGCTTCATTTTCTTATTGGTTGATGAATCATCTATGCATCAGGTATCCGGAGCTGTCCATACATTGAATCTGCTTTCAGTTTGGGTTTGGTTATTATTGTAATGCTATAGGTGGCAAGCTCCAAGAACGCAGCAAAGTATACGAGGAGAAAGACTTAAAGTGCCAATGTGATGGAGTCCTCTGTTTTCGTAGCACCATATCTCTTGTAATCAATTAGTTTGTTTATGATATAGTTAAGGTCATTAATGTCTAAATTCCGAGCTCCCTTCATGCTTGTTGAGGAGTCTCATGCAGTAGTGTTTTGATTGGCTATATATAGGAATAACTTTTATGTAAAAAAGGTTGGATACTTTATAGAAAAACAGTGTTGTTTTGGGCCATTGTAAGACCTTTTTTGACAGTAATAGTAAAACAGAGTTATTCTCTTCTCAAGATTCTCGAAGGATTGTCATGTTCAAATGTAGTGATGGTGTTTTATACTTTATGTTCTTTTATAGTCTTGTTGTAATGCAATCACTCAGAATTCATAATTATATGCTCTGACTTCCTGTGTATTCAGCAAGCTATGTTTTGGTGGAGTATGTTTGACATGTAATGCTAAGAGCCTTGATTTCCATGAGATCACTGTGTTTTCCTTGTTTACTTAATATTATAGACTCCATAGCCCAATGAGAGCCAGTTTGATGTGTTTCCAACCAGTTATGCTTTCATAAGTAAATAAAGAGTTAGCCATCTAGTGTTTGAAGGATTTTATCAAGAGTTGTGAGAGAGCCCTCTCTGATCAAAGAGGCTAATCTTTGGTCTAAAGATAGGTTGAAATAGTTACATGAAATCTTACTTGGTTGCAGCCCTCAGTAGTGATTTTGTGATAACAGAACTAATCTGCCAAACTCTGATCTTGTTAGGTCCTAATTGGGAACTCCAATTTCATATCCAAACTGATGCCTCTCAAACATCAATAGGGGCAGTTTTGGGACAACAAGACGACAAGAAGCCGTATGTGGTATACTATGTCAGCAAGAATTTGAAACCTGCTGAATTAAACTATATGGTAACCAAAAATGAGTTTTTGGTTGTTATTTATGCTGTTAATAAATTTCAGCATTACATTACTGGATATCTTGCTTTTGTGCATACTGAGCACACAACAATCAGGTACTTGATGAATAAACATGTAACCCCTAGGCATGTCACAAGGTGGTTATTATTACTTCAAGAATTTGACATTACCATCATAGATAAACCAGGCAAGGATAATGTAGTTGCGACTTCTTGTCTAGATTAGATGCTAAAAGTACACCCATAGAATATAGTTTTCCAGATGAATATCTTTTTGCAATTTCTACTCATGCTCCATGGTATGTAGATATTGCTAATTATCTTGCTACAGGGAAGGTACCCAAGCATTTGTCATACAAGGAACAACAAAAGATCATTCGTCATAGTACCCAGTATTCATGGATAACATAATATCTATTTCATACAGGAATCGAACAACAGATCCGACACTGTGTAGCAGAAGATGACATCTATGATGTCTTGAAGGGTGCTCATGATGACCCCTGTGGGGGACATTTTCCTTACAAATGAACCCAACATAAGGTGTTACATATGGGATATTATTGGCCCTCCATCTTTTAGAATGTGAGAGATTATGTCTGAAGATGTGAAAGCTGCCAGTGGATGGGTCAACTTGGTCAATCGGATGAAATGTTGTTACAGCCTCAAGTAGTCCTTGAACCTTTTGAGAAATGGGTTATTGATTTTTTTGGCCCATTTAATCTGTCTTCACACCAGAAAGTTCATATTTTATTCTGCACAATTATCTGACAAAGTGCATTGAGGCTAGGGCTATGGCGAAAGCCACAAAACATGTTGTCTCAAACTTTTTGTTTGAAGAGATTTTTACTTGACATGGCACCCTCAGAGAGATAGTTTCAGATGGGGGAGCGCAATTTACATCACATATGATAGAAAGGATTATGAACAAGTATGGTATCAAGCATAGAATAACATCCCATACCACCCTCAGGCGAATGGTTAAGTGGAAAGCATGAACAAGGTATTAGAAAAAATTCTCACAAAGACTATGGCAAAGCATTGCCGAGATTGGGTTGAAAAACTTCCTGAAACTCTTTGGTCATACAGAACATGATGGCAGGATACAACAAGGTTTTCACCATCTAAGATTGACTGCAATAAATCTCCGTTGTTTCTAATAGGATTTGAGATCAATATGCTTAAAACATCTCTCGGACTAGGATTGGACCTTTCGGAAGCCCACAAACACTGACTGGAATAACTAAATGAACTAGATGAAATTCATTTAATGGTTGTCTCGTGAACTATTGCGATTCAATAGAAGAGAAACAAATGGCATGATAAATTTATTAAGAATAAGGTGTTTCATAAAGGGGATTGGGAATTACTGTATGATTCCCATTTTAAGGACTTTAAGGGAACGATTTGCTCTCATTGGATAGGGCCTTATGAGATTGATGAGGTATTTGATAATGGAACTGTCAGACTTGTCTCACACTATATCATTGTCCAGCCTCTAAACATGCCTTCATCAAACATCTCTCTGATAAATCTAGTTTGAAGTTTGTTAGTGCAGAGAATTCCTCCTCTGCATCTTCTGTTTATATATCTATATATATCTATATATATATATATATATATATATATATATATATATATATATATATATATATATATACATATATATATATATATCTATATATATATATATATATATATATATATATATATATATACATATAAATAAATACTGTTACCACTCAATTGTTTTCTTGCAGGTACTACCACTGGTGTTTATATCCTATAGAGGCAAGAATTTTTTTCTAAGTACTCGGTGTTGTTACTCCTTCGGTGCTATTACTCCTTCGATGTTGTTACTCCTCCAATGCTGCTACTCCATGGTGAAATTTTTTCTAATTGTCCGTTTCTATTGCTCCTTCAGTGTTGTTACTCCTCCGATGTTGTTACTCCTTTGGTGTTGCTACTCCATGGTGAAAATTTTTCTAAGTACCTAGTGTTGTTACTCCTTCGGTGCTGTTACTCATCTGATGTTGTTACTCCTCCAATCTTGCTACTCCCTTGATGCCATTGCACCATCAATGCAGTTACTCCTCTGCAACTGTCACTCTTCTAGGCAAGTGCTAGGTATGTCCCCAAGCAGACTTTGCGGCTTTGATTAGTAATTCTTTTGACATGACTTGAGGTGACCACAGATGGTCATTTTTCAGTTGGGGGGAGGTACAACTATATTTAAAAACAACAGTGTAATCAATTTCAACAATGATTTGTCAACGTCATCATAAAAGCTTGTGCCAATACATCCACTCCATGATTCTTACCTTACTCTGCACATTTATCAATGGACACTAGATTTAATGAACCAGCCCCTTTGGAGCCTGCAGAGTAATTATCATAATGGCTTGCCATTATTTCCATAACCTACCATGGAGTTTTCCCATATTTCTAAAAATCTCCATTCGTACACCCCACTATCACCATTTCCTATGCCTTTCTGCAAAAATTTACCTATCGATACTTCCTCCTAACAGTTTTTCTGCTACTTCGAAGTGATGCTACTAAGCTATAGTAGAATGGGTAGAGAGGTTGTGAGACATGAACTAGAGAGCATAATTTTGGCCTGCAATAACGCAGATGTATGGTAGGTCTTTGTAAATGCAGGATGTGATAGATATTTTGAGAGATTGCAGGGGTTTGACGAGACTGTTGCAAACGAATTTGAATTGAAGTTGGAAGAAGATCATTCTAGAGTTTAGGGTCTTAATGTCCCTATCATAGAGGAAGCCATCTCAGTCGCCAGTGGATTGCGACACGAAGGGCAGAAGTGGTTTTCATGGAAGGCTTCCTTACCGGAGTTCCCGAAAGTATTTTTACAAGATAGGGAAAAAACAATTCCAAAATGAATGGGATATGATCGTAAGTCACTACCTTATCCTTGGGGTGAAGTTGCATACTTTGTGTTGAGATACATTACCTACGAAGGGCGCTTTACAGTGCTGTTCAAGTATCATTTTAAACTGTTAGTGTCCCTTCGGTTTTGGCATGTGAAAATCCATTTGCTGAATATGCCTTTCTTCCTCTGGAAAAGTCTTCAATTGATGGCGCAATCCTCCCACCACTCTCGACAAGTATTAGCAGTCCTCATGAATCACGGTCTGTTATGGCTATTGGTAATTCAAGCATTGGCTCAAAATCCTATACCTTGGTCATAATTCGTTGAATTGTCAGAAGAAGAATTGGAGGGCATTATGCCTATAGACGAGGAGGATGGTGAAGGCTCATCTAAAATGGAAGACGCCATAGACGATGCTGCTCCACAATAAACAACATCACCTATTGGCTCGGTCGAAATGGAAAATGCCACAATCGATGCTGCCCCACAAGAACCAACATCGCCTGTTGGCTTAGTCGAGATGGAAGATGTCACAACTGATTCTGCTCCATAAGAATCAACATTGCATGTTGGCTCAGTCAAGATGGAAGATGTTATAGCCGATGCTGCTCCACAAGAACTAGCATTTCCTGTTAGTTCGATTAAAATGGGAGATACCACATCCAATGCTACCACACAAGAACCAACATCACCTGTTGGCTCGATAGAAGTGGGAAGGATGGAAATTGAGGACATGGTTGGTGTTGCATCAACATTAGTTGACAATTCATGAGAAGGACTACCACCACCACCACTTGAACAAACAAATTCGAGGTCTGACGAAGAGAGTGTAGGTGGTGGTGCTACATAAGAACTAGCACCACCCATCCAAGAAAGCTTTGGGTCCGAAGCAGAAACTATAAGTTGTGCTATTACAAAAGAACCAGCACCATAGATAGGTGAAACCTTAGAATTGGAAAATGAAAAATAACCTACAAATGACATGGTTCTTCAAGAACCATAGGGAGACTCGGCTCAAACAACAAATATAGGAGTTGAGGGGCATCCAGAATAGATATTGGTGACTCAGAGATGGTGCACCAGGTTATGCACGACACAGGTGGTTGCTTATCAGGACGAGGCTCTAGATAGTTGTCAGAGGAGATGGATGTTGTCATCATCAGCTGTCAGAGTGTAGGAACCTTTTGGGGCCCCTAACTATGCCTGAGCACTGGAAAGATTTCCATGTTATATTTCATGCATCCATACTCAATAGGTCAATTAGATGGGTTTGAGATTCCATTTCCCCATCCTTTGGTTGCCAATAGATCAATACACTCCTGCCTATAATGTAAATAGTGATTGGTGGAAATATATCTTACTGATAGATGGATACAAACCCCCAGGGACAGATATGGCTGAGAAATATGATCTTTCTTAGTTGCATGCTGATCATAGTTGATTTAACCCAGACCTGTGAAGGCGATGGGTTGCATGAGGACATGCAGAAAGACCAGTTGGGGGGATATGTTGGGAGCTAAAATTTCATGTTTTTACTTGCCTTTTTATCCTATTTTCCTTCACATTTTCACTCCTAACTAAGTTATTTCATATCCTAAATCATGCAGGTATACCTCTAATCATGTCTCTATGAATTAATTAATCATTTAAGCATAGTCTAGGGGATTATGACCAAAGCAATTTCTAAATTTCATCTTATGTGAATATTTCCAAGTCAAATGGATAAGTTTAAACATCGAGTTGGAAGAACTATTATCGAACTATAGTTGTAACAGCGGAACTGATCCAAAATTACTCTTTCTATATTTTGTGTTCAATTTTGGGCTTATTACAACCTTTATGTAATCACTAGCAACAATTACCTTAATCTGAGGAACTGTTTTTGTATAAGAAAGGATAGAGAGTTTGAAACAGGGGTTGGATACAAGAGAGTTGAGCTTTGTAACAGTGACTTTGATATTAATGAAATTTATATCTTTTTGATCTTTCTCTAAGTTCGTGAGTTCATCACAGCCTTTATCAGGGAGTTGGGCCCACTCTCCTGATCAGGTGCTACTGAGATAGTGTATGCTTAGTCTCTTTTTCATGTATGTATTTCTTTTCCTCGCTGTGATGGTTTGATGTAAATGTTGTGAATCGAATTGTTGTTATGGTTAATTGTTGCTATCATTTCTATCTTCTGTTTTAGTTAATTATTGTTGTCATTTCCATTGTTGTTACAGTCGTTTATTATTTGTTAATGAATCCTTGGCCACTTTGGGTTGTACAATTGTCCCTGCTTGTACATTGCGTGTTATCCTTGCAATAACCAGTAGATTGATAATTGATGTGGGAAAGGGTTGAATAGCTTTATTCACACTTGGATACCAACAAGTTGGTGATCCGAATTATTTGGGTCTAGATTGTCCTAGAAGCTGTCTATGTGTGGCTATATAATGTACTAGTTGTCCAAGTAGTTTGATCAATGAGACTTTATTTCATTCTTGTGCATCTCTTTGATTTTCTAATAGTTTAGACATAAATTGGTTCTTGGAATCATTGGATTTATTTTTGTATTGTAAGTGGAAAGTACATTGATACATTCATTCCAATATATCCCTCATAGTTTAATAAAAGAACCCCCCCTTGAATTAACCTCCAACACCAGTGCATATGAGTTAAGAACCAATTCATTGCCATTTACATGTTCTATAAATTTTCTTTTCTTAGAAGGACATAGTATTTTCCGTTATTATTACACCTTGTAGAAAATTAACCATATATGAATTAATAGATTGTTTGAAACATGTTATCAAATATTATTAGGTATATTATTAATGAAAAAAAAACTCATTGAATAATATTTTTTCATTCACTTGATTCATCCTTCTGTAATTTTTCTATCAAACTTTTACGCTCTTCTCCACTTAGATTAAAAATAATCTTATCAACCTTCCTCATTTTGTGGCTTTACATGAAACAAACTAACCAATATATATTAGTTAAACTTACACATAGTTCAAACATATAAATTTTGTAAATAATTTACAAAGAACTTGCATTTTTTGTTTTTTTGGACATGCTATCATTGTGCCTATTAGCCTTGGAAGAAAATGGCCCAAAAATGGATCCAAATATGCCCCAAAGTCTCCAAGTGTACTTAAATATCGTGCCAATGGATCCATTTATGCCCTCGACATTTTCAATTTTGGCTCAAAGATCATCTAATGATCAAAATCGGCGCAAGAGGAAAGCCCTTGGAAGGGCAAAAATGCACTATCGGGAGGCTCAAAGAACTCTAAAACCATGAGAAAGCATTACCGCAGGCTTAATTTGGGCATTGCACAACCACCGTTAGATCTGGCCAATCGACAGCCCAGATCTAACGGCAAATTGCATATTGGCTGGGCAGAGGTGATAGACTTAAAGAAGGCGCATGACACTACCGATCAGCGATCGCCTATGATTGGATCGACGGGTCGCATCGATGGGATATATATATATATATCTATATATATATATATATATATATATATATATATATATATATATATATATATATAATATATATATATATATATATAATATATATATATATATATATATATATATATATATATATATATATATATATATATATATATATATATATATATATATATATATATATATATATATCTATATATATATATATATATATATATATATATATATATATATATATATATACAGATATATATAAAGGGGCACGGGCATTGAGCGATTAAGATTAGATCGCATCGATGTTATACAAAGGGGTAGGGCCTATGCACATATAGACGAGCGACCCGATACCCAGACCCGACCGTGGTATATATAAGAATTCATATATTTTGAGATCGGTGCCCACATAGTTTTCATTGTTTTATTGTATTTTTGTTGTTATAACGAAATACGAAGGAAGCCTGAGGTAGTGCGGTAGCGATGGAACTCGGACTCGATGGCTTTTTGAAATTAAAATATATCATATTTGAAATCCGTGTAGAGCCCATTTTAAATGTTTTTCACATTTTTTTATGTATTTACAAAATACACAGGCCAGGCTGAATGTGATTTGCGATGGTGACAAGACCAGATCCAATGTATAATTAAACCATATTTTAGGACTTTGGAAGTCCAAAACGAATAGTAAGGGGCGGGAATTCCCAGATCTACATTTTAAAGAGATTTCTTAAGCCCGAAGAGCCATTTCACCACAGAGCAAGGGTCGAATCCACGACAAAGCGGTCATGGAGCCACAGCACGCCACACAGCCAAATCAAACAAGATCAGGGAATGCCAGTAGCATAGACAACACAACAGCCATCCTAACAAACATTATGGGGCATCTCTGGCATGAGAGAGCTCCCAGGCATCACAACAAGATGCCCAAAATATCTGAATATGGTTAGTCTTTTGTCAGAAGAAGAAACAACCGAGCCACACTCCCTTCAGGGAATCAAACCAGTTAACAATGCAGATCGAATAGATTAAGACTTCGAGCCTTCTAGAGAGCTCAGGAGCATTGTAAAGGGCTTATAAAAGGCAGAAAACTAAATGTAATAAGGGTTTAACTTTTGGAGATCATTCCTCTGCTATTCCTTCAAGCTTCTCATCTGCATTCTTTTGTAATACAAGCTTCCTTTGTTTTTATATGTTCAATGTCCATTTCTTTGCTGTTCTATGCTTGCACTTGAACAGTTTGTTCATGCTTCATTTGTGTTTAAGGCCAGATAACTGTTATCTTATCTATGCTTTGATAACTTAGATTTGGAAGCTTATTTGTTGCCTGTAGCTAACCATTCATATGTGGTCATATATGCATCTGCCAGTACAGTTAGTATTCTCTTTTGTTGCCTGTAGCTAGTCATTTATTTATGTTCATATATGCAATCTACTGATACAGTTAGTATTCTCCATCTATCCATTAAATCTATAAACTATTGAGCATTAGTGGTTTAAAGCATTGTGTTGTTGTGAGTGTTCATGCATGCCTTGAGTGGGAATAGAGCTGAAATGGTCATCTAACTTGATCCAAACCATCATCCATTCCAATAGTTATAACAACAATATTGAAGATTATATGTTACCAAGCATCTCCGAGCTGCAACATAGGAGAGTTTCCTGGAGTGATAATGTAATTTGCATCGCTGTCGGGGAGAGGAAACTGAAGCTCAGCTTCCCTGGGAAATGACATAGATCCAGCTTTGATGATAGACAAAGTCTAGGCACCTTTTTGGTTGTAATCATCTATCTGGTGACTCTACTGGAGGCCAAAACTCTTGGCGACTCCACTTCATAGTTTTGGCTTAGTTTATGAGGCATACTTGGAGAAATCCCCAAAAGCTACGAGCTGACCCAACACCTGACCTTGAAAAAATCATCAAAGAAAGAAAGGTATCACAAAAAGGAGCATTAGGATCAGGTAAACCTAAACAATCTTCTATATCTCTTCAAGAAAGGGTTGTAATAGAACAAATACATGTTGAGAGTATAGCATCTAATACTAGCAGTGAAGAAAAACTCTCAAAGATTCATAAAGATCCTTGTTCTTTAGGTTCTCCTTTTGCTTTAAACCCAAAGGAAACGTCACCTCTTATCCATCATACTCCTTTAGTCCTATTAGTCACTCCTCAACCCTCTATCATTCAGACTTCCAGTACTCTTATAGCAACCATAGCTATGGCAGGTCCACAAGCACCTACCAAAATGGAAAGAATCATAGCTATTAGGTATGGACCCCTAATACTGCCCACTCCTTTGAATGCCATACCTACTGGAGAATACTAGAAATATAGGCCTAAGTTCACTAGGACTAAAGGTGTTACTGCTAAAGAAAATCTTGAGTCATTTTATAGCTATGTTGATAATCTGGACATTAGTGAAGATGATATGTGGATGAGAGTCTTTGTGCATAGCCTAGATGGAGAGGCTAGAAAATGGTTCAAAGAATTAACCCCAAGATCTATAGCAGACATTGAAGCTTTAGATGATGCATTCCTAAAGCATTGGGGGGATAAGAAGGATCTCCTCTACTACCACACTGAGTTTGGCAACTTAAAGAGAGAAAATGGTGAGTTTCTATCTGATTTTAACAAAAGGTTTAACTGTATGTATAGCAAGATACTAGCTAAAGTAAAACCCACTACTACCTCTGCTAAACTCACCTATCCCAGTGCTTTTGATTCTGAATTCTGCATACTATTGAGGGAAAGGAGATGTGCTACTTTGGATGACATGTAGGATGTAGCCTTGGAAGTGGAATTAAACATCATGGCTACAGAGAAGCTCAAGGGAAATGTTGATAGAAGAAGACATAGGGGCGAGTCTTCATCATCCTCTGATCCTAAGATAGATAAAATGACCAAAATGATTGAGTCATTAGCCTCTGAAATCTCCAAACTAAAGGTTAAGCAACACTCAAGGAAAGGGAGAGCTCCTAACACCTTTGCTCCTAGAAATCCAAATACAAATCCATATAGAAGAACTAATGAGTAGTTGCAGATTTTGCAAAGAAAAAAAGATGTTAATGAAGACCAAAGGGTGAGGGATCCTTTCAAAATACAGTCATGGAAGAAGAGCAGTTTGAAGAACAAGATGAGATCCATTGTCTGGAAGACAAAGGCAATGCTTCCTTTTTGACCTCAACTGCCTATGAAAAGTCATTATGCAATGACCAGATCAACCAAGAATGGGATGATGAAGCTATTCTACAAAATGTAGATCAGTAAAGATACAATTTTAGGTCAAAGACAAATAATGCCAAGGAAACTCCTATTCAAAGAGTTTTTGTCCCCGCAGTACAACAAGCTAATAAGAAAAAACAACCGGAAGTTGATCCCATCATCCTCCAAGCTCCAGCTCATGAGGTAAGAGGTCTTGAAAAGTCTCCTTCTCCTTTCAATTTTCAATCAGAAATTCAAAAGCTAAAGATACCCATGCCTCTGATTGAACTACTGAAGAATGAGTCCTTCAAAAGATCCATCCTCGAGGTCCTTGAGCCTAAAGCCATCCAAGCCTCCATTGATTGTGTGAATCTCCAAGATGACAAGCCAGCTGTGATTCTGAGCCCAATGATTGAAAATTGTGAAGAAAGCTCCCCATCATTCTATGTCTCTCTAAATATTCATGATAAAGTCCTTCACAACTGCCTTCTGGACACTAGAGCCAGCCATAATCTAATGCCCAAGGTTGTCATGGATGAGCTAGGTCTGGAAATTACCAAGCCTTATGGTGACTTGTTTTCTTTTGACTCTAGAAAAGTGAAATGTCTAGGATTAATCAAGGACCTAGCCATCACTTTTTCGTAGCTGCCTATGAAAAGAATGATGATGGATATTGTGGTAGCTGATGTACCCCCAAAGTTTGGCATGTTACTTTCCAGAGGTTGGATCAAGAGACTAGGTGGATTATTACAAAATGATCTATCCTATGCTATTTTCCCAGTCTTCGGAGGAGAGAGCAAGAGATTATACAAAGAGGCGCAGTTGGTTTATATCATCAGCAATGAGAATAATCCCACTAATCATCCCATTTACATTGTTGACACTGATTTTGGAGCATGCATTCTTCATATTGAAGAATCTTAGTTGGCCTCCACGTAGCTCAAGGGACTAGTTTTCCAAATCGCAGAGGAATAAAATCCACAGATTTGGGATATGTTTTTTGATGGGGCTTGCTCTAAAGAAGCTGTAGGGGTAGGCATAGTCCTTGTGTCCCCAACATAGGAATATATTCATTTATCTTTCAAATTGACCTTTCAGGTCACAAACAACATCGCAGAGTATGAAGCTTTGATTCTGGGCTTGAGTGCTGCTAAAGAAATGGGTGTCGAAGGCTTGAAAGTGTTTGGGGATGCAGACCTCATTATTCAGCAGGTAAATAAAACTTTCCAAGCTAAGCATCCAAGGCTGAAGGCATACAAAGATGAGGTATGGAGGCTCAAGGACTCTTTCAATAATTTCAACATTTCTTATATTCCAAGAATGAAGAACCAGCTTGCCGACTCCCTTGTTGTCTCTGCTAGCATGTTTATTCCTCCTTTGCCTCCTAAATTGACATATGAAGTTCAGGTAAAATATAGACCATCTCTGCCTGACAATGTCAAATATTGGAGGTTTTTTGAAGAAGATGAGGAAATTAACAGGTTTTTGCAAGTCACTGGGGAGTTTTCTGAAATGCGCATCAATCTGGAAAACAAAGCCATGGAAGAATGCGGCCAGACCAAGCTGAAAAGCGAAATCGGCCAAAGAAGCATCGTCCAACTACCCAACAATCACATACCAAAAGGATTGGTGCCTCTAGAGAGGCTTTTCGATCATAATGACGTGCCCTATAATGTATCCAAAACAGAGAATGAGTCTACTATCTATAAACATAATATAGGCAGCCGAGCCCACTCAAAAAACATCAATCTGTCCATGCATTTGTCCTTTACCCAAAATTCTGAGTATTGCACCCTCATGAAGCAATTTAGTGACATTTTTTCCTGGGAGTACAACGTCTTAAAACCTATGATGTAGACATCATTCAACATAAGATCCCACTGGAAAAGAACACCATAACTTTTAAGAAAAAACTAAGACCTATCAGCCCTCTCATATTGCCTTTGATTGAGAAAGAAATCAAGAAGTTGTTGGATGCCAAAATCATAGTCCCCCTAAGGTATTCAAAGTGGATAGCCAAATTTGTGGTGGTAAGAAAGAAAAATGGAGAAATCAAGTTCTGTGTCAACTTCAGAAATCTTAACAAGTGCTCTAAAAAAGATAACTATCCCCTGCCCAAGATGGAACACTTGCTGCAAAGAGTCTCAGGGGCTAGAGTCATGTCTTTCTTAGATGGATTTTCAGGTTACAATCAGATAGCTATACACCTTGAAGATCAAGAAAAGATTGCCTTCACTACTACGTGGGGAACTTTCATGTACTCAAAGATGCCTTTCAGACTGATGAATGTTGGGGCTACCTTTCAGAGGGCCATGAACATAGCCTTTGTGGGAGAAAAGGACAAGTTTGTCCTTATTTATCTTGATGACATAACCATCTTCTCTAGCAGCCAAAAAGACCATTTACAACATTTAAAGAAGGTATTCCTAAAGTGCAGACAGTTTGGAATCTCAGTGAACCTAAAGAAGTCACAGTTTGCTCTAGAAGAAGGCAAATTTCTGGGACATATTGTTTTTGTTGAAGGTGTGAAGATTGATCCAGCAAGGGTTCAAGCCATTTAGACATTGTCCATCCCAAGGTAAAAAAAGGACATCCAGTCCTTCCTGGGTAAGATTAACTTTGTAAGGAGGTTCATTCCAAACTTTGTAGAGCTAGTAAAGAATATCAATTCCATGCTGAAGAAAGGATCAAAAATAAAATGGATAGTTACTTCAAGAAGCTCATTTGAAGCCATAAAGTAAGCTATCATTGAAGATCCCACTCTAGTCAGTCCAGATTACAATAAGGAGTTTTGCGTCTTCTCTTTTGCCTCTTATGATACACTTGCAGCAATTCTGTTGCAAAAAAATGATGAAGGCATATAACACCCTGTGGCCTTTTTCAGCAAAAATTTAAGGGATGCTGAATTAAGGTATGAACTTATTGAAAAACAAGCTTATGCTCTCATTAAATCTTTGAAAGCATTCAGAATTTATATTTTGCATTCCAAAGTAGTTGCATATGTACCTTCATCTTCAGTAAAAGATGTCTTAACTCAGCCATATATTGATGGAAAGAGGGAAAAATGGATTACAAAATTCATATAATTTGACATAGAAGTGAAGCCCACTAAGCTTGTCAAAGGCCAAGGCTTGGCTAAGCTTATGGCTGAAGAAAATTGCAGCTTGTTAGATATAAATTGCATAGGTCTGAATTTAGATAATGAACAAACAGAGGGAACAACAAAAGAGCAAAAGCAGAATCAGTCTTTGGCTAAAAATCTAGCCACATGTGAATGGTATTACAACATAGTTCATTTTTTGCAAAAGCTAGAAGCCCCTCTAGTGCTTAGCTCAAGTCAAGCTTGTAACATTAAACTCAGATGAACCAAATTATGCATTAGTAAAAATATTCTCTATTGCAAAGACCCATCAGGAATCCTCTTGAGGTGTCTAGATAAAGAACAATTTGTGGAGGTCATACATCAGTTCCATTCTAGCATCTATGGGGGGCATCATTATTGGAAAACCACAACTCATAAAATCCTGAGGGCTGGATATTATTGGCCTACTCTATTCTCTGATGTGTTTTCTTTTGTAAAAGCTTGTGACAAGTGTCAGAGGTTTGCAGGAAGACAACAGCTAAAATCTCTGCCCCTGAAGCCAGTACATGTCAATGGTCCCTTCTAGCAGTGGGGCTTAGACTTCATAGGTGAGATCAACCCACATTCTAGTGGCCAACACAAATGGATTTTAGTTGCCACTGATTATTTCACCAAGTGGATTGAGGCTATACCCACTAAGAATTCCAATCATCAGGTTGTCATAAAATTCTTGAATGAGAATATTTTCACTAGATTTGGTTGCCCAACCATACTAGTCACTGATAATGTAGTAGCTTTCAAGGCAAAAGAATTGATGTATGTGACTGAATCCATGGGCATTCAAGTGGTGCATTCTACCTCATATTATCCTCAAGGCAATGGCCTAGAAGAATCATCTAACAAAAATATGGTAAGGGTAATAAAAAAGTTGTTAGAGGACAACAAAAAGAGCTAGGATTCCAAGTTGAAATTTGCACTATGGGCTGACAAAGTCACCATCAAAAAGTCCATAGGGAATTCTCCATTCAATATGGTTTATGGTGCTGATGCTTTTTTCCCCATCCAGCTCATTCTCCCTATGGCTAAGTTCTTGCAAGAAGAACAAGATGAAGAGAACGATATGGTAAGAAGAATGAATAACCTGGTTGAACTACATCAGATAAGAGAGTAGCTGGTTGAGAAATCAAAGGCTCATCAGAAGGCAATCAAAGAAACCTTTGACAGGAAGGAAAAAGTGGACAATTTCCAAGTTGGTGATTGGGTGCTTAAATGGGATGCAATTAAGGAACAATGGGGTAATCATGGCAAGTTTGACTCTTTATGGACGGGCCCTTTTGTCATCTCTCAAGTTCAACACAACAATACATTCATCCTGCACAATCTGGAAGGAGGAGATACTTTTGGTAGCCCAGTAAATGGGTGGTTCTTGAAACTCTATTTCATTTAAGGCCTTAAAGCCTTGGTATTGTAAATATGTTTTTCTTTCAGTTTTTATTTTTATGCTAAAAAGACTCCATGCCCAATGGAACACTAGAAGGAAGATTTAATTTTTGTTTTACAGGAAAGGCATTGATCTGAGATCCTTGAAACCTCACAGGGAGGATTTCATCCCCAGAAGGAGCCAATGTTAGCCTTGGAGGCAAATGGCCCAAAAATGGATCCAAATATGCCCCAAAGTCTCCAAGTGTGCTTAAATATCGTGCCAAGGGATCCATTTATGCCCTCGACATTTTCAATTTTGGCTCAAAGATCATCTAATGATCAAAATCAGTGCAAGAGGAAAGCCCTTGGAAGGGCAGAAATGCACTATCGAGAGGCTCAAAGAATTCTAAAACCATGAAAAAGCATTACCACAGGCTTAAACTGGGCATTGCACAGCCACCGTTAGATCTGGTTGATCAATGGCCTAGATCTAACGGCAAATCGCATATCAGCCGGGTAGAGGTGACAGACTTAAAGCAGGCGCATGACACTGCCGATCAGTGATCGCTGATGATCGGATTGGCGGGTCTCATCAGCGAGAGATATGTATATATATATATATATATATATATGTATATATATGTATATATATATATATATATATATATATATATATATATATATATATATATATATATATATATATATATATATATATATATATATATATATATATAGATATATATATAAAGATATAAAGGGGCCCGGGCATTGAGCTATTAGCAACTACGATCAGATTGCATCGCTGTATCGCATCAGCATTATACGAAGGGGCGGGGTCTGTGCACATACAGACGGGCGACCCGATACCCGGACCCAACTGCGATATATATAAGAATTCATATCTTTTGAGCTCCGTGCCCACGTAGTTTTCATTATTTTATTGTATTTTCGTTGTTATAACGAAATACGAAGGAAGCCTGAGGCAGTGCAGTAGCGATGGAACCCAAACCCAATCGCTTTCTAGAATTAAAATATATCATATTTGAAATCGCATAAAGCCCATTTTAAATGCTTTTCACAGTTTTTTACGTATTTACAAAATACATAACCAGGCTGAATGCGATTTGTGATGGCAACAAGACTGGATCCAATGGATAATTAAATCATATTTTAGGACTTTGGAAGTCCAGAATGAACAGTAAGGGGCAAGAATTCTTAGATCTACGTTTTAAAGAGATTTCTTAAGCCCGAAGAGCCATTTCACCATAGAGCAAGGGCCAAATCCACGACAAAGAAGTCATGGAGCCACAACGCAGCACACAGCCAAATCAAACAAGATCAGGGAACACCAACAGCGCAGACAGCGCAACATCCATCCTAACAAACATTATGGGGCATCTTTGGCACGAGAGAGCTCCTAAGCATCACAAAAAGTTGCCCAAAATATCTGAATATGGTTAGTCTTCTGTCAGAAGAAGAAACCGCCGAACCACGCTGCCTTCAGGGAATCAAAGCAGTTAACAATGCAGATCGAATAGATTAAGACTTTGAGCCTTCTAGAGAGCTCAGGAGCATTATAAAGGGCCTATAAAAGGTAGAAAACTAAATGTAATAAGGGTTCAACTTTTTCAGATCATTCCTTTGTTGTTCCTTCATGCTTCTCATTTTCATTCTTTAGTAATACAAGCTTCCTTTGTTGTTATATGTTCAATGTCCATTTCTTTGTTGTTCTAGGCTTGCACTTGAACAGTTTGTTCATGTTTGCTTTGTGTCTAAGGCCAGATAACTGTTATCTTATCTATGCTTTGATAACTTAGATTTGCAAGCTTCATTGCTGCCTGTAGCTAACCATTCATATGTGGTCATATATGCATCTGCCAGTACAGTCAGTATTCTCTTTTGCTGGCTATAGCTAGTCATTGATTTATGTTCATATATGCAATCTACTGATATAGTTAGTATTCTCCATCTATCGATTAAATCTATAAACTATTGAGCATTAGTGGTTTAAAGCCTTATGTTGTTGTGAGTGTTCATGCATGCCTTGAGTGGGAATAGAGCTTAAATGGTCGTCTAACTTGATCCAAACCATCATCCATCCCAATAGTTCTAAGAACAATATTGAAGATTATATGTTAGCAGGCATCTCCGAGCTGCAACCTAAGAGAGTTTCTTGGAGTGATAACAGTGCCGATCAGTATTTGTGTTACTTGACAACTTATCAGTCATTTTTTTGTCAATACACAACCTGTACCATTCAATACATACTACAATAAATATATTTTATGTATAAATCAAATAATTTTCAGCCAGAAAGAGTTCTGGTAACTAGTGTGGTTATTTGCATAAATGCCCCATTGCGTTTGATCTATTAAACACACTAGACTTTTAATTTTTCAACACCAACAATGAAAATTATTAATTTTAAATAACTTTAAATTATGATGGTGAAATTTGTAACGATAAAAGAATTTTCGTCATAGTGAAAAATGAAAACATAAAAAATTAAATACAAGTTACTTTGTTAGGGTCCTATAATATAGGAATCAAAGTGTGTTTGCCTCTTACTTTTCATCTTGGGGGTCTATTTGTCAATTTTAGCCTATGAGTCACTAAGTGTCATATTATAAAGTATCATTGTATAAAGGCTCATATGAGTTAAGGTCATTGTAAATTTTCATGTCACAAAGGGGTCTTTTATCCCTAATTCGAAATTTGTAAGGTCATGAAGGGTACATGAGGAGTCATCATTAAAAATTGGTAATCATGAGTGGTTAAATATGTTATAAGTCAGTTGAGGAGGTCACGTCAGTCATATGAGTCATTTAGAGTTAGTTATCAAGTCAGTCAATGTCATGTCCTACTCCTGATTGTAAAAGTACCATCTCATGTCATTATTCAAAACCACCATCATGACAAGAAAAGAGTTTTGGGTGGAATAAAATTCAAATTTCCTTGAACTTATCTCATTCTCCCTCATATTTGATTCATTTTGATCTCTAGATCAGTGTCAAGATGCAATAAGGTTTTAGAATCCGAAGGGGAACATTCAAAGCTCATCGGAAACAATCACTATGTATCTATTGCGCAAGTGGGAATCAACCATCTAGGAGGTCTAAAAGAATTGGAGAGCCTACTTCAAGAGTTATACACCATCAAACAAACATTTCAATCCTACCCATTTGACCCATTTTTCCATAGGAGGTGTGCAACCGTACAAAGCATGTAGGGCTACTTGGACTTGCCATGAATTTGTTGCAAAACTGATTGTTTTTGTCATCATTTTCAAAATCGTTTTTTGCCCAAATGGAAATGAATTTAAAAGAAAATTGAAAGAGGTTTTTTCAAATAATGGTCCAAAGAATAAACACCTCCTTTACTTTCTCCACAATTGTCATAGATTGGAAGAGTCAAATGCATCTTTACAGTCTATTTTTCAGGTTTTGGAATTTCCTATTTTAGTTATTATGTTCGGGTGTAGATTGTGAGGAGCTCGAAAGGAATTTTTGGAAACTGAGAGAGTATTTCTCTCAAGGATGATCTCATATACAAAAACCTCTCTCGGTTGTGTAATATATGTCATGATTAATGATATATGAGCTCGTATTTGAACCCTATTTTTCCAGAAATTTTGTCCCTATTTATTAGCAGACCTGTTGCGGAAACATATCAGTTAATGTTATTTTGGAAATTTTCAATTTTTGGAAATTCTAGAAGTCATTTTAGTTGGGATAAGTTTCAATAAGTTCAAAATCATGTCGATAATTTTAAAATAATGTAGTTTTGGTTGTTAAACAATGATGCATTGTTTGAGTTGGTGTTTCTAAATTGTAATAGCAGTTTCTATTTTTTCTACATAGCAAGTGAAGATGCCTTGCATCTAGACCATTTGACTTTTGTGAAGTGAATTTGACCACCTAGAGTGGTAATTCGAATGGATCATTGTACATAATGAAGTAAAAACATGAAAAATGGGTGATTTGGTCAGTGTGTGGAGAAAATACACCTTTTTTTAACTCATCAGATTTTTCAGTGAAATACAAGGAAAGATGGTTTGATTAGTAAGGATTCATGTGACAGTATCTGTTGGTAACACGTTTCCTCATGTGTTGAATTTATTTTCCTATTTTTTCATGCTATTTTACACAGATCTTGTGCTTGGTTTAAATAATAATTGATTCAGAATTCACATAGTTGTGCTATGCATCTTGTTAACCAAGCAGTTTATGTTTTTCTTCTAAGTTCTTCTCCACCCTACTCTATAGCGAATTTAGATCAAGATATAAACATGTTGTCTATCTTTCCCTTGTTTACATATAACCATCCTTGTCCTTTTTTCACTGAAGACTATTACTAAGGTGACTTCATGCCTAGTGGATGTAATTTCCCACACCTACCTACAACTCAATCAAATCAACTTGTTTCACTGGTTAACATAACCAACTTAAAATCTAGATCCTATCAACCATTTAGTTGAACAATGTAAACTTTGAAATAGGAACTATAAACTCAAATGGGAACTCTGGCCAAAAAACCCTGGAAAAACATCAAAAACAGTGCTAAAAATGAAAAGTGTGTATACTGGAACGATGGTTTTTTTTAGGATCAATTTTGAACATGTTTTAAAAATGGCAGTGAAAACGAAATTTTCGAGCAAAATAAAATTTGAAAACGAAAAAGTGATGATACTGGAACGATGAATTTTTTTTAGGGTCAATCTTCAAAAATTTTAAAAAATGCTAGTAAAACCAAATTTTTATGTGCCAAACAAAGTTGTTTATGAGGAAAAAAACACACTAATGTTTTTGGTAGAATATCATTTTTCTTTCCTAAGTATAAATTCAACATGTTCTCAACCATAACATGCAAAATACAAAAGAAATTGAAATTTTTTCAACTATAAAATTAAAATACCATGACATTATGAACAAATTACATCACTAAATGAATTCAAAAGTCATTATTTGTATATTGAATAAAACATACATTATATCTCTAATTTAATGTTGCATTGTAGATATTTTAAACAATAAAAATTATCATAATCAAGACATATAATCCAACAACATAAAAATGCCTCATAACTTCTCATTTAACACCATATGGAAATCAAAAATTTTATTTCAAGATACAATGCATACATTGGTTATATAAACTGTCATAAACAATTATTCAAAATCAATCATATTTTCTTGCACACCATCGGAATTCACATTTTCATATGAGTGACTGGACGCTGACGAAGATGTTCCATATTCTTCTCTTTCATCAACTAGTGCCCCATCTGAGTCCACATGCATGCCCACCATTTCAGGTTTCAAAATTCTTCTAGATCTACGACTGGTTTCAGCAGACTCCAATCTCAACACTATTCCTTCTGGTAACAACCTTTTCAGAATCTTTATCATCTTGAAGCAAATATTTCCACTCTTTGTTAAATTGAAGTCATAAACAAGTATGTCAACATCCTCCAATTTTAATATGTCTGTGCGGTGGAGATTTATATTTGTACCCTTTCGTTTTCTCTTTCTGCCATTTTTTTTGTCAACTACCATCTCTGGCTTATACACACCATTGAATGGGTGTGTATTTGTGGCATACCAATGTACTTCAACACTTGTAACATCCTCATTTTTTGTAAAGACCTTTATAACTTTAGCAGCCCAGAATGGATAGCCATTGGGATCTCCATCTACTAGCACTGCGATCATGCAACCCTCCTTAATATCCTATACTAAACCCCTGTAAAGGTCTTCCATGGCTTCACGTTGTGCACGAGATCTTTTGGAACCAATATACATCTCTCTTTCCTTTGCCTGTGAAGAATTAACAATACCTTGAGATTGTTGCTGTTCAACAATGTTTATTTCCTCATGTTCATTCGACACATTTTGTGGCCAAATAAATGGATTTTTCAAAGGTATATCTTCATTTGTTGTTGTTGAAATGATATCACTTTGATTATTGAAAAATGACTCCCACCAAACTGAATCAACAATGTCAAAGTACTCATATGTATATCTAATGCATTTTTTAATTTCTTCTAGGCAATCCGAATAATTTATATCTCTATTTTGTCTGCGTGCATTATGAACTTCACCAACTGATTGTAATAACAATATTTTTGATGAAAATATTGGATGATCTAGAATGAACTTCAAAAATTGCAAACCTGATGACGGTGCCCATACTTCAGTAGTTGAATACTTCTTGCCCCATACTAGTGTCTTACCATCAATTTTTTTGATATGAAATTGATGTTGGAAGCTAATGTCATTAAGTTGTTCAATGCATTTCCCCTCACCATATGATCCCAGAATAAACCTTCACATGTCAACAGTTTCTTTCAACACATCAAAAGTAGGCTCTGGCATGTATGATTATTTAATACATTCAATTAATGATGGCAAGCTCCCAACTTCCTTCCTCCTCAATGTGACTGAAAAATGACTGAACATCTGATCAATATGGTCATGAGTGTGCCCAAAAAGAAGGAAACCAACCTTTACCTTTTGGAAAATTCTCAATTCAACAACCATGTTTAGATATCCAAAAACAACCTGATTTTTTATTTCATGGCAAGTGTTGTCCAATTGTAGATACAAAACTTCAGGAAGATTACCAGACCAATGAGAAAGCACATCATGAATTATGGTTATGGTCAGATTTGCATCATTATGAATATTTGGAGCTGCGAAGTACACCCTTGGCAACATTTTCCCATTGAAGACCATACAACCAACCAAGTGATACTGAATAAAATTTTCCTCCTGTAAATTTTTGGGTGTACGAATAAAATGTGGTAAAAGTGTTTTCTTCTGGTCCATACCATCAATTATCAAACCCAAATATTTATTTGGATTATCATAACACTTATTTTGATGCTTGTACAAGTTTTTCCTTTCTTTTTTTTGTTGTTCGCGATGCTCCTGAAGTTCTTTGACAATTGAATCTACACAACATAAAAGAAAGCCATTCAAAAATATGTTTTCATAGTTGATGACTATACAATTTTAAAAGTTAAAGTTATGAATGCTTACCTCTTTCTGAACCTTCACATTTGTCCCTTTTTGATTGAAGAGAAGCACATGTACTGCAAATCCCCATCCTTGTCTTCTTAGGAATATAGACATTGTTGAATTCTTTCTTCCATACCTTCAACAAAATATTGATATGTAATAAACCGGCCATGTCCTTCAGCACCTTCTGCATATTCTTTGTATAAGTTGTAGATTTCTCATTTTGAAAAATTATCTGGAATATGTATTGTCTCTCTATTTGGCATACACTCTCCATGCTTTGAAAAGAAATCTTTCATCCATGACATTGCAGTATTTGATAATGGTCCAAACTGTCTTTTATGACATACTTCTGAATAAAATGTGGGATCCTTTTCCAAATTTTCTTGAATTCTCGAGAGACGAAAATTCCAATTCGAATGAAACATTTTGAAAGATTTTCTATAGATAAATAAAGTCCTAATATGATAATCATAACCTGACAATATAGATTGCATGCACCCAACTGAATATGAATTTTGCATGCTTTTTTTCATTGACAAATATCTCTTCCTGCTCTGTAATGCAAATTTGAAATCCATATGTTTCAAGCAATCTTTTTGGCAACATTCACTTGAAATGAGAGCACTAATATAGCTTCTTCTCGTCAGATATTCTGTGCTACCCCTTGTATAACTAGAACATATTGCATTGATATGAAAAGGTCTGCTCCTACTCGTCGATACGATATTTCTTGGCAACATCTCCATCATTGGATCATCATTTGTATAAGAATTTTCATCATCATTAAGATGAATGTTATCCACACTATGATCAGCTGTGCTTTTTAAATACTGACTTGGAGGATATTCTTCATCTTCCCCTTCTTCAGTGCTATTGTCATAGTCCTTAGAATTCGGACTGAATGGAAAATTTGACTCGAAGTTTAATGGATATTCTTCCTCATGTGCATTGTCAGTGATGCTCTCATAGTCCAGAGAATTAGGACTATGTTGAAAATGTGACTGTTTACTTATTAAAGATGCTACATCCTGTCCTTTGTCACTACTACCTTTATACTCATGAGAATTAGGACTAAGTGCATCATCTTGTCCTTCATCACTGCTACTCTCATAGTCCTTAGAATTATGACTAAGAGGACACTGTGACACTCCATTCTTTTGAAATTCATCATCACACTCTTCATCATTGTTGCTCTCATAGTCCTTAGAATTAGGACTAAGTGGACACTGTGACACTCCAATCTTTTGAAATTCATCATCCCGCTCTTCATCACTGCTGCTCTTATAGTCCTTAGAATTAGGACTAACTGGACACCGTGACACTCCATACTTTTGAAATTCATCATCATGCTCTTCATCACTACCGCTCTCATAGACCTTATAATTAGGACTAAGTGGACACTTTGAAACTCCATTCTTTTGAAATTAGTTATCACGCTCTTCATCACTGCTGCTCTCATAGTCCTTAGAATTAGGACTAAGTGGACACCGTGACACTCCATTATTTTGAAATTCATCATCATGCTCTTCAACACTGCAGATCTCATAGTATTTAGAATTAGGATTAAGTGGACACTGTGACACTCCATTCTTTTGAACTTCACCATCATGCTCTTCATCACTGTTGCTCTCATAGTCCTTAGAATTAGGAATAAGTGGAATCTATGACTATTTATTTATTTGAAATTCTCCATCCCATCTTTCATCGATGCTGTTCTCATAGTCCTTAGGATCAGGACTAAGTGGAAGAATTGAATTTCTATTCATAGTGGAAGAATCCCCACTATATTCATCAATATGAATAGAGTTGTTACGCGATGAAGATGTTGATGCTGTATAAATCGAAACTTCACTATCAGGACAATCCATCCCTTTCAAATAGAAGATGTTGAATGATACAAATGGAGAGTCTCCTAAAGATATTATATAGCTTAGAGAATGAAATTTTCCCTCCAAAAAGTTTGTTAGATTTATTTCCCTTCATTATTTTATTCTACAATTTATTGAAAAATGTAAACTAATTTTTTTTTATGAAATAAATCATTAAAGTTAAAATTGTAAACTACAACTTCTACATTAATTATTTTAATAGTTAAAGTATATAATATTTACTTAACAATTGAATGTTGTTGTTTTTTTTTTTTTATAATACATTCTAAAACAAATTAATCCCACATTCACCCCACTGTAAAACAATTCCATAATATTCGCTTTATCATATTTTCCTTCGTCGCCATAAAAAAATTAACATGTTAAATTTTTTTAAAACAAATTAATCCCACATTAACCGTACGGTAAAACATCTCCATAATTTCACCTATATACTAAATTCCATTATCACTATTACTCACATCACATCAAGGTTTTCTGAGGTTCGTTGAAAGACTTGGAGTGAATTTGTGGAGCAGCTACATTGCTATCAACAACATATTCAACGAAGAATTCTCGCAATTGAAAGGTTAGTTAAATTTTTTTCCTTGAAAATTTTCATATTAAATTAGTTTAATGAAGTAGATTTTTTTTTTAAATTAATACTTTTTGTGAGTCAAATTAACCAATACGTCCGTCGTGAGCATGGTGGGCCTGATAAAGCTCACGATGGCAGCCCACCCCGCGGCACCACGGCGGCTCGCTTGCCCGCTCACCCGGTGGGCTGTTGGGCGATTTCGGGAATCGCCTAATAGCCACCCCGTGTGGGCGGGCGGGCCGTCAGGGTGGCACGGGGTGGGGTTGTGGCACACCACCCCGTGCCACCTCGGCATCCCGCCTGCTCACTCGGGGGCTATTGGGCGGTTCCCTGAATCGCCAAAAAACCCCAGGGTGAGTGGGCGGGCCGCTGGGGTGGCATGGGGTGGGCTGCAACACCCCCACCCCGCGCCACCCTGGTGGCCCACCCACCCACCCAAGGTGGTTGTTAGGCGATTCCTAGAATCGCCCAACAACCACCCTGGGTAGGCGGGTGGGCCACCGGGGTGGCATGGGGTGGGGTTGTAGCACGCCCGCCCTGCACCACCCCAGTGGCTGTTGGCTGTTGGGCGATTCCCGAAATCGCCCAATAGCCACCCCGGGCGGGCAGGCGGGTCATCGGGGTGGCGTGGGGCGAGGGTGCCGTAGCCCCACCCCGCGCCACCCCGATGGCCCACCCACTCGGGTGGCTATTGGGTGATTTCAAGAATCGCCCAACAGCCACCTCGGCGGTAGGGCGGGCCGTCGGGGTCGTGCACGGTGAGGGTGTCGCAGCCCTGCCTCGTGCCACCCCACCGGCCTGTTTGCCCGCCCGGGGTGGCTATTGGGAAATTCCTGGGTGGGGTGGTTGTCGGGCGATTCTAGGAATTGCCCAGTAGCCACCTCGGGCAGGCGGGCGAGCTACCAAGGTGGCACGTGCTAGGTGCCGCAGCCTACCCCGTGCCACCAGGGCAGCCCGCTCGCTCGGCCGCGGGGTTGGGCGATTCCTGGAATCTCCCAACCCCACGGGCGGGCAGGTGGGCCGCCGAGATGGTGCGAGGTGGGGCTGCGGTGCCCACCCCACGCCACCCAAGCGGCCCGATCGTGGGGTTTAGGTGATTCTGGGAATTGCCCAACTCTCGCGGGCAGGCAGGCCGGTAGGGTGGCCCGGGAATTGCCCAACCCCCGTGGGGGGTCGGGCGAGCTACCGTGGTGGCATGATGTGGAGCTGTCGCAACCCCACCTTGCACCACCATGGCGGTCCGTGTTATAGACATTTTTGGGCACTGCAACCCCAATCATAAATGTCCATAAACCAAGGGCTCTTAAGTCCCTAAAAGTGTTGTTCCAAACTCTAAAAGAACAAGGTCAACTGATTACATCTTCTCCCAGAAGTTCTCCATGAAAAACTGCTCAGAACTGGTCAAAACTGGACTATCTCACCTGCTCCATGGTCAAAGTGCGTTGCATCCCACCTAAATACACACGGGAGGTGTGATGCATCTTGGAAAGCCCTTCTATGGGGTGCGATGGGCGAGAGTGGACAAATGGCAGGGTCAATTTGCAAGGTGGAGGAGCATGGAATCTTCCAGAAACTTCTCTTGTGACACTTGCCTCTCTGCATTCGCCCAGGGATGAGTAAGAGATCATCAATCTCCAAGTGGAATCAAGAACTATCAGAGAGAGGACACTAATCAAATCTCAAAAGCTGACTCACCCCCCTTGCAAACATCTATATATGGATCCCTCATCCCATAGATCCAGAGGCTGGAATTTTGTATCTTGTAAGGAAGTGCTACTGGTTTCTTGGTGCAACATCAGAGTGTTGGGTGATCTAAGCTTTTCATGAGGTGAAGAAGGGCTTTCTTGCTGAGAGGATGATGCTGGGTTAGAACAATTGGTTGTAATCCTCTTTGCTATTTCTTGATTATCAATAAAGCTATTCAAGTTTTCCTCCACATTCTTGTATGATTGATGATATATGCATTTGTGTGGTCAATATATATCTGGTCCTATATTGTTTATGATAATAGATATATGTTCTTGGATAGTGTTATGCTGCTTTGATTCTATAGGTGCCCTTTGAAGCTGGGTAGACGAGGAAGCGAGTGGCAAAGATCTATCAGAAGGGAGAGGAATCAAGCAAGGAACCAAGCGCAAGATAGAGGTTGGTCTCCTTTATTCCCCTCTTATCTATTTCTCATAAAGGAAAACGAAAGTAGTTTTAGTTTGTTTGTTTCTATGGTAGCTACCAGCCTTAGTGGGACTAGCAGCTCTGCATAGACACTAGTCTTCCCGATAACAAAATGGCGACTCCGCTGGGGAGAGAATAGATTATTTGTTTATCTACATTTGTTTACTTTATAAACTTACAGACGAAGCCTGAAGTCAAGCCAGCTAGCCTTCGAACTGCATTTGCTATGCAAGTGCAAAGTAGATCAATGCTGCTTCGGTCTATCTCTGGGTTTTGTTTATGAACTGAAAAATTGATTTACAAGCTCTCTAATTGCCCTTGTGGTGGCTGTAGTAACCTCTTTAGATCTACCCCTGTGATTGATTTACTGATTACCACTTGCTCGGCCTAAATCCCTGAACTGAGCTGCAAACTATGACCCGGAACCCAGTTAAAGTCTCATCGCTGGTCAAACGCACTGTCTCTTCTGTGGATTCTAGATGCATCACACTTCCCGAGTGTAATAGGTGCGCTGCATCTCTTTTTCACTGTGTTATAGGTGCACTGATCAGACAAGGCCTTTCCTGCTCCTAGATTTTGGTTTCTGTGTTCACTCTTTTCAGCTCTATTCAAGAGTTTTGCTGCCTGTAGTCAGTACTCCTCTGTTGAAACCCCCTTCCTTGCCATTATTCCGCCTCCATTGTGCAAATGACTGTGAATGTTTTTATGTATTTTGAGCCATTTTCAGTTCTGTTTTACAAAGAAGTAGCGTAATTGTACTGTCGTTTCTTGATTTGAAAGTGTTGCAAGTATCGTTTTCAGTCATAGAAGAGAATCTGATTGTTCTTGATAGTCGATTACACTATTACTCTTGTATTTGATTTGAATTAGTAGTTTTTCAAGTGTCGAAAGCAAGTTTTCAATTCCAAATCACAAAGTGTCGTCATTGTCTTCATTTTGTCTTGAAAAGAAACTTGTTAGTAATGTCACTTTGAAAAATAATTCAGATTTGCGCTTAGCTTTCTTTTTATCATTCACACATTAAGAAGGCTGAAAACAAATACATGCATGTGCATTTGCATTTAGATTATTTGTTGGTTTGATTTAGGACAGTGTATAGAGTGTGTGCTCTCTGCTCTATGTTGAAAGAACATCATCTCTCTTTCCATAGTAGCTAGGATTTTCATTGTAAAAAGAAGATTAAACGATTGTTTATCATCTTAGATTGCATTTTAGGAATTGTACATCTACATCACGCAGTGAACCTGAAAGGCAAATTTCTTAAGCAAGATCAACTATAAAATAAATTTAATGAATCTAAAAACGCTTTGGAACCTAACACACAACATTTAGAAGTCTAGGCTAGAGACGTATTCCTACGTCGTAAAGCCTGGTAACTATTGTTTTCATTGATGGTTGGGTGATTCCTTCACTTTGAGACGATAAGTGCCAGTACGGACTTGTGCTCCCACATACTGACGAGTATATATTGGGAGACCACAATAGCCTGTATCCTTTATCCATAGGAAGCCGTGTCTACCGCCCTATCGATCGCAATGCACTGAACACAACATTCAGGAAGATTGACTGCCGTCCGTAAAAAGTATTGTGCAGTTTTGTGATTGATTTGGTAATCCCTCTGTCTAGATTTCCAGAGCAGTCTCTTTTGTTCCTTTTCAGACTCCTTAAAGGAAAAGGTCCATCTGAACACTTGTCACTTCAGACTCATTAAAAATCGAAGGCGACTAGAGTCATCTTTTGTCTTTTTTCGACTCTTAAAAATTGAAAAAACAAGTTGTGTCAAAGCGTCTAAAATTTATTTTAATCAGAATAAATATCACCTTTCCTACGTTGGTTTTAGGTTGAGAAAAATGGAGCCCACCAACCAAGGAGTTCCCCTTGCAGGAAATCCTAGTCCTTTCTCCTCTTGGGGAGATGTTGGTGCGCCCCATATGGCCACATTGTCGCTTCCAGGATTGAAAATTGGCTTGCCTGTATGGCTCTTCTCAACCTCTGTCATTCAGAACACCATGATTCCTGAACAATCAAGTCAGCAACTAAACGATACCAGAGTTACCCCCTAGCCTTCTACTTCATCCAATTCTTCCTCTCCTCCTTCCTCTTCGCTTGATGAAGCTGGTAAAGCCAAAAATCAAGTAACAGAGAAGAAGAAGGAGAAGAAGAAGAAAGAGAAGAAGAAGAAGGAGCCAAAGGCAAAAAGGGGCAACCAAGCATCGTCTAGCGAAAATCCACGCACTGCACCGTCCAGGCCTAAATCGCCATGTGTCATTTGCAAAGGAGACCACTATCATCGAGATTGTCCTTGCATCCCTCGGATCTTGAGGGACTGTTCTCCTCGTTTGCACAATCCGGTGTCATCAACCTCTGATGATCACGTTGAAAGTACACCGTCAACTAGTGAAAGTGAAGCCCCTGGACAGAAAGGAAAATGTAAATTTCCTTGTAAACTATGTGAAGGCAATCACGCCATCCACCGTTGTCCCTTCTTAGACGAGGCTAAAAGAGTTTTGGACAACCATCCGGTTTCACCGTTATGGCTTCCTCCTAGATATAAGAAGCTCTTGCCGAGTCCGTCACTAGTTGAAAATCTAGCTGACATGCCCTTGTGGTTGGCTGAAGCGTCTATCATTGAAGATAAACCATCTGAATCCACACCAGACGAAAGTCAAAAGGTCGAGGCAGCAGTTGACCCGGTCTTACCTTTAGAGGATCCATCTTCAGATGATACAGTCACCGAAGAGAACAAGAATGACACCATTCAAATTATCTTCGTAAGCACAGACTCCGATGAACATGGGGGCAGTCTACCCGTTCCTTTACCGTAGGAAGGAAGTTCGTCAGAGTCATACCCGGCCATCTATTCGGTCCCACCTCCAAGAAACCTGGTTGTTTCCTTTGATTGGAATCTACTAGGCAGACCCCGTTTACCGGCTAGTGTACCATTTCGAATCATTGCTCAAATATATAGAATGGTCATGGCCGGTAGCATCATAGATGAAAGGGCTTCTGTGAGTATCCTTTCCTCAACTGCTTGGAAAGCGCTTGGTTCGCCATCGCTTTTGCCTGAGATGAGAAATCTAACAAGCTTTGACAAAGGAACCAGTCGACCGTTAGGGATCCTTCCCAATGTGCTGATAACATTGAGAAGGAAAACCGTTCACATGAACGTAATGGTAGTCCAAAGAACCCTGGATTATAATCTACTCCTTGGACGAGACTATATTTATTGCATGGGAGCCATTGTCTCCTCACTCTTTAGAGTAATGTGTTTTCCACATGAAGGAAGAGTGGTCAAGCTCGTAGACCAGCTTTCATTCCCCGGTTCACACATAGCAAATAGTCATACACCAACCCTGAATGGTATTTTCACGCAAGGAATGTCTCATCATTCCCCAGTCCGTCCTCCTCATGAGCGCGACAGATTCGAAAGATATGACTAAAACCCAGGGGGCATGCACCCTGGCCTATTTTGACAGGAAAACCTTGGGTATAGGGTAGGGTTTTGCAGAGGATATATGACTGGCTGACACACCCGTCCATTTTGGAAAATGGGATTAGACTGGAATAAGATACCTCTGTTAAGGTAGGCCTTTCCTGATAGAAAAAATGTTTTGTCTCCAACTTGAGGGGTAACCTGGAAAAGGTAGGCCCTTCCCGATAAAACAAATGTTTTGTCTTTAAATTGAGGGGTAACTTGGAAACTCTACTTCGCTATACCTGGGGGCATGCAAACCTTTTGGCGTGCAAGTGAAGAGCGACCATTTATTTTTTTAAATTTATAGGTCCTCTAACCCTTTAAACTCATAGGATTGGTCATTTCCTAACTTGCATAAAGAAAGGATGCGGGGCAAAGCTTTGAAAAAATGTCATTTTTATATGAGACATCCTTATTATACGACTGGCTCGAGCATTTTTATCGTGGAATTCAAGCTCGTTAAAAAATAAACATAAGAAATGAGCAAATGTTCCCCCAGAGTTTAAGCTCATTAAAAAATGAACCATTTTCTAGTAAATAACCATTGTGAATGTATTACCATCAGCCTTTAAAGCCTTGGTCGTGTTCTCATCATCACCTCCACTTTGTATTGGCCAATCATTCACCTCCATTTGATTGTTTACCCTTTTTGAGGAACAACTGCGAAGAGTGATCCTGTTAGCCATCCTTGTGACACTACCGTGATTGGAAAATTCCAAACCTTACCTGGAATCAGCTGCTACCCGAATTTATCACTCGTTCCTAAAAAAACGAGGCTCCTTTAAGCTCTTTTCAACTGACTCATAAAATATGAAAAGATTGCTGAGCAATTGGCCTCTCCAGCTCATTAAAGGGACCGGAAGTGCTATCCCGCCTTTATATTTTAATCTTTTTGGACTTGAGGGATTATTACACAAAAAGATCGAGCGCTTGTTTTGTTCGGCTCGTTAAAAGTACCGAAAATTCATCCCTTTTGTATTGTTTTATACTTTTTCGGACTGAAGGGATTATATGATGAAAAATGATTATTGGAGTTTTCTTTACATCCCTTTTTTCAGACTCTTTAAAATTGAAAAGGACCGAGTTATCCTTTTCATTAAACTCGTTAAAACCGAATAGCGACAAACTTGTCCATACAGACAAGAATGAGTTTCACTATTGCTAGGCTCATTAAAACATAGCGATGGGTTTGCCTGAAGGGAAAATTATAGAACAAGCATAAGTTATCCTCCTCAAGCTTGAAAAAAATAAAGAGGTATTGGTCAGCAATGACTGGGGAAAAATTGGGAAGAAAACTTGAAGAAACTTTATTGGTAGCAAGTCGCTCTTGAACATGACACTTTCACTCCGCATCCGAGTCGGGTTGGGTTGTTCCATTCACTAGTCACATCACCATGGTTCCGTCACACCATCCATATTTGGGGTTAATGCTACCAATCCATCATGTCAGTGTTGCTGATATGTTCAAGAGAAGTCGCTCAGAGAATTCACCTGTGTCTCACCCACTACAATACATTGACGCTCCATTCTTTCATGACCGCCACCCTGAACCTTATATCACCAGATCGTTTTCACCTCCATTAAAATAATTTGCTCCATTCCTTGTCATTGATGTGGGATTCACTAAGGCCCTCCTATGACGGATCGCTTCTTATCAACATCAGCTCATTATCCAAGAAGTCGATCTAGGAACAACCCTTTCAGTACTTTGAAGCTTGCATGCCTCAATGGCAAGTTTCTCACTTCCGGCGACAGGTTTACATCAATGGCCTTCGACCAAAAGATTTCGCGTGGTGTTTGACGCCAAGTCCCTTATTCACACCACGTAAATTGTACTGTAGTACCTTGAGGGTCATCATCATTATTGGTGATTCCTCTCGTGCCTGTTAACAGCTTACATCATTGGCTGGTAATCAGGCGGTGTCTTTCCATGTTCGACTCCAGAACATCTCTCGCATGGATCGACTTGTACTTTGAGTGAAGATTGAACGAGATTGAAGACCCCGGATCTAGTTTCATCCATCCGGGCTGCGATATATATTCAGGAAAATAAAGACATCAAATGTACATCATTACTGCACAGATAATCATCCAACCTAAGGGATGATGGATCTACCAGAATCATCAGTCTACACTCAAATGATTGTCTGTCTTATGTACATGAAAACGAATTTATAAAGCTGAGCATGGGAATGCCCGCCTCAGCTAGATCATGAAAATATTATGAAGATAATGTATTGTATTGTATCTTATTACAGGTTGCCTTCCGGCTTGAAAGAACTTCAGATCCTCATGATAAAGCATTTCACTCGACATCAATAAATTAACAACCTCATGCTTTAGGGGGCAACTGTTATAGACATTTTTGGGCACTGCAACCCCAATCATAAATGTCCATAAACCAAGGGCTCTTAAGTCCCTAAAAGTGTTGTTCCAACCTCTAAAAGAACAAGGTCAACTGATTACATCTTCTCCTAGAAGTTCTCGATGAAAAACTACTAAGAATTGGTCAAAACTGGACCATCTCACTTGCTCCATGGTCAAAGTGCGCTGCATCCCACCTAAATACACACGGGAGGTGCAATGCATCTTGGAAAGCCCTTCTATGGGGTGCGATGGGCAAGAGTGGACAAATGGCAGGGTCAATCTGCAAGGTGGAGGAGCATGGAATCTTCCAGAAACTTCTCCTATGACACTTGCCTCTCTGCATTCACCCAGGGATGAGTAAGAGATCATCAATCTCAAAGTGGAATCAAGAACTATCAGAGAGAGGACACTAATCAAATCTCAAAAGCTGATTCACCCCCCTTGCAAACATCTATATATGGATCCCTCATCCCAGAGATCCAGAGGCTGGAATTTTGTATCTTGTAAGGAAGTGCTACTAGTTTCTTGGTGCAACATCAGAGTGTTGGGTGATCCAACATCAGAGTGTTGGGTGATCTAAGCTTTTCATGAGGTGAAGAAGGGCTTTCTTGCTGAGAGGATGATGCTGTGTCAGAACAATTGGTTGTAATCCTCTTTGCTATTTCTTGATTATCAATAAAGCTATTCAAGTTTTCCTCCACATTCTTGTATGATTGATGATATATGCATTTGTGTGGTCAATATATATCTGGTCCTATATTGTTTATGATAATAGATATATGTTCTTGGATAGTGTTATGCTGCTTTGATTCTATAGGTGCCCTTTGAAGCTGGGTAGACGAGAAAGCGAGTGGCAAAGATCTATTAGAAGGGAGAGGAATCAAGCAAGGAACCAAGCGCAAGACAGAGGTTGGTCTCCTTTATTCCCCTCTTATCTATTTCTCATAAAGGAAAATGAAAGTAGTTTTAGTTTGTTTGTTTCTAAGGTAGCTACCAGCCTTAGTGGGACTAGCAGTTCTTCATAAACACTAGTTTTCCCGATAACAGTCCGCCCGTCCGCCCGTGGGGGTTGGGCGATTCTCGGAATCATTTGCCAGTCCGCGGACAGGCGGGGTGGTGTCGGGGGGCTTCTACCATTTCTCCTGATATTGATCTCCTTCTCTGTCTTCAATGTACCCCTCAAGGGGGATGCTGAGGGGTAGATTAAAGACAGAGAAGGAGATAAATATAAGGAGAAATGGTAGAAGTTGTTGCTGCGTCCCCCATGATGCCACCCTGCCCGGCAGGCCACCGGGGTGGTGCAGGGGGAAGGCTGTGGCAGCCCCCCATACCACCCTAGCAGCCACCACGCAGGCGGGTGGGCCATCGGGGTGGCGTGGGGGGAGGTTGTGGCAACAACTCCTACCATTTATTGCCCCATTGATCTCCTTCTCCATCTTCATTCTACCCCTTAGCCTCCCCCTTAAGGGGTAGATTGAAAATGGAGAAGGAGATCAAGGTGGAGAGAAATGGTAGGAGTTGTTACCACAGCCTCCCCCCGCGCCACCCTGATGGCTCGCCTAGCCGCAGGGTGGTGGGTGATTTTCTTAGTGTTAATATATTTTTAATTTCAATTATCTGGTTATACAAATTAAAAATTTATGATATATTTTCGTTGTTAATTTAAGATAATATGTTTTCGTTATTTACTCATTTATGTGTTTCTAATTTTCAGGAAAATGACATCAAAGAAGATTTCTGTGAATCTTTATGAACCAAAGACTCTTAAAGGTGCATCTTCAAAAAACATTAGTGAGTGAACTCCACCTGAGCTCATGGCTACAAATCTTTCAAGTGCCTCAAATGCTAAGAAGATGATTTCACACTAGAAGAATTCAAAAAAAAGTGAAATTTCCATCAAGAATCTGGTATGTGAAAAAAAGAGAAAGCCAAAATGTGAATATATATATATATATTTATATTGATATATCGAATGATAATGGAATTTATGAGGTGATGGGAAGAGTTATGGATATGTGTTTGGTACCGGACACTGAAGTTGTTTACATACTTACAAAAGCTCCCAAGTCACATGAAAGGATTAAATACTGACTATCATTTTCATTGTATGACACAAGAGAGGTATCGACAAAGTTGTGTAAACAAATCGTAAATGAGATGAAACAAAACATCATAAGTATTGTTATTTATATTTGTATTTTGTGTTCTTGAAAGTGTCTTGCTATATTTTTTTAACTTTGTTTTTATTGACATATGATATTTTGTTTGGCAGAATTTTGTTGAAAGTTGTTCAATTAGGTTGTGAGGCATTCATTTCATAAAGCATGATATTATGAAAGTTGTCAACATTTTTTACTCAGTGTCAGAAGAAGATATGGAAAACAAGCAAAATGTAGTAATTGATGATGCTACAAAACTACATCCAAAGGATCAGAAAAAAGGTCTGTAGTGGATAAATATAGCAAGGGTAGACAAGCTACTTTTGAGGACAATGAAGTTGAAATTAACAGTGAAACATATGTTGTTGTTACTGAAGATGACATTAGAACTGAGAAGAGTCGTAAAAGACCAAAAGTAACAATGCCCAAAATTAAATCTGTTGACAATGTTATGACAAAGAAAAGTAAAGTTGAAGATTTTGGAGTAGTTATTACCGGCAGTCAAGAACCTGGTGAAACTTCAAAAGAAAGTAGAGAAATCATTACACTAGGAGCTGATTTAGAGGATGGAATTATCAAAACAAAACAAAATGCCATTCGACAGTATTTGACAAAGAGAAACTTAATTGATGGTGGTCATACATTTCAGCTTAATGTCAAACAAACCTATAAGGCAAGTGAAGGACAATGTCAATATCAAGTCAGAAAGCCACATCATCTGCATGTTCACAACTTGAAGACATTGATGAGGTATAATCCATATGCTCATGTGGTTAGTTATGTGCTTCTTTTTGATCCACTTCAAGTTCCCAACAAAGAGGCATTTGATAAGTCAAAATGTTTTGAATACAATTATTATGTGCTTGGGGGAAACCATTCTGTCGAAGTTCAAAGACAATTGATGGAGGAATATCCTAATAACCCACATTTTGAAACAATGAAATGTATCATTTATGTTGGTTTATCAGATAGAGAAGCAAAGTTAGTTGCATGGGATCATAATTCAGATAATGAATATAGGATGTCTATGACTTTCATCCAAAGGGTTAGATTTATTCATAGTGAATTTCAAGAAAAATGTGGTGGGGATAGGATAAATGTTACTGTATATTCTCGAAAGGAATGTTGTATGGAAATAGGCTATCAAATTGAAGATAAAACCAATTCAAAAGGTAGAAAAGGCAACAAAATTAGTGATTTATTCAGAGGTGTTGATAACATTTTCCAATTGGAATTTAGAACTGGAGACATTTGGAAGTTGATTGATGAGATTTTTAGCATGTGGGAAAACATTGGCATTAAAAACCAGAAGGTCAAAAAGTCTAAGCCATTGATATGTAGCAGCAGTAAATCAACTCCTGAAATGAAGCAGCTTCCAGAAGATATGACTATCACACCTTGGAGAGCAATGCAAGGAGTGAAAGATGAAAAAATTGTCAAAACAATATTATCTCGTGTGAGCTCAGGGGAATTATCATTGGAGGAAATGTCTGAGGAATTTCAAAAGTAAGTTTGTTGAATTATTTTTATTTATTTCTAAATTATAATTTTCTTTTAAATAAAACATGTTGTTCTTGGTAGTATTTGCTATACATATCATTATATTAAATTTTTGTTACTTTATCTATGCAGTCACAAAGTTTACATGAAAATTCAAGAACATATGGTTAAATTGTTGAATTAATATAGTTGGGATGATGTTGTACACAACTATCTAGATTCCAGTTCTACATCAACATTAAAAGCTTTTTATCTTGCATTTAAAAAGGTATCTTGATTTATTCATTCATTTTTATTCATTTGTGTACTATTTTTAATTTATAACTTACACATATATTTGTTTATTTTATAAAAGATGAAGAAGGATGATAATGAAGCACCAAATAGTTTCAGAACCTTTAATGAAAAAATAAAGATCGAAAGACTGAGGAAGCAACGTATTAAGAATGTTGAACTTGATCCAAATCTTACTCATTTCAGTTGGAATGGGCTAGACACTATTCAATATCAAGTAATATAAGGCGACTATGAAGACATTGCTAAACTCATACCTAAAAGGGATTATGCCCTAGTTATTGCAGATATTCCCCATGGTTTCAATATTCCAAACATTGACTATGATAGTGACCCTTATACTTATCAAGCTCCTAGTAAAGTGGTTGCGGGATTTGTAGAAGTCACGTCATCACCATTATGGGGATTTGTGACATTTCATTCAGACACGCAATTGGAAATGATATTGTTAAGCTTCAAGGGGAAAATAAATTCAAGGATGCAGCTTACATGGTAAGACGTTTAAAATGTATATTTGATTAATGTTGAAAAATTCATTTATGTACAAGTTAATTGAACTTTTACTATTTCATGTTACAGGCAAAAGTCAAATCTTCTTAACCATGAAGATCAACAATTTATAAATGATTGTGAGTTCATTCATATTGATAGTTGGACAAAAGATGATAGCTATATGTCTATGATTTTTAATTGGGTAGACGAAAAGAGTCATAGCCAAATACTGACTTATGATGCTATTGTGAGAAAACTAACATATGAAGACAAAGAAGCAAAAGGAGAGATAGTTAACATTTGGCAAAAACCACAATTATTGATTAATTATCTTATAGACATATGTTCAAATGAAGGAGATTGGGTTTTGGATTTATTTTCTAGCTCAGGTAAGTTTTATTATATGGAATTGAATTTCAATATGTTATTTTTTAATTAATATGTCATTGTACTAATTTACTTCATTATTTCTTTTGTGCTTGATAATTAGGTACAATACTAGCATGTTGCCTTCAAAAAGGAAGAAATTTCATTGCAATTGAAAAAGATCCAATACAGTGCAATTTCATTCAGTAAAGAATTAATTCTCTTCAATTTCTTCCAGATGCAATGCAAGAAATTGGGTTGAAGGAAGGGGACTTTAGTGAATCATGTGTGGCAAAAAAGGCAAAGGAACCCAAACCACCATTACATGGAATGTATGGAAAGACATACATTGGGAGATTCACAAACATCAAAGATCTATTAGAAGAGAAAAATGAGCAAAAAGAATTAGAAAATATTGTGGAAGAAGATAATGATGAAACTCTAGAGGACAAAGAGTTTGGATGATGTGACATTGTTGATTAAATTTAAGTTATGCTTGGAAATCAAGCTCATTTTTTGTAACTATTAAGTAGTTATACTTGTAATGTTTTGACTTTGACATTTTATGAGAAGAATAAACACTCAATTAAGGTTGTTATGCATTCAATATTTGTAATATGTGATTTTCGCATTAATTTTTAAGTTAATCATTATTTTTTGAAAAAAGAAAGTGATTATTATTATTTTTTTGACATGAAATTCATAAAAAAAACTATTATTTAACCATTTTTAGTTAAAATTTTCATATAAAAATTGTGATTTTGACATGTCAATTCTAGCAAAAAATTATCAAAATGTGTAGTTTTTTAGTTATATTTATGTTAAAAATGGTTATTTTTATGTCCATTGTTAAAAAATATTGTTTTTTAGAAACAATTATTTCATGTGGATTGAAAAATTAATTAACGATGTATAAATATGTAGAATATCGAAAATTCAAAATATCGACCTTCTAATTCAAAAATGCAAAACAATAAAAACCTCACTACAAAAATTAAAATTAAAATAAAAACAAGAAAATATGAAGAAAACGACCACTTCAAAAATTATTAAATTTACAAAATAATTATTTACATTTTATACATTAGAAAATAAAAAAATAAAAAAATAAAACCTTTTAAAAAAAGGGTCTGGTGTAGAATTACCACTTTTTAAAATCAGCATAAAAAACATTACCATTCTAAAACGCAATGTACATAGAAAATTTTATAGTGCCAAAAACTATGCTTTAAAAAACACGTGTTCTGCATCACCACTTTTCAAAATCGAGTCACTTTTTTGCTATCTCTACAAAATGGGTAATAGTATGAGTTCTCATTTCAAAGTTTGCATTGTTGTTGATTGATAGAAGAACATAGTGAGAGAGCCCTCTCCAAGGTTAGGGAGTTGGACCTTAGCCTAAAGGAGGTTTGTGGTTACCCCTATGATCCTCTTTCAACCTAGAGGTTAATTACAGGGTGCTAACACACTTAACGATGTTATTTGGAAGAGTTGTGTCAATGTGTTATATTACACAGGGCACACCAATAAACATACGCCTTTCTTTTTTTAATGGATGGGGACGAGAGGATTCTGTATGATATGTAATGATACAAGCACCACCATCACTTGTGCATTGTATTACCCAGGGTACACAGAGGAATAGATGTCATTTTTTTTAAATGGACAAGGCTAACAAGATTCAGTGTGAAATGTAATGATAAAAGCACTGCCAACACTGGTGCATTGTATTACACAAAGCGCACCAATAAACAAAGGTCATTTAAAAAAAATATAGATAATGCCGACAAGGTTTGGATCATATTCAATAAGTGGTCCCTCTACTTTATATGCGAAACACCCTATATATAATACGTACACAAACTCATTAAACCTAAGATGCCTAAAATGAAAAACCTAATTTTGTGATGTGATAAAGGAAGTTAAACCCTAAGGTGAAATTTTGCAATTGCATAAGCAAGAAGAACCGAGGGTTTTAGATAAGTATTTATTTTAATTAAATCTAAATAGGAGAAGAGATCGTAAAAAAATTGTTGGTAAAATCAATGGTAAAATTTTTATTATGCAGGGTTTTAATTTTGTTTTTTTTTCTTGTTTTTTGAATAAATCTAACAAAAATTGTATGTTTTTAACAATAAAATCAACAGTAAAATTTATTTTGTTTTCTATACCGAGTTTTGAGTGAATCACCCTACCTTTCAAATTTTGACTTGTCTATGGCTCCAAAATATTTTGCTGCTCCATAGTGCTCCCAGTATGTCTCAATTGCAAATGATCTATCTTCTAATTAAACCTCACAAAAATTGCAAAAGGAATAATAGTAAAATCAACAACAAAATTTAAATATTTATTATGCAGGGTTTTAAGTGAATCACCATACCTTTGAAAATCTGATCTTCTGAATAGTTATGTTGTTCCAAAGTATTCTGCTGCTACTCAGTGCTCCTGGTATATCTCTCTTGCAAATATCTCCATTGAAATCTTAGGAAAAGTAATGAAATAGTGAATAACTTATTACTATTTAAAATACTATGAAATTAGATTTCGAAAAATTAATTGTCACTCATTTTTCAATTTGAAAAAAAAAAATCGGTTTTTTTTTCACTTTTTTTCCGAACATTAATGTGTTAGATAGTAAACAACATCGGTGTGGTTAAAGGTAATGAGCAACAATTATGATGAATTGCTGGTGCGCTAAAATTTTTAAATGCATAGACATGATAGAATTCCCTTATTTTATTTTTGAAATCCTAGAAATAGTGCAGTTATTATTTTAACGCAATGGTGAGATTGTTATTTAAATGCATAAGTGCAGTAATTGCTATAAGAGCATCGACATGATAGAATTCCTTTTAATTTTTGAAATCCCAGAACCATGTGCGAATCAGTGTTATTTTTATTTTTAAATGCATCCATGTTGTTTGTTTTACAAGAGCACCAATACGATAGAATATTTTTTTTCTTCGAAATCCCATAAACCTATGCAGTTATTAATTTAATGCCCTCGCATGATTTTTATTTAAATGCTTTCGTGTCATTATTTTCAGAAGAGCATCAATATTATAGAATTCATTTTTTTAATTCTTGAAATCTCGGAAACAAGTGCGTTTATTATTTTGAGATATCTGTGTGGTTTTTATTTAAACACGTCGGTGCGGTTGGTTTTATAAAAGCACCGATATGATAAAATTCATTTTTAATTTTCAAATTTCTGAAAATCATTGTGGTTAATATTTTAACGCATCATTGCTTTTAGTATTTAAACGCATTGGTGTAGTTAGTTTTGAAAAGTGCACCGTTAGGGTTTAAAATCTATTTAAATTTTTATTTTCACATAAAATAGCATATTCATCTCAAGTTATCCTTTAAGACACATCCACATGAGTTATAGTAGTTCATAGTATACATTTTCTGCTTAAATTCACCTTATTCTTGAAAATGGTTTGAAAACTATATTGAAATTTAGATTGTGGTTATTTGGTTCTCGAAATTAATTTTAGGTATGTATAAAAAAAATTATTATTGATTTTTCTCAAATGCAAGGAGAAAATATCATAGTATCAAATGGAAAGTTCTTCAAATTCCAACTCATTCCATATTTCTTAAAGTCCTTCACGAAGTTCTCCCTTTCCATCTCTAGTAAGTTCAAATTTTATTCATATTTCGATTATCTAATTGAATTTTTTTATCCATGTAAATTTGAATAAAAATGTATCCAAATTTGCAGGATCTTGATTCAAAATCGAGTTCAAATGTAGAAAATATGCCACCATTTCAAAAACGTCGAAAGCTCTTGTTAGAAATGAAATATCACAAGAAGTTGGTAGATGAAAATGAACAATAACTTCACCCTACCAATTAGAACGTGGCATCTTCCAACCACAATCCTGGGTCATTGATGGTAATAATTGTTTGGTATAATGTAATTTCAACAAACCAATTGCATTTTACTTACTAATATCATTGATGTAGTAATGTTCAATATTTTTTGAAATTAGGATTGTAGTGATGATGAGCGACCCACCTATCATCTTCCATTGCACCCCACTATAATGTCAAATCGAGAGAAGGTTGCATTAAGAGAAATACACAAAGAAGAATCATATAAAGAATGGTTGAACCAACCACTTATTCGATTCCCACTACGTCCAGATTCACCAATTAGGAATGCCTACAACAACAGTAGTTCTTAATCACAAGTTGGAAATGGAGGAAATCAAATAGAGGTTGGTATGGAGGATTACTTACAGGATACTATTGTTATGGAGGAAATGTTGTTAGATACATTTCAAAGTGATGATCTAGGAGATGATGCTCATATCACTGATACCTTATTCGAAAGCATGAAATTTGCTTCCACCACCATTGTCTTTGGCCCTGGCGATTAATCAATGTCTACCTAGCTATGGACAATGATGTTACTGTATAACTTGAAAGAAAAGTTTGTCATGTCCAATGCATATTTCTCAGCAATATTGAGGTAATTGACTTGCATGATTCATCAAGATCCTTATTATATTTTGAGAAATCTTTTCACCAATCAACATTAAAAGTTGTCGATTTTATGAATGTTTAATATTGGCATTGTACATTTATATTTCCCATCAACTATAGGTTATTCAAATATGAGGTTATTAAGAGTGATAATGTCTTGCCAGGTAGCTGCAAATAGGCAAAGCAACTATTGAAAATGTTTGGTGTTGAGTGCATATCATATCATGCATGTCTAAATGATTGTATTCTATGTAGAGGAGAATATGTAGACAAAGAGATATGTTCAAAATGTGGCCATGAAAGTTACCATAAAAAAATGGGTAAATCACATGGTCCTCCTCATAATAAATTGGTGCACATTCCTATAATCCCAAGGATTCAAAGGATCTTTTGTTGTAAAGAATTAGCTATGTTGCAGCGATGCCATGACTCACACAGAAGTGAGTCAATAGTTATGTGAATCCCAACAAATTCAATAGCCATGAAGCATATAGAGGATACATGGCCTGAAAATTTCAAGGATGAAGTACAAATTATATGACTCAACATAGCCATGGATGATGTCAACCCATATTCCCTCCAAGCCACCAACTATTCTATTTGGCCTGTAGTAGTGATAGACAACAATATAACCCCCATGATTGTCCGTGAAGATTGAACATCTTATGTTGGATCTCATAGTCCCTGGCAAAAGACAAGGGAAGAATATGAATGTCTACTTACAACCATTGGTAGATGAATTGAAGGAATTATGAGAAGGGATACATGTATACGATGTATCAAACTCATCACAACAGAGAGGATTTTTATGTTGCATGGCATATGTGCTTACACCATACATGATTACCTAGGCTTAGGATTTTTCTCTTATAAATTACATGTTTATTGATTTTTTTATTTACGTAACAATATTGTTTCACATATTAATTTAATTTTCTACATGATCTTCATGATCACTAACGTGCCTTGTATACAATAATTTTGCAAGTCTTGTAACAAAAGTGTATCATGGATGTCAATGTTGTCGACCTTCTCTAAAGGATAGGTGGCTCGATCACCTAGGAAAGAAATTTTATGACTAATCCAAGGTATTCCTCCCAAAAGAACACCCTTACAGAAGAGCAACATCCAATTTCAATGGTAAACTAGAGAGAACCCAAAGGCATGCAATAATGAAACTAGTTGAATCCCTTAGAGAATATGAGAGAGAGAAGGAGAAGGACTTTGAAAAATAGTTTGATTCAAATGGGGAGCCTATGTTTGATGATACAGAATTCTTCGACACCTTTGTTGAGAAATTTCACTCTGTAATTTAATAAGGCTGTGAAATAATTACAAATGTAACCACAAAACCATTTTGGGAGTTGGGAATCTAGCCCTTCCAACTCTAGAGAGGGATCTCTCTATCTGATTTAGCTATGTTCTTCTGAATAATATTAGGCTAGCTATTAGGTTCAATTTTCGGATTTTAGAATTGATTTGGGTTGAAACAAGAAAGATAAGCCATTGGGAAATGGAGTCACGGTTTGAGTTCAATCAAGATAGGTTCTACAAGAAACCTTACAGGGAAAGGTAGGCATCTTTGCTAGATTCTTAAGGTTTAGGTGTGATTTAGAAGAAAAGATGAGGGAATCATATTATAGTAGAGAAGTTAAGAATTATGATACTAATCATTGAGTAGAAAACATTGAGATTATTACGAAGCCAGAAGCAGAGTTTATTTTGCAGCAAATTTTGTTCTTTTACTTCTTAGAATAATCCAGAATCAATGAATAACATATGAAAAACAATGAACACAAAGGTACAAAGGTAAATGCACTCCACCAGCATGAGTGGCATGAGAATCCTGTAATTTATGCAATTGTATTACTAAATTTTGATCAAATGAGGCTCTGTGAGCTGCTTTACATCCAAGAGTCTCTGTTCTCAAAAAAGTTCCAACCCTTAATGCTTCAAAGTTTGAAGTATTAATAGGTGAATGTATTTCCAATAACTTGAGAAATAGAACTATATAATAACTAACCACATTTGTTTCTCATATTTACACAAAATAGGTATTTGAATTCATCACTAAGTGACTGAATTCCTCCTCAAAAAGTCAAAAGAACAGGTTCAATGCACCTAGAAACTAAATGCAGAAAAACAGGGACTGCATTTACTAAACCAAAATTGACTTGAAACAACTATATAGATGCTAATTAATGCTAATCCATCCTTATAATTCATCCTATTACATGTCTCCATCTCTCAACTACTTCAGATCTGATCATATCTTTCAAAAATTTGAAATCTTGAAAAGGATTAGGCTAACTGTCATGTCAATTGTTTTCAGTAAAAACTATACAAATGGGTTTCCAAGTTACGCTCATAACCTTCAAACTGTATGACCTGTGTAAAATGTGAAGGACACTATTTTATATCGAGTATTTTTTGAAATAAACCTCCCTCATTTTCCAAAAATACTTCTCCAAATCTTCATAATCTGCTCTACAAAAAGATGGGTAAAATAAGACATTGCGTAGTCAGAAAAATAGGTTGTAAATATGTGAATGGATCTCTCACAATATAATACGTGTGTAAAATATGAAATAGTTTTTTGTACTTTAGCATCATACAAGCAAAAACCTCCTCCGGTTTCCCAATATTCATCTTTGGTTGATCATAGAGAAGTTTTCAAAAAGATGACTAGAACAGGAAAAACTCTGATATTTTGCGCATTCAAAGTGCATTTAGGTGCCAAATTCTGTTGTTTAAGGAGCCTATTGATCATTTTTGTAGATGAATGGATGCATAGGAGTAGGAGACATGCTGATGTAGCCTTGATACTCTTTATCAAATTGATACTCTTTGTCAAAACACCCCTTTAGACCTTGTGCAGTCAAAAGTCAGTCATGGTCAAAATGTCCCTAATCTCCCTTTAGTTGGCAAATGGTGCTACAGCTAGTGGGTTTTATTCCCTAACCTCCTTATAGCATCAATTAAAAAATAAAACTACCAAACCTTATCATACTTCTTGAAAACGTCCATAAAAGAGAAAATTGTACATGTGGCTACAAAACTAACTAGTGAGTACTTCAGCTAAAATGTCAAGGCTGTTCCTCCTCTTTCTAGTGTTTTCTTGTTTGATCTTTCTTAGTTTCTTTTTGGTCTTCTGCAGCTTCTTCTTTATCACTATTATCCTTGCTATATGACTCATATTTCTAGCATAGTAATGCCTTTCTAGGTTTCTTTGGAGGTTAATGTCTCTATTGGCTTTGTGCAACATCTTCTCTAAGTATTCATTTACTCTATCCAACTAATACTCTTTGTCTTTTCCCAAGTCAACCCTTATAGTGTATTTTATGGCAGGTCCTTCTTGAGGTAGAAGCATGTCTTGAGTGCTTTGTTCCTTCCTGGTCATTTCCCTGTTTCTTGGTCTTCCAGGCTTTGTTTTAGGGACATCAATTCCTTCAAGATCAATCACTTTGTTTCCATTGTACTCAGTTGCAAATGATTGTGACTTGGGCACTCTTTTATGCTTGAGGATGACAGACGTGAGCAATTTTGAGCATATAATGATCAATCTACTAGGGAGTTGTAAACATAACAAAATGAACCAAGATGAAGGCAACAAATTGAAAACAAGGGCAAATTTGGTGTGAGTTTTCTTTAAACAAGGTGATGGGATGATGTTGCAGGGAATGTGGGACTGGTTTCTTGGTCAATGGATGAAGATATTTGGACAAAGCTGACTATGCAAACAGGGTTTAGGCAAGGTAAGGGAAACTAAATTTTCTTAGGTTTAAACAAGAAATTTATGGGAAATAGAGGTCATAGCAGGCATCTAGGAGGCATGCAAGTTGATTTGAACAAGCATAGGCTGAATCAAATTAAAAATCAAAATGAAAATTAAAATTTTGAAATACTCTATCTTTGCACGGTCATTTCAAATTTTTTTAATGCTTTTCATACTTGGAGATCGATCTGGGAAAAACTAAGACATGGGTTTTGCAGAGGAAAACCTATGAATGGTGAGGTGTTTAAAAACCTAGAAAAAATCTTACCAAGGTGACGTCAAGATGAGGGGGAATCTTTGCACAGTCAGGGTTTGCGCAGTCAGCCACGATGAATGCTTGAAACTCTGAAATCACCCCCCTTTCTTTTTTGTGATGGCACTGCTCACTTGCTCCATAGGAAATGAGGGATATGGAGTGAAATAGGCAAAGGAAACTAGGGGGAAAAGAATTTAGAGGAGTGATTTATGGATAATGATGAGGGGAGATGGAATGAGTGGATGGGATGAGTGAAGTGAAAGGGGAGGGAAATCTTTGATGAGGGGATATTACAGGTAATTAGATGTCTCTTTCAGTACTTGTACCTTGAGATGGCATCATTGATGATGACTAGACAAGATATTTAGGATCCAAATGTCATGATCAACCTTTTCATGGAAATAATTTTAGAAATGAATCATTATTTACATCTCCTAAACCCAAATAATAAGGTAAAACAACTAACTCATCCTACAAAATTTATAGGACCCTAATAGTGGCTCCAATGGGGATTGGATCCTCCTTGTGAGATGACAAGAACTCAGTAGACTAGTGGCCTTGATCCAATGGGGTGATCCCAAATATGCAACTTGTACTGCCATAAAATATCTGCGACTAAAAAACTCTCAAACTGAAACCAAAACCATTCTGTAAACTAAAATCTAAAATACACATTAAACTGAAAGCCATACTACTATCTAAAACTGAAATTGACAATAGTTCTTGAAAAATATGCTCAGAGTACTGAGCTTATTTGCACATAACTACCTATCCTACACTGCTAAAAATCATGCTGAATCAAATAATACAAAAATGCCAATGAAGCCAGTCAAGTAGCTTCTAAAACAAGTGGACTTCTTGACTGCTTGTTAGAAAAATCAAAAGGACAACTTGACTATTGGTCCACAAAATCAAAGTTGTAATGTGTAATGGCAACTGTTGATGGATCTGGTCCTTATAGTGAAAAAATGGTTGAACACTTAAGCTTAAAAGAACCTCCATGTAGTTTGCCATAGGATCAATAAAGGCATGATTAATTAGTTTACCTTTCAGGCCTTCAATGACTAGTTGAGCATGAAAGAATTTTCTAGTTGTATCCTGAAGGTTAAACCCTGATTCCAACTCTGTGGTTTTAGTCTTGTGCTTGAAAATAAAACTCATCAATCTGAAAATCAAAAGGAAATACAATCTTCTCTTGTTTTGGAGAAGCAATATTTTCCAAGAACTATTTAGGATCTTGGAAACTATATGGCTAAATCTGAAAATCCAAAAGTTCAATACCCTTCTCAGATCTTTCAGCAATTAACTCAAGAAAACAAATTTTACCTTCAGGAGACAATTTACTCGTTTTCAGACATGAAACACAACCATTGAAAAAACTTCATGAATTTGAAAATATACTAATGTATCCCTGAATTCTTTTAAAACTTCACCATATATAAGGTTTTCCACATACCCTATCATGTTGCTTAGCAAGAAATATGATCAATATGCATTAGAGTCACGATGAGTTTTTTGCTAATCTAGATCTTTAACAATGAAGTCACCCTAAAAACTTTGAAGCTATGGATACTTGAAACATGGAGTCGCCAAGTGAAAAAATTCATCCTTCTTGTGTTTGATCACTATCCACCATCAATAATCAGATCTGGAACTTGATACTCTTTTCTGAGGAACATGAAATGTTCGTTCTCCAGTATGGTTGCCAAGATGTTATCACTCTGTAGTTTAATAAGGTTGTGAAATAATTAGAGAGGTAACCACAAAACCGCTTTAGGAGTTGGGAATCTAGCCCTTCCAACTCTAGAGAGGGATCTCTCTATCTGATTTAGATACGTTCTTCTGAATAATATTAGGCTAGCTATTAGGTTCAAGTTTTGGATTTTAGAATTGAGTTGGGTTGAAACAAGGAAGATAATCCATTGGGAAATGGAGTCATAGGTTGAGTTCAATCAAGATAGGTTCCACAGGAAACCTTACAAGGAAGGGTAGGCACCTTTGCTGGATTCTTAAGATTGAGGTGTGATTTAGAAGAAAACATGAGGGAATCATATTATCCTAAGCAGTTAAGAATTTTGATACTAATCATCAAGTAGAAAACATTGAGATTATTACTAATATGGAAGCATAGTGTATTTTGCAAAAAATTATGTTCTTTTACTTCTTAGAATAATCCAGAATAAATGAATAACATATGAAAAACAATGAACACAAATATACAAAGGTAAATGCACTTCATAAGCATGAGTGACATGAGAATCCTGTAATTCTGCAATTGTGTTATTGAAGTTTTATCAAATGAGGCTCTGTGAGCTGCTTTACATCCAAGACTCTTTCTTCTAAAAAATGTTCCAACCCTTAATGCTTCAAATTTTGAAGTATTAATAGGTGAATTTTTGGACACTAACTTGAGCAATAGAACCATCTAATAAATAACCACATTTTTTTTCTGATGTGGATGGTTACCAAAATTGATGTCGTAATCTAGAATTAGACTAATGGTTCACTTAAAAACCAATCAGTTTTGCGTTAAACATATTTTATATGTGTGTTCCTCCTGAGGGTCCCGCGAAGCTGACCAATCACTGCCAGTCCAACTTGACTTTTCCACTTCTGAATGCTTCAATCTACACCATTGATTTGTTTACCCAATCCTACGAATATCGCGATGTATCGTGTGCTAACTAGCCCGGCCGACCTCCACTGTTGATCTATACTGTCTGATACAATGGCTATCACACAATCTCGCGTGAATTCTTGCACGACCAATATCAGGTTGAGAGCACATGAGAAAAGTGGTTCTCCCGTGCTACGTGTCAACACCTTAGGTTAATCACACGATTTGGAAAAATACCATTTACCATTTTATTTCCACACAATATACCACTTACCGTTTTTTAATTTCGCTCACGTGCTCAATACATAACTTTAAGAACCACGGTTTAATAAAGGTTTAACTTAATCTTGAAATAGAGCCTTAACGCTAATTGACAATGATTAACAATAAAACACATAAATGGAAATAATACTCGATTAGGTTACAAAACACTGATACACATATTCAAGAGAAATTCTCACAAGGAATAATACTCAATGCCACACTTAATCAATTTATTCAATAAAATAGAAGTTATAGAGTCTTGGCCCTCTCGGCTCGATTACAATAATTTATCTGACCTATGTTTCTCTTGCAAATCCTATCTTTCTTCCCCAATTTCTCACTCACTCACTCTCCTATTCCATTCCCACCTATCATTACATTTTTTCGCTTTCTTTTATGGATCAAATCCCATCGTAACTGCATTGACAACTCAATCTCTATTTTTATTAGTTTAACAATTAAATTCCTATTCTCAAGCTCTGATACACACCTATTCTAACAACTTATCTCCTATTCTAAAAATAATACAATGATTTAATTATTACAATAATTGAAGTAAAGATAAATTCGAGAGATCCAACTCTCTCTATTAAAAACTAATTTTGACCACTCAGGTCAATGAAATGCATCTCATGTTAGCCACAACATGTGAACATACAATCACATTGCTAGCTAAGTCTAGATGCTCCTGCATCAAAGTCCAGAGGAAGAAAAGAATCATCCATCAGATTTTCAGGGTTTACTCCATACTTCTGCAACTCTGCTGCTGTCAACCAACTGGCATCCTCTATTGGCTGTCCCTTCCATTGACTAAATACTTAAAATAAACCTCTCCTCTAGTTCTTTTAGTTACTCTTTTATCTAGAACAACTTCCACGTCTTTCTTGACTGTTTTAGGCTTTTTTTCTTCCCAATGTATAGTTTGTTCTTCATCTTCTGCAGGCTCCTTCTGTAACTCTACCTCTGTCTCTATTGGAAATACTGAGGGGGAGGTGAATCAGTATTTCTTCTCAATTATTATTTATATGAGCTAAAAACATTTATATTTGGAACACAGAAGTAGATAACAGGAATAGATGCTTTTAAGGAATTTAGACTTCTGTGATCCATAACATTGTTTAGAAAATCTTCGGCAAAATCACATAACCAAACTTTTGTGATGCGTTTCGAACCAACCAGTGTGGTTCATCGTCAGGACAAGTTGAAGAACCAATCCGGCTTAGCTTGAATAAATAGAGCGTGCAGAGACTCAACAGCTATAATGCTAACGGCTAATTTGACTTAAGGTTCCTGGTCAAATCATTAAATTAATAAATTAATGTTTCTAGAAATATCTAAAATAGGTAAATAAATGAATTCATTTACAAACAAATAGATATATTAGTATTATTAACGAGAATTCATAGTATAATATTAATATTTTAATTATAATGGTCATTATAACTTATAATATAAATTAAATAAATCAATCCAATATTATTTAAATATAAGTGAAAGGTAATACATCACTCTTATTTTAATAATTTAGTTACACTAGGTAAAAGTATAATAATTATTAATGGTCCATTGGTAAGTTAGGACTTTCCTATTTAGTTCTTAAAAATATATCATATTTATTATTTAAAATAATGGTCCATTAAAATACTAAGGTATATACAATAATATATGTTTATTAAATAATCTATATCTACTTATTAATTTGTAATTCCAAACAAGATGTTAAAATATTATTATTCCTAGAATTTAGTTATAATAGGTAATTACCATAAATTAGGGTAAAGTCTCATAATATAACTTAATATTATCAAAATTTATCCTTTAAACCTACTGGTCCAATACTCAAAATTCGTTCAATATTTTATTCAAATAAAAATATTAAGGTAAATAAGTCCTTAGGTAAATATATTATTACCTATAGGGTGGATAAAGTCCAAGTATATTACTAATAGAATAACTAATATTAATGGTATTTCATAATTTATCGTTTAAACCTAATGGTCAAAAATATATATTTATTCATTCCAAAAATAAAGATAACAATGTCATTAGGTAAATGAATTATAACTTATAAGGATTAAAAAGGGGGGGTTTTTAGACACTAGTAAAGGGAAACTCAATTCTAAGGCTATAATAGACATAATTATAGATGTATGAATAATGAAATAATGGAAAAAACAAATCTAATTTTAATAGTATCATAAATAGGTTCAGGTTAATACAATTCCTAACTTAATAAAGATTTAAACATTCCATAATAATCGGACCAAACTGCCAAAAGAAAAATTAAAGGAGGGGGGAGACAGACACCCTACGATAAACCAAAAAGGGGAGAATGAGGAGGCTAGGAGGATAAGGCTGGGACCCAGCAACTGCTGATCTTCCAGCCATCATCCCTATTAAGATTGTTCGGCCTTTTCTCAATCTCCAGAGCCTCTCTAAATTTGCGATGGTGAAACTGTGCAATTTTGGCAATGACCTGAGCCTCCTCTATACATACATGATGCATAGTCTTCCCCGCATGCTCAGCCAGGGCCGAGGACTTGGTCCTGCCATGTCTTAAGTCAGCCGAATGCTCACTAATCTGCTGATTGATAGAGCGACCAGTCTCACCAATATAGGGTGTCCCACAGGAACACGGAATGACATAGACGCCCTTCATGTCCTTAGGGTCAACTGGGTCTTTCACAGACCTGAGGGAGCCACGGATAGTAATGAGAGGTCTAAAAGTTGCGGGAACATCATACTTCTTCAGAATCCTCGCAATCCTGTCCATGATTCCTTGGATGTAAGGAAGGTTCACACCCATGATACGATCATTAGGAACCCTTCGGATTGAAGGCTCCTTCTTGGCCCTGAGGAAGGCTTTCTGACCTAGGCGCCTATTGTAACCATTCTTCTCAAAGACTTCTAGAAGGTGAGCCTTCTCCGCTTCCAGGCTCTCCTCATCCGAAATTCTGACCGCACGGGTGGCAAGCGTGCTAAGAACCCCTAACTTCTGAGCGGGGAAATGATGCGAAGACGCATGCAAGTATTGCTCAGTATGCGTCTTCTTTCTATACACCTGATGAGAACATCCAAGAACGGAAGACAACCATTATCTTCTTTTTCCATCGTGAATTTAATGGCGGCGGATTGGTAGGTGACGGAAGAAACGATCCAGCTCATCAGGACCATGAGACCAGACAACACCAGTGTCATCAACGAACCTTTTCCAAAGCTTAGGTAAGAGGCGAGAGGAGGCCAAAGCCCTAGACTCAAAATCCTCCATGAAGAGATTAGCCACAACGGGGGACAAGGGGGAGCCCATAGCAACTCCGCAAGTCTGTTCATAGAATTCTCCCTCGAAGCTAAAAAAGGTAGAGGTAAGGCAAAGCTCAACTAACTTAGCCGTATCAGGGTCAGTTAGCTTATTGATAACCATCATGGCCTCATTGATAGGAATGCAGGTATACAGAGAGACCACGTCGAAACTTACCAAAATGTCCTCGGGCTCAAGATTAATTTTCTTAAGATCCTCAATAAACGAAGCTGAGTCTTTTACAAAGGACTCAGTCTGCCCAACCAAGGGTCTCAACTTTGCGGCGAGGAACTTGGCCAGGAGGTAAGTCGGACCACCGATGGTATTGACAATGGGTCTCAGGGGGACCCCCTCCTTATGGATTTTAGGAAGACCATAAATTTTAGGAGTGATGGGGTTACCCTCAATAAGTTTCTGGGCTAGAGGAATCGTGGAATTGCACGACTTGATCGCAAGGGCGACCGCTCTGGAAACCTTTTTGAGGGGATTCTTCGAAAGCTTCTTATAACTTCCACTATTACACAGATGGTCAAGCATCTTATTTCTGTAATCCTTTCTATCCATGATAACGGCGGCCCCACCTTTATCAGCTTTTAAGACCACGACGTCATGATTACCGTTCAAGCTCTTCAGAGCCTCAAACTCAGCCTTGCTGATATTGCTACGGGGAGGCTTAGCCCTCCTCAGGGTGACGGCACAATCTTGCCTAATCGTGTCTTTAATCTTATCAGGAAGGTTCTTAATGCCGAATTCCACATCGCAAATGATGTCCTCAATCGGGATTTTTCTGGGAGCTAGGGCAAAATTAAGACCTTTCCTTAAAAGATTAAAAACCGCAGGCGGAAATGAAAAACTTGAAAGATTAACCACTCTATTGTCCTTAGGAAAGGAACTCGAATTTCCCGCCGACAAACCCTTAATATCCGTCTTACAAAATCGGCTATCAAACCCACCCAACACTCCGTTACCACAACTATTATTAATATTATCCATATCAGCCTTATTATATTTAACTATTACCGCATTATTCCTATCATCACAATTGTTTAAACTAATATTATTACTTAATTCGCTACTCAAATTGACGTTACCATTCATCTTAATATTCATTACGTTATTCGAATTTACATTACCACTTATATCATTACTTAATTCATTACTCAAATTATCGTTATTCAAATCGCTCCTCAAATTAACGTTACCATTACTATTCATTACGTTATTTACATTACTACTTATATCAGCCTTATTATATTTAACTATTACCGCAATATTCCTATCATCATAATTGTTTAAACTAATATTATTACTTAATTCGCTACTCAAATTAATGTTATTCAAATCGTTCCTCAAAATAACGTTACCATTCATATTAATATTCATTACGCTATTCGAATTTACATTACCACTTATATCCTTACTTAATTCATTACTCAAATTATCATTACCATTAACGTTATCCAAATCGCTCCTCAAATTAACGTTACCATTACTATTCATTACGCTATTTACATTACTACTTATGTTATTGCTCGAATATGGGACAATATTATTTAAGGGGCAATTTTCGGTCAAAAAGTCAACCTCAGCCGAAACGTTCTCACGGAACGACGTACCTGGAATCAACGATTTCAACGCAAAGCCGGCCTGCTCATTCTGCAAATTCGAACAGCCTGACAACTCATCGGAGCCATCGCGCCGATCTGACATCGCTGACCCACTACTACGGGTGCCATCCGGAACAGAACCAGCACGCAGCTCTTCAATCACCGAGCCAGCCGAAATACCTTCTGTCTGCTGCGTTGGAGACCGACCATTCGAACCCACAGTTTGGTGGATCAGACTTACGGGCCTTTGGATACCGCAGGCTGCTTCAATGTTTGATCCGCTGCCGCTACTCATTCCACCGCCTACTCTCATACGACCATCAGAAGAAGGGCCGCTTAAAACCCAAGCCCTAAGGGAAGAAACCTGGTTGAAAGAGACACGACTGACAGAACCCCGATCTTCGAATAGACTAGACTCCTGAATCGTACAGCCCGAAAGTTTATTATACTTTGCGGACTGTCTGAGCCTAAGGGACTCTTCCAATCTCATGGACTTCAATGCCGAACACGCATCAATCCTGGACCAGAGAGAAGCAGGGAAAAAATTGGCCAGCTCCACATGAGTCGCCAGAAGAAGTCTGGATCGATGATCCAGATCCTTCCTCACTCTGCTAATCTCAGATCTGACCAACCCTAAGCTAGCCTTCATAAAAACGCCATGATTTCTAGGAATATTTAGATTATGCTTAATTCGGGCAAAGCTAGGAATAACCGAGGAATCTCTGCAACGCTTAAGAAATACCAGATCAGATTTCAACTTAGTAACCTGCATGCGTGACCGCTCGAATTGATGAACCTTCTTAGCAGCGGCTTCTCCGTGCAGGGAAATTATTAAGGAATTTAGACTTCTGTGATCCATAACATTGTTTAGAAAATCTTCGGCAAAATCACATAACCAAACTTTTGTCGACGCGTTTCGAACCAACCAGTGTGGTTCATCGTCAGGACAAGTTGAAGAACCAATCCGACTTAGCTTGAATAAATAGAGCGTGCAGAGACTCAACAGCTATAATGCTAACGGCTAATTTGACTTAAGGTTCCTGGTCAAATCATTAAATTAATAAATTAATGTTTCTAGAAATATCTAAAATAGGTAAATAAATGTGATATTTGCAATAAATAAAGTACTATATATATATATATATATATATATATGGTTTCAATCAATTTCGAAGCACCAACTCGGACTCTTTGTGAGGCTCCAACCTCCAGAGCACCAACTTTGTCTTGTCAAGGCACCAATGTTGAATTTAGGAGCACCAACTCCCAGGACACCAATCCTTTCAATTCTGAGGTACCAATCTCAAGGGCTTCAACCCTCTGCTGTAAACTGTTTGGATCTATTTGGTTGTAACTCTCTACTCCCAACCCTACTAGGCCTATGACTTACTTCTGTCCTCGTGTTCCTTCCATTTCTACCAGAGCTTCGGCTTCCTTTATTTTCTTACAGTTTTCCAGTCACCCTAAACTTTCCTTGTTCTCTGTTTTTTGTTCCTAATACCCCTGACCTTTGGCTTCCTTTCTCCACTGGCTCTTCGGCTTCCTCAACGCTCGCTTGATCTTTCAGCTTCCTCTGCTCTCACTCTTCAGCTTCCTCTATCTCTTCAAATCCATCAATACACACAGGATACGTTAATGTGGAAGAGAGGCTGAATTACAATAGTGTTTCATATTAAAAAAATATCAAAGAGGCCCTTTTTAATATTCATACAATATACATTAATTGTTCACGGAAAGCATATAAGAGAGACTATAGCCATATAAAGGTCCCACATGCCACGTCATCATTTTATCGCAATCGTCACTTTAATATGAAAAGACCTTAAGCCTTTAACCCCGAGACCATACAATATATCGGAATACAAGGATGCACAGGAAATACACAGAAAATACACCCTTCGAACACATAAGGCCGGAATTCAAATGAATTACGCCTACATTTATAACTTCATCGAGTCTGCTCCTTCACAACTTTATCACAATCGGCAGATTTGCACATAACATAGCCAATTCCCCGATACCCTGACATGATATTATTTTAAACTTTTTTAATGACTCTGTCGGGTCCAGATATATATATATATATATATATATATATGCTTTCAATGTGGTAAGGCTTTACAAGAGTCTTGCGATATGCGACGGATGCGATAATATATTAAATCATATTGCAATGGTCCAGTCGGGTTCGTATATTATCGCAATCAGCACTTTCAATGTGGCAAGGCTTTATAAGAGTCTTGCAATATGGTGGATGCGATGTAACTTTAAAGTATATTACAATGGAATCCTCAGGTCCGAGTATTGTATCACACACACACACACACAGATATATATATATATATATATATATATATATATATATATATATATATATATATATATATATATATATATATATATATATATATCGCAATCGCATATTTAATGTGCCATCCCTTTATAACTTATGATATGATATTATGCAGTATTCCTTAATGATCCTCCATTGTTGATCTCTCACGATTCGATGGTCAACACTTAACCCGATCAACCCAAAACCGTATGTTGATCCTTCGTTGTCAATCAACCAGTGCAGGATCCGATGGCCTGCATTAATTTCGGGTGAGCAATTTGCAAGGGACATAACCACCTGAAAAAGTGGTTTTCTCTCTCCACACGAGTGCTATGTGTCGCCCATTGAATGGAATTGGGCGCTCTCCTCTAAATACCACTTATTTCTCAGCATCTGCCTGAAAACCATTGCCACTATTACAAACCTGCCTTTTGGAATTTAACCACGTGCATTCACTATTCATCTATCTTCTTGATTTCTACCGATATTATATACTCATCCGCTCTTTTGGCTCCTCCTCTACTCTTTTTGGCTCCTCTGTTAACTTCTTTGGCATATATTACATGCGATACTCCTGATATGGCTCCTCCTCATTCTCTCGCTCTTACACTAACTTCGCTTTCCTGTGCTTCTAATACTGCTCCAATAACTCTTCTTTTCTTTGATAGCTATGCTCTGATAGCTCCTATGACTTCCGATATGCTCTTCAATGGCTTGACTGTCTTGGCTTACGTCAAGTTTCTCCTCATGGCTTCTTGCTCCTGTTTCTTCACAGACCTACTCTACCTTTCCTTGGGCTCACATCATTGTCTACTCATCTAGAATATTGCCATATTGACATCAATGACAATCTAGGTCAACAATCTCCCCCTTTGTTATTGATGGCAATATTTTTCTTCTCTCATCCTTTGATGTCAAAGGCAAAGGAGTGCTCAGGGACTTCCCCTATCGAATTGCACCCCTATCCTACAACATCTTTATGAATCAACTTAAATGATGCTAAAGAGATAACTCCCATCTTTCGACAAAGATGTTCAAATGCTTCTCGAGGAAGAGGTTTTGTGAAAATATCAGCTATCTGCTCCTTAGTATTGATATATTCCAAGATGATGTTTTGTTCAGCTACTTGTTCACGAAGGAAATGATACTTGATTTGTACATGTTTGGTCTTTGAGTGCATCACTAGATTTTTTCTGAGGCTGATCGCACTTGTGTTATCACAATAGATGGTAATTGGTTGATTTGTACCTATATTGACATCTTTTAGAGCTTCCTTCATCCATAGTATTTAAGTACAACAATCTGCGACAGCTATATACTCGGCTTTAGCTATAGATAGTGATATGGATGTCTGTTTTTTGCTAAGCCAAGGTACTAAACAGTCTCCCAAGAAGAATGCATTTCCACTAGTACTTTTCTGATCATCGACACTTCCGGCCTAATCAGCATCAGTGTATGCAATCAAAGTAAGAGTTGAGCTCTTAGGGTACCAGAGACCGAAATCAGGAGTTCCTTTCAGGTATTTGAGAATTCTTTTTACATCCAACAAATGGGATTATTTAGGAGTTGATTGAAATCTTCCCACCATTCCTACTACTTGCATAATGTCAGGTCTCATAGCAGTTAAGTACAAAATGGCTCCAATTATTGACCTGTAAAGAGTTGCATCTACCGGAGGGGAGTCATAATTTTTTCTCAATTTGAAATTTGTGGTCATAGGTGTGCTCATGGGTGCACAGTCTTCCATTCCATATCTTTTAAGCATGTCTTTAAGATATTTGGCTTCAGATATAAACATGCTTGCCGTGGTTTGAGATACTTGTAATCCAAGAAAGTGAGATAACTCTCCTATCATTAACATCTCGAACTCTTTTGACATATTTTGAGAAAACTCATGGCTCATCTCATCATTATTACTAGCAAAAATTAGATCATCAACATAAACAAGTGTGACTAGTAACTTATCCTCATCTGTCTTTATGTAGAGATTACTTCCTGCCACCCCCTTCTTGAAGCCTTATTGTTGTAGATAGTGATCCAATGTTGCGTACCAAGCTCTAGGAGCTTGTTTCAACCCATATAATTCCCTTTTCAACTTATAGTCAAAGTATTTTCCTTCTGGCTGCTCCATGTAGACTTCTTCCTTGATTTCCCCATTTAGAAATGTTGATTTTACGTCCATTTGATAGATTTGAATCCTTTTGAGCAAGAAAATTCCAAGAACATCCTAATAGCTTCCATATGAGCTACTGGTGCAAATGTTTCTTCAAAGTCAATTCCTTCACCTTGTGAATAGCCTTTACAAACAAGCCTTGCCTTGTTTCTGATGATTTGTCCATCTTCATTCATTTTGTTTTTGGATACCCACTTAGATCCTATTATGTTTTTGTCCTTTGGATGAGGTACCAGCTCCCATGTCTCATTCTTCTCAATTTGAGACATTTCTTCTTCCATGGCCTTTACCCAATGAGGATCCTTACTTGCTTGAGTAAATGTTTCTGGTTCTATCATGGATAGAAGAGCAACATCATTTTCCTTGGTGTGCTTGTCATTCTTCTTCGTGTCTGCATCCCTTCATCTACGTTACCAATAATATGCTCTTCTGGGTGATATTTTTGGAGAAACTTCATCTTTGAAGGGGTTTGAGATCGTTCTTTTTCGTTGGGTTTTTCTTGATCTATTTCTTCTTTTTCAAGTTCTTCTTCTTCAATTAGAGGATCAACTTCATGTTCTTCAATTTCTTTTTCTGGAAGGTCTTCATCAATCTTTACATCAATGCTTTCCACTATTTTCTGTAGTCGATTATTGTAGCACTTGTAGGCTTTGCTCCGTGTAGAATATCCAAGCAATATACCTTCGTCAACCTGAGAATCAAACTTTCCTAGTGAGCCATCATTGATTTTTATGAAGCACTTTCTTCCAAAAATCTTGAAGTATTTTACTGAAGCAGGTCTTCCTTTCCATAATTCATAAGGAGTCTTTTCATTATTTGGTCTTAATTGAGTTCGATTCAAGGTATAGACCACTGTCCCGACTACTCTCCAGAATTTTGGTTGGAAGTCAGCTGCTAATAACATTGTTCTTGCCATTTCTTGAACTATTCGATTTCTTCTTTCAACTACCCATTTCGCTTGGGTGTTTTGGCAGCAGACAATTCTCTTTTAATTCCATGTATTTTACAGAATTCATTAAATTCTTTTGATGTGAATTCTCCTCCTCTATCTGTTCTGAGGCACTTAATCTTTGAGTCCTTTTCATTTTATACAAGAGCTTTAAGATTCTTAAAACACTCAAATGCTTCAGATTTATATTTTATAAAATATATCCACATTATTCTAGTATAGCCATCAACAAATAAAGCAAAGTACCTTTCTCCTTGGAGTGCCAGAGTTTTATTTGGTCCACATAAATCTGCATGGATGATCTCCAAAGGCTTTGATGTAGAAAACTCCTTGGTCTTGTGGTTGGTTCTAGTTTGATTTCCATGTTGACATGGACCACATATTCCTTGATTTGGTTTGAATAACTTTGGGATGTCTCATACTGCTTTAATCTTACTGATATTGATTAAGTTATCGAAGCTTGTATGTCCAAGTCGCTTGTGCCACAACCAAATTTCATCTGTTTGACTTAAGTAGCATTTATCTTCTTGAATCTTGTTCAGAATGTAGATGTTGTCTAGTGTTCTAACCCCTTTAACCACAAGTTCCCTTGAGGAAGAGTTCCTTATTTCACAGTATTTGGCGCTAAAGAAAACATTATGTCCTTGATCACAGATTTGGCTAACACTCAGGAGCTTGTGTTTGAGCCCGTTTACTAGCAAGGCATTTTGAGCTTTTCCTTTTCCATTATTAAGAGTAACAGTTCCTTTTCCAGCAATTTTGGTAGATCCACTTCCAAAGGATACATTTCCTTCCTTTTTGTTCAATGAGACAAACTTCCTTTTGTCCCCTGTCATGTGTCTGGAGCACCCACTATCCACAAACCAATGATTTTCATTATTCTGAGCACATAGAGATAGGACACATTTATCTGTGTTGGGATTCTCACTTCTTGTCTTCCTTCTTTTGAGTGGGCAATTTTTTTCATTGTGTCCATTATTATTACATAATGAGCAAAATCAGATCAAATTTGGCCAAGGGATCAAAAGAATTGTAGGTATTGATTTGTCCTTGCCCTTTGGGGCCATATGGTTTGTTTATTTGATCCTTCAGTTTTGGTGTTTCATTCTTACGAGCCATGCAATGTCTAGCTTGATGACCAAAATTTTTACAATAGAACCAATGCCAAAAAAAGATAGTTTTTTACCTGTTGTAATAGCCATGATTTGAATCAACATTCTTCCTTGGAATTACTCCCACTTCATTCTTTGTATTTGAGATGGGCCTTTGATGAAATATTGTTTTGTATCTGTTGTATCATCCATGATTCAAATCAACATTCTTCCTTGGAGTTACTCTCTCTTCATTCTTTGGATTTGGGATGAGCCTTTGATGAAATAATCTTTCTTCTTTTGGGTTGCTAGAAAGTACATAGGCATATCTTTTCGCATTATTCTTAGTACTTGTTGATTCTCCTTTAAAACCTATTCCGGATTTATCATATTGAGGTTTGTGATTATTTAGGATAGTGTCAAGTATTTGAGAGCTCTTCCAACCCTTTTTAACTTTCTCCAATTCCTTCCTCAGAGATACTATTTTGGCTTCACGTTCTTTGCAAGCTTCTTCTTTTTCTTTTAGCTTATTTTTCAAGAGATCTTCCCTTCTTTTTGTTTCCTCATTTTCTACTTGAGAGAAATGATTTTATTCTGTAATTTATTATTTTCTTCAATGGCACTTATTAACAATTCATCTACATTTCCATATAGCCCTGAGTCATCATCATTTGTGAATGACATGAGTAATACTTCTTGGCTTCCAGCATGATCATTTTCTTCATCTGATTCTTCATTACCTCCTTTGCGGTGAGGAACTGGTTAGTTGATTTATTTTTTATGACTACAAATTCATCTTCATCAGACTCATCTTTCTTAGAGAGGAAATTCTTCTTATTGAACCATTTCTTTTTGTATACCATCTTTTTAGAATTTTCTTCATCATCACTATTATGCTTATGAGGACATTTTGCAGCATAATGACCTATTTTTCCACATTTGGAACAAATAAGAGGGTATTTACCTTTTAGCTTAGATCCTTTCTTCAGTCTTCATACAAATTGTGCCAATTCGAATTCAACATCAAATTCATCACTACTAATATTCCTTTCTTTCCCCTTTTTTTGATTTTGAGGCCTTGAACATTGCATCTTTGGAACTTGGGCAAACTTTTCTCATCTCATAGGCAATGAGGATTCCATGGAGTTCATCCATCTTGAGAGTATCTAGATCCTTCACTTCTTCTGTGGCACTTACTTTGGAGTCAAATCTATCTAGGAGAGATCTTAAGACGTTTTGAACAATGGTGCTTTCTTCAATGTTTTTGTCCAATCCTTTAAGAGAGTTGACCACTTCAGCTACTCAGAGAAAGTATGATGCAATATCTTCTTCATCATCCATTTTCAGACTTTCAAATTACCTTCTATGAGTTTTAAGCTTTTCCTTCTTCTCTTTGGAGTCCTTGTCGTATACGCTAATTAGCTTATCCCATACTCCTTTGGTAGAGTTACAATTCATTACTTTTGTAAATTCAGAATCAATGATTCCATTAGTGATGGAGTTTAAGGATTTTTCATTTGCAACGTAGAATTTCCTCTCGTCTTGATCTGTTGGAAGGGTGGAAGGAGCTATGTACTCATTTGAGACCGAATGCCAAACCTCGGGTCCAAGGGACATTAAGTAATAGGACATTCTCTTTTTCCAGAAACCAAAATTTGTGCCATCGAACAGAGGAGGTCTTCCTGGCACTTCTTGATTTCTCGTCATGACTAAGAATCCTTCTTCAAGTTGTTAAGCTGATATGAAGAAGCCTGCTCTGATACCAATTGTTGGAAATACAGAGAGGGAGGTTAATCAGTATTTCTTTTCAATTATTATTTATATCAGTTAAAAACATTTATATTTGGAACACAGAAGTAGATAACATGAATAGATGCTTTTATTAATGTGACATTTGCAATAAATCAAGTACAAGATATATATATGGTTTCAATCAGTTTCCAAGCACTAGCTCGGACTCTTTGTGAGGCTCCAACCTCCAAAGCACAAAATCTGTCTTTTCAAGGCACCAATCTTGAATTTAGGAGCACCAACTCCCAGGACACCAATCCTTTCAGTTCTAAGGCACCAACCTCAAGGGCTCCAACCCTCTGCTATAAACTTTTTGGATCTATTTGGTTGTAATTCTCTACTCCCAACCCTGCTGGACCTATGACTTACTTTTGTCCTCCAGTTCCTTCCATTTCTTCCTGAGCTTCACCTTCCTTTATTTTCTTACAATTTGCCAGTCACCCTAAACTTTCCTTGTTCTCTATTTTATATTCCTGATACCCCTGAACTTTGGCTTCCTTTCTCTGCTGGCTCTTCGGCTTCCTCAACACTCGCTTGATCTTTCAGCTTTCTCTGCGCTAACTCTTTGGCTTCCTCTGTCTCTTCAAATCCATCAATACACACAAGATATGTTAATGTGGAAGAGAGGCCAAATTACAATAGTGTTTCATATTAAAAAATATCAGAGAGGCCCTTTTTAATATTCATACAATATACATTAATTGTTTACGAAAACCATATAAGAGAGACTATATCCATATAGAGGTCCCACATGCCACATCATCCTTTTATCGTAATCGCCACTTTAATATGACAAGAACTTAAGCCTTTAACTTCGGGACCCTACAATATATCGGAATACAAGGATGCACAGGAAATACATGGTAAATACACCCTCCGAAAACATAAGGCCAGACTTCAAATGCATTATGCCTGCATCTAAAACTTCATCGGGTCCGCTCCTTCACAACTTTATCGCAATCAATAGATTTGCACATAACATAGCCAATTCCCTGATACCCAGACGCGATATTATTTTAAAATGTTTTAATGCTCCATCGGGTCCATATATATATATATATATATATATATATATATATATATATATATATATATATATATAGATATATATATGTATATATATATATATATATATATATGTATATATATGTATATATATATATATATGTATATGTATATATATATGTATATATATATATATAGATATAGATATGAAGCAGTATTCCTTCGCGACCCTCCGCCATTGATCTGTTCATGATCTGACGGTCAACACTTAACCCGATCAACCCAAAACCGTCTGTTGATCCTTTGCCATCGATCAACCTGTGCCAATGGTCTGCATGAATTTCAGGTGAGATATTTGCAAGGGACATAACCACCCGAAAAAGTGGTTTTCTCTCTCCACTCGAGTGTTACATGTCGCCCATTGAATGGAATCAGTCACTCTCCTCTAAATACCACTTACTACCTAGCATCTTCCCGAAAACCAGTTCCACTATTACAAACCTGCCTTTTGGAATATAACCACGTGCATTCACTCTTCATCCATCTTCTTGATTTCTGTCGATATTATATACTCCTCCACTCTTTTGGCTCCTCCTCCGCTCTTTTTGGCTCCTCTGTTAACCTCTTTGGCATATATTACATGTGATACTCCCGATATGGCTCCTCATTCTCCCGCTCTTACACTTACTTGGATTTCTTGTGGTTTCTGATACCACTCCAATACCTCTTCTCTGCTTTGCTAGCTCTACTCTGATAGCTCCTATGACTTTTAATATGCTCGTCAATGGCTTCACTGTCTTGGCTTTCCTCTGGTTTCTCCTCATGGCTTCTTGCTCCTATTTCTTCACGGATCTGCTCTACTTCTCCTTGGCCTCACATCATTGTTTACTCATCCATAATATTTCCATATTGACATCAATGACAATCTAGGTCAATAGTATCCTTCTATGGATATAAATCTACAACATTAAGGATAGGTGATATTCCAATCCCTTCTGGCAACTCAATTTCGTATGCATTGGTTGAAAACTTCCTTGCAATTCCACATGGCCCTATCTTTTTCATATTTAGTTTATTATAAGTCCCAACAGGAAAACTTTCTTTCCTCAAGTGTACCATCACTAGATCACCCACTTGGAATTATTTTTTCTTTCGCTTCATATCAGCTCTCTGTTTGTATTTGCCACTACTTTCTTGTAATCTGTCTTTGAAATCTTCTTGTAGTCTCTACATCTGCTCTGCAAACTCTTCAACCTCTGCACTTCTTGTCTCCTGTTTGCTCAAATTTCTCAGCTCATACACACCTCTTGGATTCATCCCAAAAACAATTTGAAAGGGACTCATCCCACTACTCTAGTTAGGAGTGTCATTATAAGCAAACTCAGCTTGAGCAAGTGCTAAATCCCACTACTTAGGATTTTGATACACCAAACTTCTCAATATGTTTCCCAAGCTTCTGTTTACCACTTTGGTCTATCCATCTGTTTGAGGGTGATATGCCAAGCTAAAACTAAGGTTGGTACCTAGTTTCTTCCAAAGAGTTCTCGAGAAATGCCCAACAAAATTTTTATCCCTATCAGACACAATACTTATAGGTAATCCATGTAACCTTACAACTTGTGAAAAATATAGATTAACAATATGTGTTGCATCACTAGTCTTTTTTCATCTAATGAAATGTGCCATTTCAGAAAATCTATCTACCACAACATAAATGGAATCATTTTCTCTTTGAGCCTAGGTAATCCCAAATCAAAATCCATACTAACTCCATCCCATGGTCGGTCTGGTATTGGTAATGGCTGGTACAATCCTGTATTTTGGCTTCTCCCCTTAGCATGCTGACATATCCTACATGTCTCAACAAATTTCTTAACATCATTTTGCATCTTTGGCCAGTAGTAAAAAGCATTTACCTGAGCAAAAGTTTTGTCTTGTCCAAAGTGCCTAGAGAACCCTCAACTATGTTTCTCCTTGATTATGTTTTCCCTCACAGAAAATTTAGGAATGCATAGTTTGTTACCTTTAAATAGTAAACCTCCTTGGATAAGATAATCTAAAAACTGGCTTCTATTATGAACTGTCAGATTTTTTACAACTGTATAAATATCTTTAAATTCTGCATCATCTTTATACATATCAACCATTTCTTCAAATCCTACAACACCAACTCTTAATTCTTGCACAATGAAATTTACCATACTTAGAGCATCAACAACTTTGTTCAACTTACCACTTGTATGTTTTATCACAAGAGTGAAACTCTGCAAAAACTCTACCTACTTCGCATGCTTTTGATTCAATTTTGGTTGATTGTTTATAAACTGCAATGCATGATTATTAGAGTACAATACAAACTTTTTTGGTAGCAAATAATGTCTCCATTTTTTTAAATCTTGCAAAATAGCATAAAATTATTTTTCATAAAAAGAATATTTCTTCTTAGCTTAATTTAGTTTCTCATTAAAGTATGCTATTGGTCTCTATTCTTGACTTAAAACTACTCCAATTTCAACTCCACTAGCATCAGTTTCAACTTGAAAAACTTTTCCAAAATCAGGAAAAGTTAAAACTAGTTTTTCTGTAATTTTCTTCTTCAGCAACTTAAAATTTCGATCTGCTGCTTCTGTCCACTTGAATGGCTGATTAGTCTCTTTGATTGTTTCAATAATTGGTGCACAAATCTAACTAAAACTTCTGATAAATTTTCTATAAAAACTTGCAAGACCATGAAAGCTTCTTACTTCAAATATGTTTCTTGGAATAGGCCAGTTACAAATTGCTTGGACTTTCTTTGGATCCATTTTCAGACCTTCTTTAGAAACTACAAACCCCAAATAGATTAATTCTTCTTTCATGAAACTACATTTCTTCAGATTTATTAGTAGTTTCTCTTTCTGCAGAGTCCTCAGAACCAGTTTAAGATGCTCCAAATGCTCCTCTTTGCTTTGACTGAAAACTAGAATATCATCAAGGTAAACAATGATAAACTTGCCTGCATAGTCCTTTAAGACTTCATTCATCAACCTCATGAATGTGCTGGGTGCATTAGTGAGTCTAAAAGGAATCACTAACCACTCATACAGCCCACAGTTTGTTTTAAATGTAGACTTCCATTCATCTCCTTCTCTAATCCTTATTTGATGGTATCCACTCTTCAGATCTATTTTAGTAAAATACTTTGACCCACTTAAATAATCCATCAAATCATCCATGCGTGGTAAAGGAAAATGATACGTGATTGTGATTTTGTTGATGGCTCTGGAGTCTGTGCACATGTGCCACTCACCACCTTTTTTGGGCTTAGTAATGTTGGCATGGCACATGGACTAAGACTCTCTGATTAATCCCTCATCCATCAGTTCTTGCACTTGTCTCCCAACTTCTGCATTTTCTTGAGGATTTAACTTGTATGCTTATTTGTTTGGCAAACTTGCTCTAGGTATCAGGTCAACATGATGACTAATACTCCTGATTGGTGGTAATTCATTTTGTTGCTCATCCACAATAATATCAACAAAATAATTCAACATAGTTTTGATTTCTTCAGGTAAATCATCCAAGTTTATAGAAGTCAAAATTACCTTAGGTATCCTTATGACAACAAAATGCATTTCTTCACCTTTTCCAACTTCTTGCAACCATGATACTTTGTAAGGAGTAGAGTGTACTATTTTCACTAATCCTAACTTGTCCACCATTTTTGTAGAAACCAGGTTATCAATGATTCCACTATCAATTATCACTTTACAATATTTTCCTTTGGACTTGCATGTAGTTCTGAATAAACTCTTTCTCTGAGCTGGTTCTCCTGTCTCTTCGTCTGCTTTAAGAAATACCCTTTTCAATAAAAAATATTCTCCTACTTTGGGTGATTCTTCCTTATTTGTAATTTGAGGTTTTTCTTCCTTTGCCTCAGCCACATTCACATTCCGCTGATTTGTTGCTTTATTATAAGGACAATCCCATGATCCATGTCCCCATTCTCCACATGTATAACACTGAATTTCTCTTCCTCGACCTCTTCCTTTGGGTGTAAATCTCCCTCTACTAAAGTCTCCTCTCTGTGGTGATCTACTAATTGAACCTCCTATTTCACCCCGAGGGAGCTGAAATTTTGATCTAGTAGTTCCTCTACCTCTTGCTGAACTTTTCCCTTTATTCCTCTGATTTTGTTTTCTCAACATCTTCTCCTCTTCTTTCAAAGCTACTTGATAGGCATATTTAATTGTTTTCAGAATCATTAAGCTGATTTCATCCTGTATGTCATATCTAAAGCCATTGACGTATATGGCTACCTTTTCTACGTCATCCTCTGCATGCCCTACTCTAATGCTCAACTTATAAAATTCTTCTGTATATTCTTTGATAGTCATTCCATTTTGTCTCAAATTTTGCGATTGTCTGAAAAGATTCAACTGATAATATTTTGGCATAAATTTAGCTTTCAATCCACTCACAATTTTATCCCATTGTTTGATCTTGCCTTTCTTTCTCTGGATGTTTGTAGTTCATCCCACCAGATAACTACATGACCCTTCAATCTGGTAACTGCAAATTTCACCTTCTTTTTGTCATCAACCTCCTCATAATCGAAATACTTGTCCAATGAACTGATCCAGTCCATCAACTCTTCTACATTGAGATTCCCATCATACAAAGGTATTTCGACCTTTGGTCTTCCACTTGCTTTGGCCAACATTTTGAGTACTTTGGTAGCTTCACTTTCATCCTCTTCTTCTTCTTCAAAATATTCCTCTGCAGCACTGGCATCTCCTTCATCAGGTGCTCTCCTTTGAGTAGCTTCCATTGTCTCCATCCTTGTGCGCAAGTTTTGAATCTCTTCCAGCATAACTACATTTGCTACAGGTCTCCCCTGACCTACGCCAACTCCTCTCCTAGGTGGCATGTTTACTGTAGCAAAATTAATCCTTTGGCTCTGACACCAAATGATGCGTATGGTTACCAAAATTGATGTGGTAGTCTATAATTAGGCTAATGGTTCACTTAAAACCTAATCAGTTGCACGTTAAACATATTTATACGTGTATTCCTCCCAAGGGTCCCGCTAAGCTGACCAATCACTGCCGGTCCCACTTGACTTTTCCACTCCCGAATGCTTCAATCTATACCATTGATTTGTTTACCCAATCATATAGATATCGTGACATATCGTGCGCAAACTGGCCTGGCCGATCTCTGTCGTCGATCTATCCCGTATGATCCAACAACTATTGCACAATCTTGCGTGAATTCTTGCACAACCGATATCAGGTTGAGAGCGCGCAAGAAAAGTATTTTTCCTGCACTATGTGTCAACACCTTAGGTTAATCGCATGATTTGGAAAAATACCATTTACCATTTTATTTCCACGCGATATACCACTTACCGCTTTTTAATTCTGCTCATGTGCTCAATACATAACTTTAAGAACCACAGTTTAATAAAGGTTTAGCTTAATCTCAAAATAGAGCCTTAATGCTAATTGACAGTGATTTAACAATAAAACACATAAATGGAAATAATACTCGATTAGGTTACAGAACGCCGATACACAGATTCAAGAGAAATTCTCACCAAGAATAATACACAATGCCACACTTAATCAATTTATTCAACAAAATAGCTCTTGGCTTGATTACAACGATTTTTCTGACCTCTATTTCTCTGGCAAACCCTATATTTCTTCCTCAATTTCTCACTTACTCACTCTCCTATTCCATTCCCCCCTATCATTACATTTTTTTCCCTTTCTTTTATGGATCAAATCCTATCCTAACTGCATTGACAACTCAATCTCTATTTTTATCAGTTTAACAATTAAATTCCTATTCTCAAGATCTGATACACACCTGTTCTAAAAACTTATCTCCTATTCTAAAAATAATATAATGATTTAATTATTACAATAATTGAAGTAAAGATAAATTCGAGAGATCCAACTCTCTCTATTAAAAACTGATTTTGACCACTCAGGTCATTGAAATGCATCTCATGTTAGCCACACCATGTGAACATACAATCACATTATTGGTTAAGTCTAGATGCTCCTGCATCATTTGCTCATATTTACACAAAATAGGGATTCTAATTCATCACTAAGTCATTGAATTCTTCCTCAAAAACTCAAAATAATGGGTTCAATCCACCTAGAAACTAAATGCCAAAAAACAGGGATTGCAATTACTAAACCAAAACTAACTTGAAACAGGTAGATAGATGCTAATTAATTCCAATCCATCCTTCTACTTCATCCTATTACATGTCTCCATCTCTCAAATACTTAGATCTGATCGTATCTTTCAAAAATTTGAAATCTTGACAAGGATTAGGCTAACTGTCATGTCAATTTTTCTGTAAAAACTGTAAAAATGGGTCTCCAAGTTACCCTCATAACTTTAAAACTATATGACATGTGTATCAATTAAATGAATTTGTTTTATATGAATATGTTTTTGAAATAAACCTCCCTCATTTTTCAAAAATTTGGCTCTCGTTCTTCATAATATGTTCTACAAAAAGATGGCTAAAACAGGACAATGTATAGTCAGAACAATAAGTTGTAAAGATGTGAATGGATCCCTCACACTATAATACCTGTGTAAAATCTGATATAGGTTATTTTAATTTATCATATTATGAACAAAAACCTCCTTCCATTTCCCAAGATTTGTCTTTGGTTGATCATATAATGGTTTTAAAAAATATGTCTAGAATAGGAAAAACTTTGATATTTTGCGCATTCAAAGTGAATTTAGGTGCCAAATTCTTCTTTTTAAGGAGCCTATTGATCATTCTTGTATATGAATGGATGCATAGGAGTATGATACATGCTTATGTATCCCTGATAATATTTCTCAAATTGATACTCTTTTTCAAAACACCCCTTTAGACTTTGCGCAGTCAGAAGGCAGTCATGGTCAAAATTTCCCTATTCTCCCTTTAGTTGTCAAATGATGTTGCAGTTCGTGGTTTTTATTCCCTAACATCCTTATAATATCAGTTAAAAAATAAAACTACCAAACCTTATCATACTTCATGAAAAAATTCACAAAAGACAAAATTGTACGTGGCTACAAAACTAACTAGTGGCTACTTCAGCCAAAATGTGAAGGTTGTTCCTCCTCCCTCTGGTGTTTTCTTGCTTGATCTTTCTCAGTTTCTTTCTAGTCTTTTGAAACTTCTTCTTTATCACTCTTATCCTTGCTCTATGACTCATATTTCTAGCATAGTAATTCCTTGCTAGGTTTCTCTGGAGGTTAATGTCTCTATTGTCTTTCTGCAACAGGTTCTCTAAGTATTCATTTACTCTATCCAGCTAATACTCTTTGTCTTTTGCCAAGTCATCCCTTATAGTGTCTTCTATGGCAAGTCATGCTTGATCTGGAAGCATGTCTTGAGTTCTTTGTTCCTTCCTAGTCATTTCCCTAGTTCTTGGTCTTCTAGGCTTTGTTTCAGGGACATTATTTCCTTCAAGATCAATCACTTTGTTTCCTTTGTACTCAGCTGCAAATGACAGCGATTTGGGCACTCTTTTATGCTTGAGGATGACAGATGTGAGAAATTTTGAGCATATAATGATCAATTTGGTAGGGAGTTGTAAACATAACAAAATGAACCAAGATTAATGAAACAAATTGAAAACAAGGGAAAATTTTGTGTGAGTTGTCTTTAAACAAGGTGATTGGATGATCTTGTAGGGAATGTGGAGTTGGTTTCTTGGTCAATGGATGAAGATATTTGGACAAAGCTGACTATGAAAACAAGGTTTAGGCAAGGTAATGGAACTAAATTTTCTTAGGTTTAAACAAGAAATTTATGGGAAATAGGGGTCATAGTAGGAATCTAGGAGGCATGCAAGTTGATTTGAACAAGCATAGGCTGAATCAAATTGAAAATTGGAACGAAAATCAAAATTTTGAAATACTCTATCTTGCACATTCATTTCATTTTTTTTAAATGCTTTTCATACTTGGATATCGATATGGGAAAAACTAAGACATAGGTTTTGCAGAGGCAAACCTGTGAATAGTGAGGTGTTTAAAAACCAAGAAAAATTCTTGCCAAGGCAACGTCAAGATGAGGGGGAATCTTTGCGCAGTATTTGCACAATTGGCCATAATGAAAGCTTGAAACTGTGAGATTACTCCCCTTTCTTTGTTGTGATGGCAATGCTCCCTTTCTCCTTAGGAAATGAGGGATATGGAGTGAGATAAGGAAAGGAAATGAGGGGGAAAAGTATTTAGAGAAGTGATTTATGGACAATGATGAGGGGAGATGGAATGAGTGGATGGGGTGAGTGAAGTGAAAGGGGAGGGAAATCTTTGATGAGGGGATAGTATAGGTGATTAGGTGTGTCTTTCAGTACTTGTACCTTGAGATGACATCACTGATGATGACTAGCCAAGATATTTAGGATCCAAATGTCATGATCAACCTTTTCATGGAAATAATTTCATAAATGAATCATTATTTACATGTCTCAAACCTAAATAATTAGGTAAAACAACTAACTCATCCTACAAAATTTATAGGACCCTAACATGGATGAAAAGGAAATATGTCTTTCATGAGCTCCCATGTTGGCAGCATATTAATATTGCCCACTTACTAGATCCCATTCATATATTTAAAAATGTTTCATCTTCTTTATGGAGGCACATATCATCAAACAAAATGACACAATCATTGTTAGGAGAGATATTATTTCTTCAAAAATGAAAATAAAACACTGGCCACGACAAGAAGCTAGAGGAGGGTTTGGTCCCTCTTGGTATTTCAAAGAAGGTGATGTCCCACGGATTTAAAAAAAATATGATCTTTCTTTGGAAAAGTAAGTTATAATTGGTGTGAGGGTGTGTTCTTTAATGGGTCTTCACTATGAAAGACCATTTGTCAGGGTTGAAATTGCATGACCATTTGAACCTTCTAAGAGTACGTATGTTAGAAACATGATTTTATTATTTATTATTATTTTTATGCAATGGGATATTTTATAATTAATTTTTTTATGTACTATTTAATTTCTAGTGTCATTATCCTCTAATCATGCATGGGTGTGTGAACTGCGAATTCTCCCAAAACCTACTATATCCCATATATAAATTATCAACATTTTTATGTTGGATCACATGAAAGGAAATTCATATGGCTTTCATTCCAGGGTGGCGTCAAGAGATAACTAAGATTGTTTGTATTTTTGAGAAGGAACCGCTGACAAGTTTCATGGACTTGAAAGTTCATCTTCTAATTCAAATTGTAGATGAGGTTGAATTATTTGGGGTGGTTTCTTGTTGTTGGATGTTCTTCTTAGAGAGGTACATGAAGAAATTGAAAGGTTTTTTTCAAGAAAGGGGAAAACCTGAGGGGTATATGGCATAGGGGTACATATCATACGAGTATATCAAGCAAATCAACAACACATTGGGTGCAGTGATTTGGGATGACGAAAGGAATGAAGACAAAAGAGAAGGGGAGCTTCTCCAAATGAATGAAAAAATGTGGATGATAAAGAGTAAGTGACTTATCATTTGTCAAATTTCTACAAGTAACTATTTGGACTAAAATTCATACTAATGCATATTTTGATCTCATTATATGTTTTAACCCTGTAAAAAAATTACCTGCATATGAATTCTAAAACACATAAAATAAACAATGCAAGAGCATAACACATAAAACACATATACACAGAGATTTTCCCTTGGATCCCAAAATTGGGACTACCAGCTTGATTTTTCATTATGTTCCTTTCAATGGTACAATACATATTTATACATGCAGAAGTGTCCAATACCATGGACCGAAAACCATTGTGTCCAAAACCATGGACCAAAAACCATCGCATCCAAAACCATGTGTGAAAATTATGCATAAAACCATAGGTAGGTCTGCTCGACCTAATGTAGGGTCAAAAAACAAAATTTTCTGGGGCACTGCCCTAGACCCCATAGAGGGGGGTTACCTGCACCCCTCAGACCCCCTGTGATCCCCCCGCTATGCAATCGGCGCAATGAAGGGCACTCCCCCCACCCCCCCCTCTAACTTCCCGGTTAACTACGTGGGCTAGTCATGGAAAGAATATAACACAACCCAACATTCTCCCACTTGTTGTTTTCTTTCCACAGGGGGCCACAAGAGAGCTTAGTCATTTATCTAGCCCTGCAATGCCCATTGTTCTCTACACCAAGAGAACTCCTCAGAGCTCACAGATTTTGTCTATGCATCTATAGTATTCTTCAAAGTGTCCACCTTTACCAGCAACACCATTTTTTCTTCTATCATATCCCTCACAAAGTGATACTAAACATCAATGTGCTTTTCTTTGAATGGTATGTAGGGTTCTTTGCCAAGAAAATTGCACTTTGGCTGTCACAGTCTATCCTTATAGCTCCCTGTACTAACCCCATACTTGAACAAAATCTCTGCAACCAAACTTCTTCCTTGCTTGCATGAGGGGCTACCATGTATTCTACCTATGTAGTCGATAGTGCCACTATAGATTGTTTCTTACTCATCCAACTGACTGCACCTCCAAATAGGTAAAACACATACCCACTTGTAGATCTTCTCTAATCTAGATCTCTAGCCCATTCTACATCAGAAAAGCCATGAATATCCAAAACTCTGTCCAATCCTGGTCTTCCTTGGTAGTACAAACCATAATCACTAGTGCCACGCAAATACCTGAAAACCTGTTTCACTGCTGTCTAGTGCTCCTTCCTTGGTTTTGACATAAACCTACTCAATAATCCCACTGCATGTGCAATGTCTGGTCTAGTACAGACCATTGCATATATCAGGCTACCAATTGCACTTGCATATGGAACACGAGACATGTCCTCTTCCTCTTCTTGTGTCTTGGGACACTGTTCAGCAAATAACCTCACACCTACAGGAATAGGAACCTTCATTGGTTTACTATCCTACATATTAAACCTCTGCAGTATTGTCTCGACATGCTTCCTCTGGTTTAACCAAAGCTTCCTCTTTGCCTGATCTCTTTTAATTTCCATGCCCAAAATATAGTTTGCAGCACCAATATCTTTCATGTCGAATTTGGAGGACAATTGGGTCTTCAAATCCTGGATAATTTCTTTGTCATTTCCAACCAGCAACATATCATCCACATAAAAGACCAGATAAATAACACGGTCAACAATTAATTTAAAATACACACAATGATATACTTTGCTTATGGTGAAGCCAAGTCCCCATATAAATGTATCAAATTTCTAATACCACATCCTTGGTGACTTTTTTAACCCATACAAAGACTTCTTTAACTTGCATACTAGTTCTTTCTCACCCTTCACCGTAAAGCCTTCAAGTTGCTTCATGTAGATTCCTCTTCCAAATCCTCGTGAAGAAATGTTGTCTTCACATCCATATGTTCTACCACAAAATCAAAAGCAACAACAACAGATAAAAGTAATCTTATAGAAATAAACTTGGCAACACGAGAAAAAATATCACCAAAATCAATTCCCGACATCTGGGAATAACATTTTGCTACCAACCGAGCATTGTATTTCTCCACCTTTCCTTCTACATTTGTCTTCTTCTTGAACACCCATTTGCTACCAATGGGTTTCCTTCCAGCCGGCAACTCCACTAGATCCCAAGCCTCATTTTTGTGCAAAGATGCCATTTCATCAACCATGGCCTCTTTCTAGAGTTTTCCATCCTTTGAATCTACTGCTTCCTTCATAGTTCTAGGATCATCGTCGGTAATAGATAAAGCAAAATTTGAACATAAAGTAGATGGACTATACCTTTCTGGCTACCTTCTTTCTCGAACTGATCTTTTCACACCCAGAGATTGTGGCTCTTCATCTTCTGATTCCTCCTCTGTTGTAGAGTCTGATTCTTCATCCTTAAGCTCAAACTCTATCTTCTTAGGTTCCTTTGGTTGGAATTCATGTTTAATAACATATTTCACCTCTCTAAACACCACATCTCGGTTGTACACAACCTTCCTTGTTATTGGGTTCCAAAGATTATAACCCTTTAAACCATCCTTATACCTAATAAAGATGAACTTTTCTAATTTACTATCCAACTTGGTTCTTTTCTCCTTTGGAACATGTACATATGCATCACATCCAAATGCCCTCAGATGTGAAAGAGATGGTTTCTTACCAGTCCATGCCTCTTGTGGAGTCTTATCCTCCAACACTAATGAAGGTGATCTGTTGACCAGGTAACATGCTGTCTCCACTGCCTCTGCCTAGAATTTTTGTCTTAAACTAGCACCACTGAGCATGTTTCTTGCCCTTTTCATCAACGTCTTGTTCATTCTTTCTGCAACTCCATTTTGCTCAGGTGTGTATGGAGTAGTCTTCTGCCATGCTATACCACACTTCTTACAGAATTCTTCAAATTCCTTGCTACAAAACTCTCCATTGTTATCTATCCTCAAGACCTTTATCTTCTTCTCTGTCTGGTTTTCCACAAGAACCTTAAATTCTTTAAACCTGTCAAAGATTTCAGATTTATTCTTAAGGAAATATATCCATATATTCCTTGAGAAGTCATCTATAAATGATACATAGTACACAGACTTACCCAGTGATGGAACCTTCAAAGGTCCAAACACATCACTATGCAAAAATTCTAATATCTGTTTCACCCTCTTACCACCAGAGGAGAAACTCACTCGATTCTACTTCCCATATACATAATTTTCACAGAAATCAAAATCCAGAGAGATATTACTCATACCTTCTACCATACCTTTACCATGAAGTATTCGAAGGCCCTTCTCTCCAATATGTCCAAGCCTTTGATGCCACATCATGGTCTTCTCTCCAGATACCACTAGATTTTCTGCTCCACTTTCAGGAACCACAGAGTTGTTGCACCCATCAACAACAGTGCTACCTTGTAGCTTGTACAGAGTTCCAATATGAACTCCCTGCATCAATACCAATGCTCCCTGAACAATCTTGCAGGTATCCTTCTCGAACATTGTTTTTACACTTGCTTCATCCAGCTTGCTTACAAAAATCAGATTTCTAGCCAATGCAGGAATATGCAGAACACCCGGAAGTGTTCTAACCCTTCCACCTTGCAACTTCAAGTTTACTTTTCCATGACCAATGATTCTAGCCTTCCTATCATCCCCTAAGAAGACATCACCACCATTGTATTTCTCATACTCGTAGAACCACTCTCTATGGGGAGTGAAGTGAAAGGATGCACCTGAGTCAATCAACCATTCCTCATGATCTACATGTGTAGTTGAAGAACCTAAGTACATATCCCCACCTTCATCTGAGGTGGTTTTCACATTTGCCGAAGGAGTATCATCAGATCCCTTTCCTTTATCAGGAAATTTAGATTTACAGTCCCTTTTGTAGTGCCCTTCCTTTCTGCATTTCCAGCACACCACCTTTACATGTTTTCCTGGAGATTTAGATCTCCCAATAGATTTAGATCTCCCAATCGATGACTTATTTTTGTTTCTGTTATGGGATCATCCTCATATAGATAAGGCATCACCATTCTGGATCTCCATATTTTTCCATCTCATCTCCTTCGTCAGCAAGGATGAGACTATTTCATCAAACTGCAAGGTAGTTGTATTGCTACTTATTGCAATAACCAAACTATCCCACGAATTTGGTAGAGAACACAAAAAATTGATGCACTTATCTTCATCTAAAATTTTAATATCAACAAATAATAACTGACTTACCATAGTATTAAATGCATTCAGATGCTCTGTCACCGAGTCTCCATCTTTCATCCTCAGGTTATGCAACTTTTTCCGCAGGAACAGTTTATTCACCAGAGACTTAGATTGGTACAAAGTCCATAACTTGTCCCACAAAGCCTTCGTCGTAGCTTCCCTTGATACATTCAACAATACTGAATCTGAGACACACATTCGTATTATGCTCTTTGCCCTCAGATCCAACTTCTTCCATTCTTCATCGGACAGTCTCGTTGGTTTAGTACCTGAATCTACCGCGATTCACTAATCTTTATCCACCAACAGATCCTCCATCTTGAGTTTCCACAACTCAAAACTCTGACCATTAAATTTCTCGATCTCTATCTTTCCACTGCTTGCCATCTTCTTTCACCACCAGAATCAATCTCGCAGATCTCCCATTGAACAAGGTCTACCGCAAGCCCAAACGAAACCCATCAGCAACAAAGGTGTCCCCTTGAAGCCAAAACAGCTCTGATACCAAATGTAGGTTTTAACCCCATACAGAAATTACCTGCATACAAATTCTAAAACACATAAAATAAACAATGCGAGAGCATAACACATCAAACACATATACATAGAGATTTTCCCTTGGATCCCAAAACAGGGACTACCAGCTTGATTTTTCATTATGTTCCTTTCAATGTTACAATACATATTTATACATGCTGAAGCATCCAATACCATGGATTGAAAACCATCATGTCCAAAACCATGGACTGAAAACCATCGCATCCAAAACCATGGACTGAAAACCATCACATCCAAAACCATGTGCGAAAATTATGCACAAAACCATAGGTAGGTCCGCCAAACCTAATATACGGTCCAAAAACAAAATTTTCCGAGACACTGCCCGAGACCCCATAGAAGGGAGTTACCTGCACCCCTCAAACCCCTTGTGATCCCCTTGCTACGCAATCGGCACAATGAAGAGGGTGCTCCGCCCCCCCTCTAACCCCCTAGTTAACTATGTGGGCTAGTCGTGGAAAGAATATAACACAACCCAACACTCATACGTACTATATATGTTTCTTTGACTTCATCAACAAATTGAGAAATTGAAGCTATAAAAAATTCATTATTTACAATTTGGAAGTGACATAACCATGGGTCACATTCTATGGATAGAAGAGGAGGAAATGGGATAGTGACAAGAAATAATTCAAATGGTTGAATGGTAGAAGTGCGCCTTATCCTAATCATTTAAAAGAAAATGTTCCAATGACATGCTCTAATAGTTTGGTTGGTGATCAAGTCAGAGAGAAGTACGGTGCATCTGGTCGTTACTCAGGTGCTGAAGAGGATGCACTAAACATAGGGATTGGGTGCAACAGCTTGGTAATAATTTCTTTATGTACATTTTTAACTTCCTAATGCACATTTCAATTGTAACATCTATATTTTATATATTAATTATGTTAAGGTTATTAGACACATGACACCATGATTTTTTCACTTTTTTATAGGTTCATTTGTTCCCATCTATGTGGGCATATGGACATCATTTTCACATAGAGGATGTCGATGATGGATGCATGACAGAAGACTGTGGAGTCGAAGTTGAGTTCAACTGATCTAGTCAAAAGCGTGATCAAAACCTAATATAGGGGACATTAGGTTACGTCATAAATATACAAGAGATCATTCAAGTGGACTTATTTTCATTCCAATGTGTTATTTTTAGGGGCAAGTGGTGCAACACCTTTGATTGGAATAATGTAAAGGAAGATCACGATCGTGGGCTAATATCTATCAATTCTAGAAAGATGTGGCATGAATCTAAGGAGCCTTATGTTTCCCCAAACATTGTGACAATGTGTTTTTAAACCAAATGTGTTAGATAGGGATTGGTGGTTCATATTAAGACACGACCCTAGATCAAAACATATTTACGAGAACAACAATGTTATCATGCCAAGCGAGGAAGACAACTATGGTGATGGCAACAAAGAGTGATATGCACTTGTGTTATTGAATCATTTATACTACTACTGTATATTTTTGTTTTCTTTATTTCTCTTTTTTTTGCTAAAGCAAGAGTCATGCCTTCTTATCATTAATTCAAACAAAATTTACAATATATACATTTTTCCATCAAACTGTGTGGTCTTAGGCAAAAAGGAAAATGCCCTTCTGAAGCCAAGCCCTCAGTTTCCCAAAAAGTACCTGCCCAACCCTTTTTGAATACAAACACGAAAAAGCATCAGGAATCTCAGGTCATATGAGCCCTCCCCACATGTAACCGCACTCACAAACCCATTCCTGCCTTTCAATCGTTGCCGTTCATTCTTCTTTTTTAATTTGACGGCGGAGGTATAAATCGCTCCATGAAGAGGCAAGAAGGTTAACCCCCGGACCCCACCAAACTGCTCGCTCGATCCCGAACGTTGATCTGCCTTGCACCATTGGACGGCTGAGCTGATTATCGTGCGATAGAAGCCATCAAACTTTAGTGTGCGATGAGGGTGGTTTTTAGACCCGGTCCTCATCCACATGTCATGAGTTGTATGGCATTGCTACAAATTTTTCGAAACCACCTTTGGCATGAAAGCAGTGTGATTGCACCAAAACCACTCAAATAGTAGTCTTAACTCCTGCCACTAGAAAATTGGGTGATTTTGTTGCTTGAACTGATGGCTTCGCTTATTACCTTCAACATCTCTTCGGACTGAGAAAACATTTCACCCTACGTCGAGGATATTTCGGATATTGGTAACCATGGCTACTAAGGCCAACCCTGGCCAACCTTCCATCGTAGACCTCTCTGACCAAAATTGTGAAACCTGCTAAAATTTGTTCATTACTAATTGGCTTCTTTAGTTTTTCTCTTATACAGTTCTTTGTCCTCTTCCACCTGGTTATGGTAAAGATTTCTCAGGTTTCTCTGCGACATTGCGTGTCACTCCATCAAAATTGTGTTGTCCTTACAACTAACACCTTGGTTAGCTAGAATGTCCGCCAATTTGTTGGCCTTTCTATGCACATGGATGAATCTAAGTGTGTGTAGTTCCTGAAGACGTCCCTAAATTTTATGGAGAACCTGAGTTAACCTCCAGTGTTTTGTAACCTTTTCCAGCCCTGTTCCATGACTGATTCTCTTGGCTTCGTTGATTACTAACTCTGAATCAGCGTCTATTATGACATTTTGGAAATTGTCCTGTTTCAGAAGTTCTAAGCATTGCTCCAAAGCCATTAGTTCTACCATGTTGTTGGTGACTTTTCCTAAGTGTCCATGGAAGAGGGAGATTATGCTTCTGGTATCATCCCTAAGAACTCCCCCAAAGCCAGCCATTCTCGAGTTTCCTTTAGAAGCTCCATCGATGTTATACTTTAAAAAACCTTCCGGGGGAGGATTCCAAAATTCTTTAACCATTTATCTCATGATTATTTTCCTGTCTAGGCCTTGTGGAATGAGCCCCTGCATGCCTAGCTGTCTGAGAATTCTTAACTCTGCTTCTAAGGGAGGATTTTTTGGGAGATCCCTTACTGTGGTACCAACTGTTTCCTTAAGCTTTTTTAAGATCATCTCCACCAGGCGAAGAGAGGAATTCTTTTCCTCTTTGAAGATTCTTTTGTTTCTTTCTTTCCACACATTCCATATAATGAAACTTGGCAAAAGAGCCCAGGCAGAGTTGAGAACCTCATAATCTGAAAAGTTATTCCTCCAGTTGTTTAGAGTGTTAGTGATACTTTCTTTGTCTCTATCAGACTGATTGAAGATGTTGGCAAAAAAATCCCATAACCTGGCAGTGAAAATGCAACGGTTGAGAAGATGTTCCATAGTCTCCTCTTGGGCTTCACAAAGCTGGCATCTGGAGGGTCCTAGCATACCCCTTTTTCTAATGTTGTCCCAGGTTAAGATTTTCCTGTGGTGAACTAGCCACATAAAGAGTTTTATTTTCATCCAGCCTTTGTGCCTCCATAGCTTCTGCCAAGTTCTATTTGGAGCTTGGGATTCTAGATCAAGGAGAATACCTTTTGCTTCCTTGATATTAAAGTTGCCCTCTTTGTTGTTACCCCATCTTAGTTGATCCTGCCCTTCAGTTACTAAAATCATCCTCTGATCCAACATCCTCTTAAGGGACTCTGCTCTACTGTTGAGGGTTCTATCCTCTCTGCCATCTATTTTTTTCCATGTTCTCCATTTTCCTGCATTGTGAGAATGCTCCCAAAAGTCTTTTACCTTTACTAATCCTTGGTTGTTTGTCTCATGCTTGAGGCCCAAAAATTCCTCTTTCAATAGAGTAGGTTCTTGTTGCCATTTGTCCTCCCAGAAAAGTGCTAGATCACCCTCTCTGATTTCCCAGAAACTATTTTTTTGAACCACTCCTCTGTTCTCCCAGGCCTTGTTCCATATGGGAGAGCCCTTCATAATTCCAGACATTCTTATGATATCAGAAGAAGGCCAAGCGCTGGCATATTTTTCCTTCTAGATGCTTGCCCATTGAGCCTTAGGATCCTTAACCCACCTCCACCAAAGTTTGGCCCCTAGAGCCTTACTGAGAATCTCTAGATTATCCAAACCTAGGCCTCCTTGGTTCTTGGGTTTACAGATCTTATCCCATGAGACTAAAGCCCATTTTTTCCTTGTTTCCTCTTTGCCCCAAAGAAAATCTCTTTGAATATTTCTAAATTGCTGTAAGACTCCTATTGGAGCTGGGAGGGTTGATAGCATAAAGATTGGGATAGCTTGGAGCACTGCCTTTGTAAGAACTAGTCTACGAGCCAGATTTAAAGATCTGATTGTCCATTTCCTGACCTTGTCTTGCATTTTAATTATTAATGGATCCCATATGCTCTTGTGTCGGGGTTTAGCTGTTAGAGGTACTCCCAAATACTTAGAGGGGAGGGATTCTCTTTGAAAGCCTAGAATTCTGGAGACATTTCTCTGAATGGCAATATGGGTATAAAGAAAAATATTTTTTATTCAGAAAGATTGACTTCCATACCTGTTTCCATAGCAAAGTCATTCAAAATTTGCTTGTATGCAAGCACTTCCTTGACTTCCTTGTAACATGGTATCATCTACAAACTATTGATGAGTTAGAACTTGACCATTCTCTGAAAGTTGGAGTCCTTGAATTTTTCCCATTACTCTAGCATGCTTAATGGACCACCCCAGCCCTTCCATCATGAGGATGAAGAGAAAAGGAGAGAGTGGATCTCCCTGTCTGAGTCCCCTAGAAGGAAGAAAAAGTTCAGAGGGAGAGCCATTAACTAAAATTGAAAAGTTGGATGAAGTCACCAGGGCCATGACCCATCTGACCCAATTATGATCAAAACCAAATGTTGTAAGCACTTTCTTGATATATATCCAGTTCACTTTGTCATATGCTTTGGCTATGTCCAATTGCATGATCATACCCACTTTCTTATTACTTGTTAATGAGTGAACCACCTCGTGAGCTTGAATGATGTTATCCAGAATTTGTCTGCCTTCCACATAACCAGTTTGTTCCCCCGAGACAAGCGAAGGCAGCAAGGGTTTGAGTCTGTTAGCCACAACCTTGGAAATTATCTTGTAAACTAAATTGCATAAAGTAATGGGCCTATATCTTTCTGGCATTTGGGCATTATCCTGTTTTGGAATAAGGGCGATGAAGGAGGTATTGAGAGCTTTTAAAATAGTTTTGTTCAGCCTGGAATCTTCCACTACCTCTAAAATATTCTTTTTGACAATATTCCAACAGGCTTTGAAGAAATCCACATTGAATCCATTCGGACCTGGAGCCTTGCCATTTTGCATTTCCTTGAGTACCTCACTGACCTCCTTTTCAGTTACAGGTCTGTTGAGATTACAATTATCCTCTCTTGATACCAGCTTAGGGATATGTTTGGTCAAGTCCTTAATGAAAGGTTCTCTTACTAAAAAATTTTCCTTGGCAATATCATGAAAGTGCTTTACTAACACTGCTTCTATCTCCTCATGGGTTTGATGAATCTAGCCATCCTCATCCTTGATCGAAGAGATTTTTTTGTGAGTTCTATTTGCAATGGTGGATCTATGGAAAAATTTAGTGTTACATTCTCCTTCTTTTAGCCATTGAACCCTAGATTTTTGTTTCCAAAAAATTTCCTCTTGTTTACACAACTTTTCCCATTCTTGATGATGTTTCTCTACTTGATCATTTTTGTCCTTATCAAAGCCTTCCTTGATCAAAGCTTGATTGAGCTCTAGAATTTTGTTTTCCACAATTTTCTTACTTGCAAAAATATTGCCAAATTCCTTCTTGTTCCAATCTTTTAGCTTCAGCTTGATGTGTTTTAATATTTTGTGTAGCAGGAACATAGTTGAACCCTGAATCTGCAAGTCCTCCGCCCACCATTTTTCAATGTTGTTGATGAATTCTGGGTGTGAAAGCCAAATATTTTCAAATCTGAAAGGTCTGTTTCTTGGGGTGCCAATGCCCTTGATCTCCATTTGAACCGGCCAATGATCTGAGCCTCCAAAAGGAAGAATTCCTGCTATTATTTCCTTGTCTAGAAGCATGAGATCCTCAGAGATCATGAATCTATCTAGCTTGGAAGCTACCTGGGAATCCCCTCCTCTTTTGTTGTTCCATGTACATAGGCCATTGTTTGTCTCAATATCAACAAGCTTCATGTTTTCTGAAAATATTTGGAAGGCTGAGGAATCTTTATTTAGTGCTCTTGTACCCCCTTTTTTCTCCGAGAGAGATCTAATCATATTGAAGTCCCCTCCTATAACCCAAGGTAACCCTGCATGTCTGGTCTAGAGATCCACCAAGGAATCAATAAACCTGATTTTTTCATCTAACCTTTGAGGGCCATAAACATTCGTAACTAGATAAGTGTCCCTGTCTCCTACAGGCTGTATAACCACTGATAAATAATTCCTTGATGCCTCTGCATCAACTATTCCTATTTTTTGGGGATTCCAGAGGGTGAGGATACCCCCTGCTGTATTTTCTGCTTTAACTTCTAGAAACTCAAATCTGCTAAGCCATTTACTATGGATTTTCCTTAACTTTTGAACGGAGCATTTCGTTTCTTGGACAAAAATTATATCTGGAGCTGCCTGTTTCATTCTGTTATTTAGCATTCTCTGTTTTCTCTTGCTGCCTAGACCTCTGATATTCCAAGTTGTGAACTTCATAATTACAGATTGGTAAAGGAGTAATTGGTTAGATCTTTCATCTTACCTAAGTCTACCACGAGCTTACCACATTCCATTAGTAGCTCGTTCTGCTTTTTCGTGCCTCTTTTTTCCTGGATTCCTCGGTGCTAACCCTGGAGTCATTTTTACTGCTTTCACTCCTTCATTACCCTATCTTTCAATGTTGTTTACTTCCTCCAATCCTTTGCCTGAGTTTTCCATAAGAATAATTACTTTATTCAATTGCACTCTTCTTGTGGTATAGATCCTACCCCACCAGTTGTTCCCTTACTCAAGAACCCTTCTAGATCTAGGTTTTCTCTGTCAAGAATCTCCTGTAGCTCATTGTCCTCCATTTCCATCTCACTCTAGGTCATTTCCTTATCCATTTCCGTCTCTGATTCACTCATCATGATCCCTTTCTATTTTTCATTTACCTATTCTTGTTTACATTCTTCTTCCTTCTCCTTCTTATCATAACCATCATTCATTACTTGATCTTCAACTGCTATTTCTTCCTCCTCTTCAAGAACTTGGAACTGATTCAGCCTAGCCTTTTGTCCTTCACTTTGGTGTTGATTTGGCCCTTTTTTGCCGCTTTTTCCTTTATGAACTACTTTGTGAAAGATGTTTGTGTCTTTCATTGTGTTAGATTTTCTTTTGTTCTCTGCTTTACTGAGAGGGCAGTCTCTTAGAAGGTGCCCATGTTCATGACATTTACGACATCTAAATGGAATATGCTCGTAGTTGACTGTCTACACCCATTCCTCATCAAAAACCTCCAAGATGACCTCCTCCAGGAGAGCTCCGGATAGATCCATCTCTACACAGATCCTAGAAAAGGAGGTATATTTTCCCCTTCTTGTGGCTTCATAAGTTTTGACAAACCTTCCTAATTTATTGCCTATGGCAACGAGCGATTCTATTTGCCAATAATCAAGAGGTAGAGAATAGATTCTTACCCAAACCGAGACTGAAGTAAAATTTTCCCGCTCTAGTACGAAGTTCATCATCCATGGACGCATATAGAGCCCTACTGCTACATAGAAGTAGGGCCCGCCTTCAAACACTTTGTCTTTATCTTCAATGTTAGCGAACACCACAGTGAAGAATCCCTTGGATCCTAGATGAAGATCAATGCTTCCTTTAGGCTTCCAGTCATATCTGATCCATGTTTGTAAAGCCTTTTCAATGGGCCATAGCCCGGTGAATTTGCATATGATTGCATAAGTCTACATGTGATCCCTGTGCACCTGCAGCGCTGGATCATTTAAAACTACTTTGGGAGTGATTTTAGCTTTGAGTTTGCACGGTCCCTTTTGATTCTTGTCTTTTTTCCCCTATTTTTTGTCATTTTCCTCCTTGTCTTTTGTGCCATCATTCTCCTTCGATTTGTTACTTTCTATTTCCTCTTCCCTATTTCTTCTTCCTTAGTGTTACTTCTGCCTATTTCTGGAAGTTTCTTGCCCTTGTTGGCCACTGCCTCCTTGTAGGAGGGAGTGGAGCTACCTCCTCTGCATCCGTCCATGGAGAAAATTCCCTTCAGAAAACTGCAACCCTAGTCACCCGTGCTTCACTTGTTCCTCCATCCAGTCCTTGTATCTTACATTCATTCTTTGTTTTCTTTATTTCACTAATCATATTGTTTTTATTTTTCTTGTTGGCATTTTATGTAATTGGTAAAATTCACAAATATTTTTACACATTTTTTTTAGTGGAAGCATTTTTACACTTAAAACTAAGTATTTCCAATTATGTAATCTATAATTTAAAAATTAAAATTTTAACATATTTGTTTAATGTATTTAAATCTAATTGACTGTATACTTCTTCTATAGGCTTTGGATAGACATTAGGATGGATTAAAAGATTGTAATTCTAGGCATGAGTTATCAATTTATAATTATATTTTATTAAGATATAAATCTAAATATACTTATATTATCTTCCTTCTCAGATCCATTGTGAGTATAAATCTAAAATAAATCACAAAGTGTTAGAAAGTGGAGAAGAAAAATCATATTTTTGTTATATAAGTGTACTAAAAGGCCAATGACAACCATCAACAAAATTTTTCAATATAGTAAAATAACCTCCTTTATTTTCACTATGCAACATATCTCCATAAATATAAATGTAGTTTAAAACATGGTGTACAATATCTATGATATTAAGGATTCAAGGTGACAATCCTTATCAAATAGGAAAATGAGAAGAGTATAACCAAAATAAGAAAATAAATAATTTGGAAACAACATTGAGGATTTATTCTAGATTTAGATACTTATTGGTTTATTAATCTATTCACATGTATTTTCTTTAGGTTTATAGCAAAATAGATATAAATCATGTAGTGATAAGTCTATGACAACTTTAACAATGAAAAAATTGTGTATTAATATGTAATATTAAATTATTGGCATGAGAGGTAAAGTCGTGTTTACTATATTTAAATTCCAGTTCTCACAAAATTATGTAAACTAAAAGGAGGTCTTATGCATGTCTAAAATGTTGATTACATCTTTTTATGGGCCATAAGAGAGAAAATGGCTTACATGGATTCATGAGAGGTTTTAATTTTTTCTTCATGGATAATGGAAAAGTTTTGACTTTTCTTTTCAATGGTAATTATAAATAAAAGTTGAATTAATAAATATTTTATGGCTAAGAATTAAATGATAGATAATGTGATGGTGATTAAGAGGCATTTGTTTAACTTTTTAATAGACTTGGAGGCACACTTTTCTTTCCTATTTAGATTATGTAAAATAAATATATATTTTTATGTATTTATAAGTAATTTATTTAAAGTAGACATGTCTTTATCATTATAAACATGATATAATATTAGTTAGAAGAAATGTGAAAACATGAATTTTAGTGTCTGTCTCATGATAAGTATGTGGAACAAATAATATTTCTTGAGTTGTTCATTATGAAATAATCAAATGTTTTATTTGTCAAAAAGTTAAATCTAATATAGTATTATTTTTGTAATATTTAACTCATAATTTTTTTTTTTTAAAGATAAATTTAAACCACAATAGAAAATAAGTAACCAAAATAGCACCAAAATGTTATATCTTTATTACTAGAAAAACATTCACTTGCCTCTTTAAGGGAGAACATCCAGTAGAGAAAATCCTGAACTACAAATAACTTCACAAACCTTATTTTACATTTCTTGAACATCATCTTTAGAGAGAGAATTTTTTAATTTAAATTGATAAGAGTTGCTATAAATATTAAGTTTAAATTGCTTGAAAATATCATAACTTTAGTGATAAACTAAATTTTATTAAAATGGAATTTTTATGTTATATTAAATCTAAATTAATTATAAAATATTATGACTTAAGTTTTTTCAAATTTAACAATAGATTGAATTTTATAAACTAATATAGATCCATAATAATATATCTACCAAGAGCTGAGATGGATCTAATCTCATTATATGAAAATCTCTTTTTAGAATGAAAAACTTGAAAAAAGATGTACATGTCAAAATATTTAATCTCTTTTAATGTTTCATAAGTCTATGATTAAGATAGATCTATAGTGGTTTTCTATCTCTATATATAGATCAGCCATAGTGTAAATTTTCATTTTTTAAATTGTATTTTTGAATAATTTATTGTTATTAATATTTTATATTAAAAATTGAATGAGTTACACATTTGCATATTATTAAGAACTAACTAAATTATCTTACTTTTAATTATTTTTTCCTTGTGAGTATTGAAATATTTTACTAATTAGGTTAGAATGAATATGTATGAACTATTTGACCAATATAGAAATATTTATGGTAATTGTACAAATATAGTTTCAACCATATTAAACATTGTAATTTATAAAAATATCTTTGCATTTTTTTTAAGTTGTTTTGCTTGTAATTTCATATATAAAATTTTGATATAACTTCATCAATACATAATCTATAATAAATATTATTTCATAAAAATACACATCATGATGATAACCATGTAACAAACATAAACATAACCTAATTATATACACCTATAGCACATATAAACGTCATTAGCTAGCACAGAAATCTAATAATCTAATAGGGCATCATCATCGTGATCAACATATAAACATTCAAATTTGCTAACATCATCTAATTATATACACCTCTAGCACATATAAATGTCATTAGCTAGCACACAAATCTAATAATCTAACAGGGCATCATCATCATGATCACATCCAACAAAACCCAAGCATTGGAATCTAGCATCATCACCACACACATCCTAAAATATACATATGATGTCAAATAACTACTATCATATACACATCAACACCAATGTATAAATTAAGTACATCAACATGATAAAAAAAATGCAATATATATCTATATATATATATATATATATATATATATATATATATATATATATATAGATAGATAGATAAACAAGTAAAATAACTATTATAAAACATCTTATACAACAAACATAGTAGTGCCAACCTAGTTTGTAGAAGAAGATGATGGATGGTGAAGTTCTATCTCAAAAGTCAAACCATATTGAGGTGGAGGATAAGTTGGCTAATCTACTCTCTTAGGAGAAACATGAGCCACCGCTGCTAGTACTAGGTGATCATGAGGTGAATGATGAGGAGGTGGAGTACTACTAGAATGATCACCAACATCGTGGCCATTATATGATGGGGTAGTACTACCATAAGCACCATCACCACCCTCATCATCATGATTTGATGGGGTAGCACTAGGTGAATACTCATGTGATGTATCTACTACATGCCCATCCCTTCTCATTGCTAATAGCCTCATAGCTATGATGATATGATGCATAAGACTCATCATATCACACAGACAATCCTTAAGAGATCTAGAAAACTAGGATCTACCCTGATGTCTCAAGCCCTTGTAGGGAAATCTCCCTCAACCAAAAGTAAAAAGTGTCACTCGCAGTACTCCATCCTAAATCTAACATGAGGCATGCATGGCCGCATGGCCGTACCCCTCTACATCGTACGATGTGGCTCACCCTCTAAGGCCTTACCCATATTTGCATCTCCCTTTGGTAGGGGAGGAGGCATGTCCCCAGTGAAACTACCGATGTCTACAAAATATATAGTACACAACAATAATTAGAAGAACTAATTAATAATTTAATAAAACAAGTTAAAGAATGTGCTAGAATAAATTTATTCTAATTAATTAAGACAATAAAATGAAACTAGATTAATTTAAAGAAAACATTAATATTACCTCTATCATTTGCAAGCTCATCCAGTGTGAAGAGGATGTTTGGACACTATCTCCAATCCATCCCCGCATACATACATGACACCAAGACAAACTTGTGGTCATCCTCACTGACCAGTAGCCCCAGCTCCTAGAGAGAAATCCTGGCTGAATACTCCAGCAGGTCCCTTTTCAACATCATCTCAACCCACATGCACATCCACACCTCACTCATTTGCCTAGGAGGGCAATGGTCAAAAGTAGGCTTCGTCTCCGAAAAAATATCAAAAAACTAAACAAAAAATATCTGAAGCAGAAGTGAATTTCGCCTTCCCATGTATTGTAGCACGACATCTATCTAAAGCCCTACAAAACTGTTGCAAAAAATGGCAGACCATATGATACATCATGCTATCTACACCAAAGAATCAACATAAAAGAAGGGAAACTAAAACACTGCCCATCACTATTATAGTGTGCAATGGTACTCACTAATAGTGGGAGGCACCTAACCTCTTGTGCACCAAAAGAAGCAATCCATAGTTGTCCACCAGACATCTAAAAATTTGTTGCATGCACTACATGATCCCCAACATATCTCTGAGAGTAGACAAGCTGACTCTTTGCTACAACATAATGGGGGGCATCAGGGAACTGGGGAAAATCCTCGCCTCTCCTAGATAGGTTAGTGATAAAATATATGTCATCCTCAGGGGGCCTATACCACGTGTTAGGACCAACGTGGAAATACTATTGGTGGACATCCCACTAGTAGATCAACTATGCCAAGAAACCAGAGTGTGGCTTCAGGGATGTGGGCTCCTCATAGTACTTGAGGAGGCCTACATTCCTTAAGAATGCTCGAGTCACTGCATTAATAGGGAGAGGGTATGAATCTCTCTCCCTCTATCATGCCTCCCATGATTGGACCATATTGTGTTGGTCTACCATTTTCTCTTGCTCCTACTGCTGACATCTCTGCTACATGATTGACATATAAAATACATTAGCCTCATAGATAAAACATATATATTTTTTTATTTAACGAAAAAATTATTTATAAATATGGACATATAACTTTTAATTAAAAAAAAATCATCCCTAGTGCACCAAAAAATAGAAAATGCACTGAAACTAGTGCATCAACAAACAACAAAGCACTAACCACAATGCATACATCCCGATGACGCACCGCTTTTTGTATGCATACATACGAAAAGATTGGTTATTTTTATTTTCAATGTTGTTTATTGAGACAACATTACACACTGATGTGTACATATAAAATTATTGCTTCAAAATGGGACATTCAGGTTATCGAACACACTGAGCTATATTTTTTTAACATTATGCATGTGGTGCATTTTGTAAATATAAATGCACCAGGAGTAACTTTTACCATACATGCCAATGTAAAAAATATAGGTTTTCTTGGTGAATTTTAATTTACCAAACACATCGACAACATTGCATTGTGTTAATTCACGCACTGTTTTGTGGTGCACCCTATAAATTTACATGGTGCACCACTACCAGTGTAGGTCGAACCTCTCGTATGCACCACGAAGGAAAAAAATAAAATAAAAAACAATGGATTTTTGGACATAATTTTCAATTCTAATCCACTCTAAAATTAAATTAGAGAGAAACATAGACATTAGCCATATACAAACGCGTTGGTTATTTTTATTTTCAATGTGGGGCATTGAGACAACATTGTGCATCAGTGCATACGTATAACCTTTTCACACTGAAACATGATGCTCAGGTTACCAAACACGTTGAGCTATATTTTTTTAATACTATGCATGTGGTGTGTTTGGTAAAAATAAATGAACTAGGAGTAACTTTTACTGTATGCACCGACATAAAAGTTATATCTTTTCCTAGTGTGTTTTAATTTACCAAACACACCAACAACACTACATTATGTTAAGGTCACACACTAGATTGTGGTGCACATTGTAAATTTACAGGATGCATCGCTATTGGTGCCAGCCGAACCTACTGAACATGATGCACAGGGAAAAAAAAAAAACAATGGATTTTTTGACCTAATTTGCAATTCTAATATGCTAGAAATTAAATTAAAAAGAAACATAGACATTACCTAGACATTTTCTCATCGAGGAGGCATAGTTGACACGTAAATGAAAGAAACAAATTTCACCACTATTTGAGAAAATTCAAAAGCCACACACTGAACATAAGACTGAACAATGGTGAGAAAGAGAAGCGTTGTTGACAAGGCACTTCAGCGAGGCAAGAGTAGCACTGGTCCTTGAGAGTTCTACAACACTCCAAATGGTAAAAATGAAATTTATGACTAGTATTTTTTTTTTATTATTTAACCTTGTTCCAGTGTGTTCTTGTGACAACATCGGTGAGTACTATTTCCAAGCACACCACTTTTGAAAAAAATAATTAAAAACCTTATATCAACGCTCTTGGTATGAATGCACTGGGAAATTTTAATATATGAATAGCACCGGTGTGTCATGGGAATATAGCACTGAAATGGTCAAAAGAATTTTACGACCGCCATTTTTTAAATTTAATATTTGTCTAGTGCTATTAAGTAGTATAAGCACTATTTCCTTGGTAGTTATTCACCAGGGCATTTGAATACATGAATAACATTGACACCTCATGGGAATATAGCAATGAAATGGTGAAAATAATTTTATGACCAAATTTTTTTAAATTTAACCTTAGTTTGGTGCTATTGAGTAGTGTAGCATCGCTGCATCATATATAGGTGGCACACCATTGCTTTTATTTGAATAAAAATAACGCTTCGATGATGCAATTCTCATTATTAAGTACTGGGGATTTTAGTTCTATTAACAATACTGATTCTTATAATATAATAAGTGCACCACTATTTTTAAGTAAAAACTCCACGACAAACTACTATATTTTGTATGCATCTAGGTGTTAGTGTATTGGTTTAGCACTGGGTCATAATTAGAGTATAGCACTAGACTGGGAAAAATGAATTTTACAACTAACATATTTTTAAGTTTAACCCTTTTCCAGTGCTATTTAGTAGAATATGCACTGGTTCTCTTTCTATACTTAACCCACCATTGTTTTTTTTATTTTTATAAAAAATAAATCTGTCATGGTGCACCATATGCTATTAGGAACCAATGTGTGTATGTATAGTAACACATTGGTGTGTTAGTGTATTAGATACACATTGTTAAATGACATATGCTAAAACGTACGCCCACCAAACTCTACTGGTGACCTCCACTACAAATTGATTTTTGAGCTATTTTTATAGGGGTTTCTGCAAAAACCTATGCTAGAGGGTATTTTCTTTGTAGTGGATCTTGATCAGACTGTGGATAATTTGGATGTTTTATGGAGCCTAAGGTGAAAGCTAACCCCTTTATTTCTCAAGATGACATTAATTCTCATAATTTTAGTCTTGAATTTGATTTGGATACCTATCATCCTCTATCATCTCTTTCTCATGATCCCTTCCCCCTTGATTTGCTTGATCAACCACTTCCAAATCCAAACAATGATCAAGTGAAAGGTAATCAAATTTCATGGATAGAGGAGAAAAAAGTAAATATTCTTTCAATCTCTTTTCTCTTTTTCAAATTCCTCTATTTCAAGATAATTTTGTTCCATTCTTGGATGATTTAGACTCTACTAATCTTGATAGTCAGTCAAATGAAATCAATTTTTATAATAAATCTAAAATATTGGGAAACCATCTTTTTAATGATGATGTATGTGGTGATGAATGCCTAAGTGAACCTACTGATCTTTTAGTTTCTCAAGAAGATTTTGGTTTGAAATATTTAGATCTTAAATTGATTCAGTCAAAGAATATTTTCTTATGGAAACTTCTTCTTCAACTCATGATCCCTAGTGCCTTATTTTTTGTAATGCATTAACTTGTGATGGAGGTACTTCATGCTCTTCAAGTTCATCATCTAATGGGCATATTTATGAAATGAAACAAGGTGGTGAGGTCCTCTATGTTGAGGAAGAAGGTAAGAAACTCATCAAGTATCCATTTCATCCCATATCATTTTAGGTTTTGCATAAACCAAATTCTTCTCTTAATTCTACTCATGAGATTGATCCAATCTATCCAACCTTAGATGTTCAATTAGAAGAATATTTTGACTTGAGAAATATTCTTGTTGAAGATGCACATTCTAATCCAATCAGTGATATAGATGGATTCCATCCCGATAGTAATATTGTTGTAATTATTGGTAATATGTATCCATACACTGTGCATGATCTGATATAATCTTCAAAGTGCAATTCTCCAATCCTCAAAAGTTTTGGGACTTGCCAGGAAGATGAGACACTTCAAAAAATTTTGATGGTTATGTCAGGTTCTCACAATCCTAATAAGATCCCCGAACTAAGTCAAATATGGATTTTCTCGCAAAATTATTTTCTTTGCATGGTTTTATTGGATGCAAACTCTTTCTTGAAAGACTTGTGGTATTTTGGATATAGCTCTTTTAACTTTCAATATCTGGTTTCTAATCATATTGAAGATTCTATTTCAGTTAGTTCATCTCCATGAAAATCTTTTGTGTTTGACTCGGGGTTGGAGTGTATACCTTCCAATGATGCACAAAGTTATGAAGCTGATCATTTTAAAGATTATCATTGGCCAAAGCATTCATACCTGTCAAATTATTTTGAAATTAGCCAACTCCTAGTATTTCTTTTGAATATTATGATGCTAATAATTTGTTTTATCACACTAGATATCCTCTTGAGTGAAATTGGATGCTTGATTTATATGGAGAATCAAGTTCCTCTTTTTCACCCATTGCATCTTGACTAGTTTCATGTGTTTTCTATACTATCATTCATTTTCATTTCTTTTGATGATTGTAACCAGGTACAAGGAAATGGTTTGTCACATTCAACATGTGAGGAATATGACTCTATTGTTCAAAGCATTTGCAAAAATTTTCAAACATATTTATCTCTATTATTCACTAAATGAGAGCCTTATGCTATAATTAGCATATTCGATCATAATTCTAGTCCTAACAATTGTCATTCACCAATCATTTTCCTACTAATGTATCTAATGATAGTCTTTTACATCAATTGATATTTATGGTTTATTATCTTACTATTCAGATACTTGTCAAGTAGTTGAGGCACTTCATCCTTCGCTAGTGGTTATTTCAGGTCCTCACTATCTTGACAAGCCTTTTTAATATGATCAATTCATTTTCCCTTACAATATTCTCATCTTTATTTTGTACCATTGATTGAAAATTCATCTTCTCAAGGATTCCAGGCATTTCAAGAGAATTGTTTTGAATTTCATGATCTGAGTTATGATTGGTTGGAAGAATCTTACGTAGCAAGCCCTTATGCTAACAACAAGCTTCAATATTTTCTAATTTTTGCTAAGCAAGACAATAAAGATGTAGGTACATTCACAATAAGTTTTCAAGGTTTATTTGATTGTGGTTTTAATCGAAAAGGTAAGGTGGCATGTTGGCTAAGGTTGGATGTTATGGCACATATTTCTTCATCTAGGAAAGACCTTCTATCTTCTATGCAAGGTATTGAAATTCTTATCTTCTCTTTTGCACATTATTATATATCATGTTTAATCAGTTATATCTTTGTGATTGCAGGTCAGGAGAAATTATGTTGGTTACATTGGAAATTCCATTACACTTGACCCTAACCTTCTATCTAGTTAGGTTAGGAGTAGTTCTAACTACATTCTAGTTTCCTTTTGGAGTCATCCTTCACTTTCTCTCCATCTAGTCTCTGTATTTGTTTTGTTTTCTTGTTTTTGTGTTGCATATTTCTTTTTTGGTTTAGTTCTATGTTTTCCTTTTTCTTTTGATATTTCTTCATTATTTTTAGGTATCTTTTATTTCGTGTTCTATTTAATAAGACTTTGCATGAAATATGCTCCTGTTTGGCTCAAAAGATAATGTGGTAAATATTTTAAAAGGGCAATTGTGACGGCAAACAATGCTTGGTGAATCTATTGTCTTTTCTCTATTTCTATTTACATATCTCTTTTAAGTCAATGATATCTAAATGGAAAATATGATCCATTTGAATGGAAAGCATTTAGCATAAGCATGATGCCTACATCTATTTCAGTATACTCATTCTTTAACTCATTATTGTGATTGAATAGTGTTTTTCTTGCTGATCCGATCGAGTAGAGAAGGGAAAGGGGAAAATCAATAATGAGAAAACTTATATCAGAGGTAAATATACATGTCTCTGAAGGAAGAAAATTTCCCACTATACATAATTCGATGTCCCTCTTCCATCCGTAAAATAAATAAGTGCCTAAGCATAGTTCTATAAATAAATTAAATAAAGGGTGAAAGAAGAGAAAGGCTTCTTGCGGTTAGAGGTGAAGCAAGTAATTTTACTAGGGTATTGTTCAGGCTTTTAGCAACGAAGCAATGCTTGTGTTCCTGTAGTGACTCCATCAGGGTACTGTCTAGGCCTACTGGAAGTGGAGAAACACCAAAGATAAAAAATCATACTTTGATCATCTTAAACTCACATTACTATATTACCCTCTCCTAGATCGAAACAATTATGATATGACAAGCTTTTTGAATGTGATTAACCTAGTAAAGGAATATAAGAGACTATATCCATAACTGGGTTAATGGGTAAGCGAAGGTAATCCACATGATGAATCAATACTTCCTAATAGGCTGAGAAATTTCACTTAAGGATAAAACTTGAACAAATAAGATGGATTTCTAATAGTGTGTGTTGTGATCAACACCCTCCAAAGTTTTTCCTACAATTGAATATTGGAGCCTACTATGGATCTTACAATCTATCATCTATGGTCACTTCATTATTGATTGATGTTCTATTAAGTGTTTAAGTCTTTTTCTTGGTTTTAACTACCGAAGTCACCTACTCAAACATGCTTATTTTGTAATGAATTCATCAGTGTACTTCCTTATACAAGCTTGAACAAGCATGGTGTAGTTCATGTGCAATGTTCACCCATGTCAGTGGTTTGTGCACACTTTCATTTATAGTCTTCCTCGCTTTGGTTTCGTTCGTGCTTATATTTCAGTGAGTTTTCCCAACTATCTCTTTTACGCACTGTTTTTTTCACAATTGTCACTTTCATGTTATCTTTACTCTGGCATGTGTCTCTTTCAATGCCATTCACATTTGCAAGTGTTGTTTTCATGTTTTCTCACTATCACAGGTGTCACCTATTGTTGTTTTTACTCTTGCATATGTCACACATTTCACTTGAGTTAGTTATGACACATTTGTCTGCATTACATAGCCTTATGTATCATAATAATATGCATTAAATAGCCATATGTATCATAATAATATGCACTATACATATTCATACTTAGAAATAAGTGTCACTTTTTTGTCATTTCAAGGTGTGACTATTGTTCATGGGTTATTTCTATCTTCCTGGTTTTTATTGATGACGTTCATGTGTGCGATCCATGTTTGAGTCTCGTTCAGATGCATTTCTCTCTCTTACTCTACCGGACCCAAACTTATCCATTTTAGAGCTCTTCTTGGTCCTCCTGGTCAATGCAAGTTGTGAATACATTAGACCCCTTAGTAGGTAATGAGCATAGACTATTTATAAGTCTCATTGATGCAAAATTTCCCGTCAATACTTGTGCACTAAGTCCCTATCATGGCCATCTCCAACAACTTCATATTAAGAAGCCTTTCGAGTAAGGTAACCTAAGCCTTTTTACTTGTATTAACTCACTGCACTAAGTATTGATCACCTCTACCTTACATGGAACATAAAGGAATCTGAACTGAAAATAAGTACCACTTCCATCCCCTTGAAAAAACAAATTACATCATGCAAAGGCCCTCCTCCTTCCTCATTGAAGTGAAGCACTTTCTAGGCTACGTGACCTAGCTTTTTGCTACCTCCCTCAGTGAATAGCACATTCTAGATGAAAATTCCACCATCGTTGGGCCAAAATGGACTAGCAGAAGAGGAAAATTTCACTTTAGATGAAAAATGACCCCTTGTTGAGAAACAAATGTGCTTTCCCTCAAGCCTCCTCTTTCTTTTAGCGCATAGCACAATCTCAAGCAACCATCCTTCAACCTTGTTGCTTTTTCTTCCCCTCTGTGCTAAAAACTTGCTCAATCATCTTTCCCTTGGTGCATGGCACAAAAAAGTCTCAGTATGGCCTCCTCTCAACCCTTTACCATTCAAATTGCATTATTAGTGTCTTGTTCTTTGTGCCTCCTAATGTAGCAGCATCTAGGCACTCTTCATTAAAGGAGGAATCAAAAGTTGAGAAAGGAGGAGACATGGAAAAATGAGCAAAACTAGGGACAAATTCTGTTAAAACTGAGCTAAATGATGGAATGGCTAAGTCTCTAGAAGACTTATTTAATGTAATTTAATCTGCCATATGTATGCATAATGGGAGATTAGGGATTTGTTGAGTGATTGTGGGAGGAAATCGTGCATATTAAATGATCCATGACTGTTTTAATCTCTTATAGAAAGAGATTCTATGTAAGAGAGATGAGATAGAGCGACAGATAGAGATTTGTGGAACTAGAGTGTAGATTCAATGTAGTCGAGAGGGGGAAGTGTGACTAAGGTTGAAATGCCTTAGAATGTAATCAATTTCTATATAATATAAATATATGTGTGCGTGTGAATTTCGTGTATCTGTGTATTTATGTCTTTTTGAGTTATTCTGTGTGTTGGATTGTTGATCAACCATCGATCACTAGAAGGATTGATGATGATAAAATGTTAATCATATTATTTTTATATGGGTGCCGTGTGTGAAATAGAGTATGGAAGAGGAAACCTGCGAAAGGCGTAAGTCCATCAATAGAACGAGAAGAGAATAGTGGATGCATAGGGGCCATTGGATCTCATGGATCAACGAACCAGATTAATTTGCATGGAGCAGAGTATTCATATCACATCGGTGAATTATTAAAGGAGAGTAAGAGCCATCAGATCGATAGATCTACAGATCTAACCATCATCGCATAGAGAAGGCACACGGAAGATAATCAGTGAAAAGGTGGATTTCATACAAGAAATGGTATTTCGAACGAGTGAAAAGTAGTAAGTGGTAATTCAGGTTGGGCGCCCGATTCCATTAACTGCTCGACATGTAGCAGTAGAGGAGAGAGAAAAGCCGTTGATTTCGGGTGGGTAACCACCGTGCAAGTGGTGCACCCGAAATCAATGTCAATCGTCAGATCAAAAGGAGTTGATCAACAGTGGAAGATTGTCATGCAAGTTGTTTGATTGAAGATCGAAGAAAGGAAGGAGCAGTGCTGTGGAGATGTCTTTGATGTGCGGACCCGACGATTTATGAACATGGTTCATTCTTTTTGAGATCCGGCTTATGGGTTTGAAGCGGGTGTTTCCATGTTTCCATGTGTATTTCCTATGTATTGATTAAGTTGAATGGTTCCAGGTTTAAAGGATTAAGGCCTCAATAACACTTTAGATAGGTTTGTGGGCCATAACCCATAGGCCTCAGGATCGAAATTTGTAAATGAAAGGGATTTTTCCTTACCAGAAAAATTTCCTTTCATCATTTGGTATCAGAGCAGGGAAAGGTTAAGGGAAGAAGATTTCCTATGAGAAGGAAGAAGGAGTGCAAGCAGAAGGAGAAGGAGGTACAGTTGTTTAAAATATGGAGAGTTTATGGTCTTTACTATCGTGCATATAGCGACAGCCAAAGGTGAGATGACTTGCAGCAAACCTAGAGTGAGGAGTGCTCAATTGGTTCTAGAGAAGAGAACCAAAAGGATGCCAAAAGACTAAAGCTCAGAGGAGAAAGCTTGGTGAGGTATCATGTAGCATAGAAGACTATTACTATAGAGGTGGTTGCAGCTCATAGAAGATCATGAAGGTAGTTCCACTGAGAAGTGGGTAGAATTGCTAAGGATAAGGAGAAGCACAGGTCATAAATTTTTGTGCCTCGAGAGTTTGATGTAGGAGAATCTGGGCACTCTTCATTAAAGGAGGAATCCAAAGTTGAGAAAGGAGGAGACGTGGAAAAACGAACAAAACTGGGGATAAATTCTGTTAAAACCGAGCTAAATGATGGAATGGCTAAGCCTCTAGAAGACTTATTTAATGTAATTTAATCTGCCATATTTATGCATAACGGGAGATTAGGGATTTGTTGAGTGATTGTGGGAGGAAATCGTGCATCTTAAATGATCCACAACTATTGTAATCTCTTATAGAAAGAGAGTCTATGTAAGAGAGACGAGATAGAGTGATAGATAGAGATTTGTGGTACCAGAGTGTAGATTCAATGTAGTCGAGAGGGGGAAGTGTGACTAAGGCTGAAATGCCTTAGAATGTAATCAATTTTTGTATAATATAAATTTGTGTGTGTGTGTGTGAATTCCATGTATCTGTGTATTTATGTCTTTCTGAGTTATTCTGTGTGTTGGAGTGTTGATCAACCATTGATCACTAGAAGGATCGATGATGATCAAATGTTAATCATATTATTGTTATATGGGTGTCGTGTGTGAAACAGAGTATGGCAGAGGAAACCTGTGAAAGGCATAAGTCCATCAATAGAACGAGAAGAGAAGAGTGGATGCACAAGGGCCGTTGGATCTCATGGATCAACGGACCGGATTAATTCTCATGGAGCAGAGTATTCATATCGCATCAGCGGATTGTTAAAGGGGAGTGAGAGCTGTCCGATCGATAGATCTACAGATCTAACGATCATCACATAGAGAAGGCACGCAGAAGATAATCAACGAAAAGGTGGATTTCATACAGGAAATGGTATTTTGGGTGAGCGAAAAGTAGTAAGTGGTAATTCGGGTTGGGCGCCTAATTCCATTAACTGATCAACATGTAGCAGCGGAGGAGAGAGAAAAACTGTTGATTTCGAGCAGGTAACCACCATGCAAGTGGTCCACTCGAAATCAATGTCAATCATCGGATCAAAAGGAGTTGATCAACGGTCGAAGATTGTCGTGCAAGTTGTTTGATAGGTGATCAGAGAAAGGAAGGAGCAGCACTACGAAGATGTCTTTGATGTGCAGACCCAACGATTTATGAATGCGGTTCATTCTTTTTGATATCCGGCTTATGGGTTCGAAGCTGGTGTTTCCATGTTTCCTTGTGTATTTCCTGTGTATTGATTAAGTTGAATGGTTTCGGGTTTAAAGGCTTAAGGCCTCAATAATGCTTCTGATAGGTTTGTGGGCCATAACCCACAGGCCTCAAGATCGAAATTTGTAAATGAAAGGGATTTTACCTTACTGGAAAAATCGCCTTTCATCACCTCCCCACTGCGCTTTACCAAGGAGCCCATATTTATAGTGCATGGTGCAGTAACAGTGAAAAGAGGTGCCTTCCTAGACCACTTTTGAGTTCAAATGTGCTTTCCTTATCAAGCCTTTCCTTTCATCTCCCATATAGGTCTATCATAAGTAGTCCTTCCCTTGAGCTAGGTAGAGATAAAATAGAATATTTTAAGACTGATTTTTCCTTATCATCAATGATATTCATTGACAAGAATACCTTATTAGTATGAAAAGGTGATGCTCAAGGAAGATAGAATGGGGAATACACAAAGAAGCACTTGTAGAGAAGAAGCACAAAAGAGAGCTATCATGAAGACATGAAGCAAGTCTTAGACCAAGACATATTGGAGACATTTCATGATGACTTAGAAGGATTCCAATGCTAATACAATACCCTTTGTAGGGTAAAGATGAAGTACTAATAAGATCTTTCATGAATATTGAAGACAAAGAAGCAGGGAGGAAAACTTAGCATTTCTATATCATCATGAAGCTCCATGTAATCATTGTCAAGTTGTGGCTTGTACAAGTGTCATCACAATGTCATACGTGTCCATGTGTCTTTCCACATCATCATGCGGAATGTAATGATGTATTTTAAAAGAAAATGAAAAAATGTAAATGATTGGAAGTCCAAGAGTCACATGTGGAATATGAAATGTCACATGTAGAAAAAAGAGTCTTATAGAAGTTCAAAGGTCATTTAGGAGTTGAAAAGTCTTATGGAAGTCAAAAGGTCACATTGAAAGTCTAAGAGTCATAGGGTAGTTCAAGAGTCATGGGAATGTGAAAGGTCATTCCTCTTATTATAGATACAAACTTGTAACTACGGAAGAAGGGTTTTGGAGTTGGAGGCTTCAGAGAGCTAGTCTTGACTTCTCTAACTTGGCATAGGAGAGAAAAACTATTATTTGGAGAAGCAAGAAGTGAATTAATGTTCCACTACTGGAACTAGTGCCTCAATATTCTAACTTTGCACTTGGATATTTCACCTGATATTTGAAGCTCAATAAGCTAACATGTTTTCAAGCATGTATCATAAATATTGTAGGATTATTCCTTGGATGTTTGCGATATATGATATGTTCATATGTACTAAGGAAATTGAACTACTTGATTGGATTTGGTGCTTATCATGTTGAATGTGTGTTGTATTTTCTTTAATGATCATTGTGTCTACATGAACTATTTCGTTAGATAAATAATGACTCTTTATTTTCTCTCATGTGTTTCTCTTAGGTTAGTATTATTACTTCCATTCAAAGACTCACTCTTGTCTCCCTCTCGTGAAGGTCTCATTTTACAAAATGCAATTGATGTTACACAATGTCAACTTACTTGCTTTTTTAAGGGTTATGTATATAATATATTGTATTATTCATTAAAACTAAGGCAAACCTTAAGTTATGTTGTTCGGACCAATACTCTGGATGGGGCTTCTACTCCAAACGGTGTGAGGTCTAATTGGGACTTCACATCTAGGATACCTAGTGTATCTTAGCGATATCTAGCACCATCAACATGACTCACTACATTGCAGTGTTTAAATTAGCTTCTTTCTTACATTTAGTGATTATCATGATGATTATGTCATGATGATTATTTATAATACATAATATATTGGTGACCAATATTATGAACAAATATTTCTAATGATTATTAAGTGTGACAGAATACCACCCAAATGCACTTGCATGTGATGAGTCGATGACATCTAGTTTGATTGAATTGCATATTATTGTCTCAAAAATTTAAAGTTCAAATTAATATTTTGTTATGATTACTAATGGCATGTTAGTGGTTGCAGGGACATATTAGTTTCTTGGTTGAACGACTCACACATGGGTGATGGGATTGTGTAGATAGATGGAACTTCATGAGAGGGGTGAGACAATATCCCTTATTTCACCCATTAGTACTCCCTCTATGACTTGGGATGGAAAAGTTGGGATACATTTTCCTTGAAGATAATGATGTCATCAAGGCAAGCCCCATATTCGGTTGCTCATGACGTTTTTACTAGGGGTTATGCATCGAGGTATATGCCTCGATCCCCAACACCATTAGTCTCACTATAGAGGGAAACACAATAGGGGAGAGTGGTATTTGTCGATAGACCTAGATATTACCCTTGTAGTCACTTAATGCTTGAAGGGCATGTGATATGGTACCCTTGGAACTTCATGGAAAGTTCTTGAAGGGCACGACCAACTTGGCACCCTTGGCATCAAGAAGAAACTGCTTGGTGTGGCACCCTTGGAAATTCAAAGGGATGTTCTTGAAGGACACAACCGACTTGACACCCTTGGCATCAAGAAGAAACTATTGAGTATAATAAAGATATGAAAATTCTACTAATTCACATAAGGTGATAAATGAGGTTTTAGAACCAAGGCAATTAAATTAAGAAAAAAAATTGGGGTAAAGGGAGAATAGGAAGAATAAAAATATTGTACCGCTTGAGAACTCTACCATTTCCATGTTGGAAAATTTTAGGTAGATAATGTACATAAGTATTTTAATAGGTAAAAGGGGGGATGTGGGACATAAATTTAATTAGAAAGATTGGTCCTAAAACAGTTAAACTTCATTAAATTATAAAAATTTAGAGAACCTCCATGTGGCAAGAACCAACATAAGAAAAGCCATCTAGAAAGAAAATTGAGTTAAATTATGAGGTGCTTAGGGGACAAAATATGAGGCTTATCAGTTGACTTCAATAATGAACACAAATTAAGGAGTATAAAAGGGGGATCAAGAGATAACTAGGAGAAGATATAGGGAGTCTTGTTGGGGCGAGGAAAAATAATATTTTGAATTAAGATTTAAGTAAATAATTTTGGAGATACTTGGTGAGAGGGTTACACTTGGGTGGTTGAATAATAAAACTTTAGGATTAATAAAAATAAATAATTATGCATGAAGCACCAAGTGTCACTTATGAAGCCTCCTATAAAAGAAGGGAAAAGCTATGGGAGAAGGGACATTTTGCTTAACCTATTGTTGGATGGATGATATTATGTTATGGTGAGTGACTATGATCTATAGTGATTTTGGTGAGGTGGTGGTCTTTAGAGAGGGCAATCTGGAGCCAAAGAGCACTCACCTCCATCAACTAGCATTCTTCCTCTATTTTGTAGCCCCATTGCAGCTCCTGGGTCTAAGGGGAAGAAGAATACCCAAGGAGTATGCTAAGAGGTAAATCGATGGGTCATTCAAATTAGGTTAGGACACCTCATTCTCCACATGGAAACACAGAAAACAACAACAAAGCGAAAGTAGCAGCAAGGCCAAGATCGAATCTCCACTCCTAGTGAAGGATACCTTTTTTATTCAAGATGTTTGATTACATGATTTTTTTTTTTTTTATAGTTAGAAAATTTTTAAAGTGAATGATATGAGGATTGCATTGTAAATTATGGAATATTGACGTAAATTCCTTAATATCTACGCATTTCTTATGTTGATGGTGTTTAAAGTACTATGTGATCTTAGTAATGGATGTTGCTATCAAATGCTTAGTTTAAATTGAAAATAATAATTTTCTTATGATTGCATTCCAAGACTTAACTGCATTATTTATGGGTTTAAAAAAACGTTGTGTCATAAGGATGGTCCATACACAATTTGGCCTTGAAATGAGGGTCTAACAAACATTTTTGTGAAGCAGACCAAAATTGCCTTGCTTCACGAAAATGCACGCCTAAGCTTCTTTTATTGGCCAATTTGATTGATTCAAATTGTAGATTGTTTATTTTATTATTTTACACACTTTTCCATTGTTATATCTTTACTTTTAGCTTAAATATTTATACTTTAGGTTTCAAATAACATTCTATGTTTTGCTTCGACTCAACTTATGTGAAAGTTGTGTATAAGAAGGAAAAATGGTTATGTGGTATATTTGTGAGACATGATGCAAAGTTATATCTTAAGGTTAGGCATTGTCCAATCATGTCCCAATTCAAATTTAATTACAAATAGTGTAATTGGTTTGGCTCAGGAGTGCATATGCTTTTCGACTTGAACATTGGCAGATATGATGAATTGCTACATTGACAGACTTGGATAGAGGAGAGAAAGTCAATTTTTTTCCCTTTCAGTTCAAACTTATTGGTTGAAAATGCATAGGAATGGTAATTAAATGTGATTCTATGGTCATGGGAAATGTTTCAAAAATTAGATTGGCCATGTGGGATAGGGATGTTAGATACTTTTCTTGTTGAAATTTTGGCTCAATGTATATTCCTAGGGTCATAATTGTTTTTTTCAACTCCAAATTAAGATGATATACATATGTCAAATATACGACTAAAGTGAAGTTTTGTGTTCGAAATCATATTCACTGAAATGATATAATTCATGTACTAAACATTAATGACTATGTTGTGTATTACAGGAGCCAAATGAGTTCATGGTAACAAATTGTGTCATATCAACTGGTGACACAATGGATGACGCAAGACATCAAGTACTCAAATTTTGACCTAACTTAGGAAAAATTGATATAATGGAATTTTGTGATACATCCATATTTTTTCACGATATTATTAAAATTTATAATGTATTATCCAATCTTGATAAAAAATAATTCTTGTTGTTGACTATCTTTTGGAGAAAATGTAAAGTATGAGCCTTCAACTCGCAAAATAAAAATAAATGTACATGGACATGGACT